>CM068388.1:13644138-14035552 GCA_034770075.1 Aralia elata | reverse complement strand
TACTTCTATCCATTGACAATAGTCCCTTATAAAAATATTGAATTAAGTGTTGGTCATCAATTTAATGTGGTGGACACCTAGAGCATAACTTCTTAAATCTCTCACAGTACTCATATAGAGTCTCTCGATTATATTGTTTGATGCCACATATCTCCTTTCTTATATTAGCAACCCGTGAAGCAGGAAAATATTTTTCCAAGAATAGCCTCTTCATCTCATTCCATGACTGAATCGAACCAGAAGGAAGATAATATAACCAATCCTTCGCCAAGTCTGCTAACGAAAATGGAAAAGCTCTAAGCTTTATTTGCTCATTTGTTATTCCTTGAGGCTTCATACTAGAACATACCATATGGAATTCCTTTAGATGCTTGTATGGATCTTCACCTGTAAGACCACAAAAAGTAGACAAAAGATGTATTAGTCCTAATTTCAATTCAAAAGCAGGATCTAAATTAGGATACTCAATACACAATGGCTGTTGAGTAAGATTAAGAGTAACTAGCTCCTTCAAAGTCCTGTTATTATTAGCAGCAACCATATCTTCTTCAAAATCACTAGATGAACTGTTAGAAAGTAATTCTAGTGTGATGTTCAGGCCAGGTGATGCAACAAAAACTTCTTTCAAATCTGCAGTTATACTTCGAGCTTAACGAGTCTTTTTCTTTAACCTTCTTGCAGTCTTCTCAATCTCTGGATCAAAATTTAATTCATCAGATTGAGAGGATCGAGTCATAAACTAAAAGGAAACAAGGAATAAATAAAAATAAGTAAACACTCCCCGACAACGGCGCACAAAATTTGGTAGCGTGTTGTTAACACTCTAAAAATTAATAAACCTTACTTCACTCTACGAACAGAAATAAACACAGTATAGCAGTAGTAAGGGTCGAACCCACTGGGAATGATATTGCTCTTATTTACTCTACTATTTCTAAAGTCTAGCTACACAATAATTAAAAGGGGGGTTTTGAGATTCTGATTATAACTAATTGAACAAGATTGAAAATTAATAAAGTAGAACTTAAGTGAAACTTCAGTTCTTCAGTTCAGTATCACCCTTTCAATTAACAGAATAACTAAGTATAACACTATTCCTTCCTTCAATGAAACCAATAATCCTAGATAACAACTAGTATGTTACCCGAAATTCCCCTTAGACTTTAAATCTCTTGAAACAATCGCTCCACAAGACTCTAACTATTATACAACCCAGAACAATCTCTCTAGATTTAATATAACGGCAACATTAAGAATTAGGGAATTAGATTATTCCAAGCAACAATCACACAATCGCAAACTATTTAACTTGTCTTTTGATAACCATGGTAATATCCAAAAGCTTGACTATAATCACGTATCACTAACTGCTACTTGTGACTAGGAACAATATCTATTACACGTAATACCATCCTTTAATCTAGCAGTTGATAATAATCTGATCAATCTAACTGATCATTATTGAATCAACCAAACTAATTATCATTCGAATAGTTAAAACAGATTATCAAGAATGAATTTCATATACGAAGGAATAAATAGTGTTAATTAGAAACTCAATCAAACTATCAATTGTAATAAAGGTTCAACATCCCCTAGAACTGAAATAGAAAAACCTAGCCCGACATAACTAAAGTACTAATAAACTATGTATATAAATATGTGAGTATATTTATCAGTCGAGGCCAAGTGCAGGTATTTATAATCATAATCCTCTGAAACCCTAGCAGAATTTGTTTCCATATCAACTTCAGAAATCCTAGCAGATATAGTTTCCTTTACAAATTCGAATTTAGTTTCCATAGCAGACTCTAACTCCATAGCTAGTTGTAGCTTCCATATTAAATTACAGTTTCCATCATAAACTATAACTCCCATAATGGGTTGCTCCAACGACCTGACTCCAAACTGTATCCAAATCCATAAGTCGACCCTCAAACGTAGAGTAACACCTCCATAAAGAAAATGTAGAGTCATAAATCGTAGAGTGAAACTCTCCTTCAACAATCGTAGAACGAACCCTGTACCAGCCATTCATAGAGTGAACACATATTCGTAGAGTGCTCGGTCACAGAGTAGCAAATTAATCGTCGAACAACAGATCACCGCATAACCAATTATAGAGTGACTTTACTGTGATCGTAGAATAGCTCCAATCGAAGCGAACGTAGAGTGCCGAACAACCAACTGATCGTGTAGTAGCCATCACATCGTTGAATGCCAGACTATAGAATCCTTTTATTGCCCTCCAACATTAATAACGTAGAGTAACCTGCACACATCGTAGAGTGTCATACCCAACAATCGTAGAACATTTCTGCAAAATAACTAAAAACTAAGCATTATACTCAATATCTGCTAATTCATCTTCAATACTTTCTAAAATTAATAAATACCTTAATCAGCTCACATACACAGAAAACATGTAATAAAACTAAATATAAATGAATCAAAAACATAGAATATTCTGCTCCTGTCAATGAGCCAATGATTTTTAGTTTAATTGGGTATGAGGTTGGGGATAGAGAATCACCGAATTAGGGATGAGGAGGGGTTGATATTTGCTTCCCCTAATTACACACACACACACATATATATATATATATATACACACACACACACACATATATATATAGGGAAAAAGTAATCTAATTAAGGCATACCTTAGTAAAACGACATGGTTTTACCTTCTAGGGTTAACTTTTTCATTTTTGAGTTTTATATAAAAAAATCTTTAATTATAATATGTATACAAAACTACGTCCTTTTGTTAAGTAGCCTTAGTTAACCTTAGTTAAGGCATGCCTTAGATTACCTTTCCCCATATATATAACCTATTTCATTTTTTTGTAGTTATTGATGTTTTCAAAAAAATAATAAACTTCTAAACATTGTAGTAATTGGAAATTAAACATATTTTTGATAAAATTTATATAATTAAATTAGTAGTACCAAAATTGTTATTTTTTTTATAATTAGTTTCATCATTATGTATTAACATATTATTCATTTCATATATGTATTATAGCAAATATCCCTAGAAAAGTGGTTTTTATTATATATAACAAATTTATAAAAATATTAATTCTCCCAAGGATTCAAATTACCCATTTGAGTTAAATTATTCATACTTATTCAATGTTAATACCCATTAAAAATGAGGCGGGTATAAGGAATATTTTTGATATCGGGGATGAAGGTGAAATGTGTAATCACCTCACCTCACCTCGCACCGCCCCACCCCGCCTCACCCCATTTTCATTCTTATCGCACTATAAATTAATAACCTCTCAAAGACCAAAATTGATTACCTAGTATCTTTAAATTTATCCATAATATCTCTAAGTGCATGTTCGGCTACATAAGTTATCTCGTGTTTCTAGTGTTTGGGCTACAAACACAGTTGAAATCTTGTTCGAAACGGTAGACGCAAAAAACCAAGTGGATCTTAAACATTGTTATTCGTGTTTTAGATCTGAAATGCAACGTGAGAAATTAAGTGAGTTGCATATAAGCTATAAAACGCAGTTTGGTTCACACTTTGCCTTCCTCTTTTACCCCTCAATTGAGCCCTGGCCTCTCAGTTCACCATCCGCATCAGCTATAGATAGATCTTCAAATTTGTTCAGTACCCACAATTTTCACTCTTAATCCAAAGCATTCTTTCAAAATTGTACATTCAATTCTTGTTTTATGTAAAAATTACCCCTCTACCTCTCATCTTCTGTGCATAATTATAAATAATAGAAAAAAGAAAAAGAGAAAGTTTGAAAAAAGAGAAGAAGAAGTAAAGTAAAGTATGATATATTTGCTTTGTGGTCAGGTGATAAGGTGAAGCCGTGAATGTGATAAGGACAAAGGTTAGAGGTGGAGAAAGTTATGGCCTAGAAAATTTGTGGTGGGTAAAACTTATTACAGTAATGATATATAGTGCGAATGTTTTACGTCGAATTTTGATTATCAGTTACGTGAATAAGTATTAGTGATAATATTTTTAGACAGATGTGTAATAACCGGGACCCTCCTATAATTTCTACTAATCTCATATATTGATAAGTTGCGCAATTATAATTCGATGTAAATTTATCGCAATACATAGCAAGACTCAACTTATTATCATCATCATCAAATAATTATTATCATAATAATAATAATAATTAGTACTATCTAATAGAATTAATTACTAGTTTTACATTATTATTATATTATTATTACTATCTAATAAATTATTTTGTTATTTAATAGAATGATTTTTATCATTATTACTATTTATTGTTATTATTAATATTCGTATTATAATTACCATCTAATATAATTGTAATTGAGAAATAATATTATATATAAAATTGTCCTTTTCAATAATTTCGTACTAGTTGCAATCCATCAAAGTTAGATGAATAACAATTACACTTTATGTCCTATAAGTTTGTGATAAAATGACAAGATTCTAATTTTTCAAACGCTACTTCAGCCGTAAACATATTTTCAGTTACGTTTGCAAAATGCTGCAAACATTACACTTGATATCATTGCCTTGTAAATGGACAAACCCTAATTTATTTCATGATTCCTTTCTCAAATTTACCCTAAGCCCCTACAATTGAATCTTACTACATATCTACCTTTCTAGAGTTTATATATATATATATATATATATATATATATTATAATTAATAAGGAGAACATAACAAAATAATTGGTTGAGTTGACTGGATTTTTTTTGTCATGAGTTGACCCAAGAAATTGATATTTCTTTTTGAGATATTTATGAAAATAAACTCCAAAAGTTTTATCCAAAAATTAAAGCATACTTATCATATTAAAAACTCATATTATCTCCTCCAACAAGATATTTTTTTCTTTTTTTCTTGTGTAGATTTATTTATTTTAATATCATATTAACTTTAAATATGAAATGTCTCAAATTAATTTTTAAAAAAGTAATAATAATCTTATATTTTGGAACGGGGAGAGTACTATATACGATATTGATAAAGGTTTATGGCATATATATATATATATATATTAATTCTCAAAATTTTTAAAGTGTATAATAATATAATATTGTGTTAATATAATTGTTAATTAATTTTACATATTATATGTGATAATTTTTTATTAAAATAAATAATCAAATAAAGAAAATAAGACTAAATTCCAAGTCGTACCCTAAACTTTAATCCCAAAATCGATTTGCACCCTAAACTTTATTTTGAATTAAATGCACCATAAACTTTGAGTTTCAATACATTTTGCACTAAAGTATAGGATGTAAATTATTTGATGTAGAAGGTACAGGGGTACAAATTATTTTGAAACTCAAAATTTAGGGTGTATTTAATTCAAAATAAAATCTAGGGTGCAAATCGATTTTAGGGTTAAAGTTAGGGTACAAATTGGAGATTAGTCATAAAAAATGGGCTAAATACACTTGTATTACACCAAGTTTCACTCTCTTCATAATTTAGCCCCTAAAGTAAATGGGCTCATAACTTAGCTCATAAACTACTTAATTTCATACAATATCCCCCCAAATACTATCTCTAACTGAAATTTGTCAAAATACCTAACTTGTTCGACAATCCGGTAAGACCCTAATGGGTTATACAGTTTGACCATAATAAACACGGTTGAATTATTATTATTATTATTTTAAAAAAAACTAACTTAATATCTTATATTACTCAAAATCCGGTTTATATATGACATAATCTTTACTTTCCCTTTTCATCTCTATCTTCCAACTTTGTTAGATCAAATTTCAGTGAGTGAGATTACGCAATCAAAATCGAAATTTGAAATCACATACTAATTATAATCTTCACTTTCTCCTGACTCTTCATCAATCTCATATTCACCATAAACCTCTTCTCCTTCGAATAGCTAACTCCAAGCTTCTTTCTTGAATATCCCAGATCCAAATTATATTGATTATAATCCAAATCACATACTAAATCTACCAATTAATTTGACAAAATAGTAAACATCATTTACAACCTCATTAGAATCACATAAATGAGAGAATCATGAGTCATAAAATCGATTTTATGCTTATGGTGGAATTCATTAGAGAATCCATCACTACCACCACAACAAATCAACCATCATCGCCACCACCTCAAAATAACATCTGTAATATCCCGGAGTTTCAGAAATTATTTTAATAATTGTAAAATAAGAATTTAATAAATAAAATTCTTATAATGGGATGTGTCAGGTTTAAAGGTATAAATATATATGTATTATATATATTTATGTGATTTATGTGGTGGAGTTAATATTTATAGTTAATTTAACTATTAAGTTAATGGTTTAAATTAACTATGAAATGTGATGAAGAAAGTCAAGAAGGTTGATTAATTTATAATTAATTATGAATAAGATGAATTATATTATAAGTTAATATAATTTGAGTAATATGCCTTGCGCCAATAACCGATTAAATTATGATGAATTAACGTATATGTTTTGTTTTAATGAAATGAGAGAGTTAATTAAACTCATTTTTATAATATTTTACATATAAATATAATATATTATTGTGATGGCTCAATATAAAATATTATGCCAAATTGATATAATTAAATATCAAATGAGGTTCAATATATATAATAAATATATATGTTGGAACTAAGTTAGTATATTAAATTCATATTTGAATAATAAGTAAATATATTAAATAAATATATTTAATGTATAAATAAATTGCTTGAAAATAATTTATGGAAGGAATGAATAAATTAAGGTTAAGTGTACAATGTTAATTGTATATTTTTATGAGTTATTTATAGTAATTAGTTTGACCCATGTTAGGCTATGTATGCTTGCAAGCCTTCTCTATTATTTCCTAGAGTTATGGATGTGTGCTAACTTAAATGGGTGCATTGAGCCCAAAACAAAGTTGTGTCCAGCCTTGCATTAGACCCAATCCTGGCAGCCACATGGGAGAAAATAGTTAGAGGCTAGAATGCATAGAACGGTGGTGACTAATGCTGAAATTATAGGAGCTAAGTAGACTACAAGGGTGATGATGAGCTGAGCTGTGAGGAGGCTGCTAAAGGGCTGAATAGGGGCCAAGTGACTGCAAGTGTAATGATGAGATGATCTGTGAGAAGGCTGCTAGGGGGCTGAATAGGAGCCAGGTAGAAGTGATGATGGAGAGCAACAATAGGCCAAGTAGGCTGATTGAGAGAGAGAGAAAGCTCAACCATATATGGCCAGTCATTCATCCAGCATAATTAGCATTCAAGTGTTAAGTTAGTTACCACTATAACAGTTAGAGGGAGAAGGAGAGCTACGACTGGGAAGGGAAGCTTTAAGTAGCAAAGCGGCCATTCAATTCGTTGCTTTGAAGTCTTAGAAACTAACAGCCCAGCAAGGTAAGCAATTCAGTCCATTTCCATTTCATTTTATAGAAAAATCAACTGTTAGATAGCTTATGCTATTGAATAGGATCTGTTGTGGCTGGTATGTTGTTGTTGAGTTGTTGTGGCTGTATATTGTTGTTATTGGTGGTATATGATACAAGTATGAGTAGTAAGCATGCCTACAATTATGATTAACATGTGATCATATAGACTGCACTCCAACTGTTCGATAAAATGACTGAGTATGGACTATTTCGATGTTAGGAACTGAACTACCCATACAAGCATGTTAATGTATATAATGACAAGTTATAATGATGTTTTAAAGTTTATTTGAATGCCTAGAGGTCCCTTGAGTCATAGCTTGGGACTGTTTGTGTTTAGTAGCTAAAATTGTGCTTAAATGAGGATTGCTATAGCAAATTTTTGCAACTAAAGCTATTAGACAGTAAGGAGTCCCTATATTGTCCGTAAAAGACATTTAAAAGTTGATCATTAACTTAGTTGAGATATATGTTGTGTGTTGTCTAAATTTCATGTTTAAAAGCCATGAAAAGTGAACTTTTAGTGTCAACTAGCACCTAAGTAAAGAGATGTAATACATGGACCTTGTAAGCATGTTCAATAGCTATAATATGACCTATGTAAGCTACAGAAGTTAGAGAAACCAAGTCTATACTGTTTTGAGTCTTGGACTTGTTAAAAATCATGTTTTAGGCCAAAAGTGGACTGTTTTGGGCAATTCTGAGTACCTGACCTTAATGGATTGTAATGAGCTCATATAAAGTTGTTAATGTATGCTAGTAATGATTCCCAATCGTTGTCAAGACCAAAGCTAGCAAGAAAACCAAGTTATGATCTCTTTTTCAAGCATAAAGTGAGCTTTGAGAGGTCAAAATTGGCTAGATGACTAAATAAAATGTGGTGATGATAAAAGTAGCCTTAAGTACCTAAAATACATATGCCTAGACTATCCAAGCAGCCAAAACTGGAAAAATAGACAAAAATGTCAAGATTACTTTTTGTGAAAAAGTGTTAAACTGTCCAGTTTGCGCCCCTGTTTTGAGAGGCCTAACTGACGTGAATAAAAAACATAAACCATGATTAAAATACCTTGATGTATAGTATAAGAGTGGGGTTAAATGGTTGAGCCAAGAAATTAACCCAAAAATTCAAACAAATCACCAAACTAGCTAGTTAATTCACTAAAACTACAGTTTTTTGCAGTGTACTAACTGTAAAATTTGAGATTTTTCCATTTAGCATAAAGATCAATTTTAACACCTTAAACAAGTGAGTTAGAGGTATGTTAGGCTATTCCAAGTGTTGGAATACTAATTCATATAAGAACATGAGAAATTAGTATGTAAAAGCTTGAAAAAGCTAGGTTTAGTGGGTCAAAACGAAATCTATGCTTAGCAAAGTCAAGGGAATGCTAAAGTTAGTCTTAACTAGTACTAACTCAAGTGTTGGAATGAGTCCAAGTGGCCAGCAATGAAATTGGCGAGAATTGACCAAAGTTAGTAAACTAAAAATTGTGATGAACAACCTAGTTTGGACACCAGTTTCAAGAAGCTTAAATGGCTTACTTTCGAACCTAAACCAGTGTAAAAATACTTTGATATATGGTCTAAAGTATGTCCAGAGTTCACAAAAATTCCCAAAATTCACCAAAGTAGGCCATAAAATCAATTCTGCTGCAGAATTTCTGCAGAATTGCAGCAGAATGGGTTATGAACAGCCATATTGAGGCCTGTTTTTATAAGGCTTAACTTAGTTGATTTATAGACCTAACCTATGAATAAAATACCTTGCTATAGGGTCTGAAAGGCTGCACAAATTTGAAACTGAGAAGGCAACTACAAAAATTCATAAAAATCCCCAAAGTGGGCTGGAAATTCATTAAAATTGTTGCACTATAGTAGTTGCAGCAGCTCTAAGAGTATACTTTGAGCCCCTAATTTGAATGCCTTAAATGTAGGTTTTCCTATAATCAAAGGAGGAATAAAATACCTTGTAGTATGGTCTAAATCTATATTTAGATTTGATAGCTAATGGAGCATTGTAGAAAATCATAAAAATATCCAAAGTACCCTCAAAAATCACATTTTCTGTTTTTGAGATATGTTGTAAAAGTGAGATTTAAGGCTTGGAAATGTCTTGACATGACTTAATGGGTTAACAAAAGTTATAGTGGTCAAGGATCTATGTCATATCATGATTAGACTAAAATGAGCATGTTCTAGGAGGTATATGAGCTAATTATGTGAAGAATGCTACGCGTACTAAACTGTGAACATGCGTTATGCTAATGTATGAGCCTAGTACATGAATATATGTGGTTAATGTCCTTAATGACAAGTCACCTATCCTATGTGATACATGATAAGCCTAGCAGTAGATAGTTAGTATGTTAAATTGTGAAAATAGCATGTAAACTCACAGAGCTTTATAAAGTAAGTGCTATATTACAAAGTAACTAAGTAAGCCAACATTGTATACATGTATGCTACCAAGTCGCCAGATATTATCTTAAAAGTTTAAATGACGTGAAAGGCAAGTTTTCTAACTTACACAACTTCCTATTGTGCAAGCTTTGTAATTCCTTTTGAATATATTTTTATGAATGTTATAGAATGTATTGAGATTCTAAATTACACAATGTTGTATATTGTGTAAATTCTAAATTTATGCAAATCCTTTAGTATTGGTACAAATTGTTCATGCTTTATTAAACTGCAAAAATTATATGTTTGGCTGTGAAATTTTATTTGTTATGAAATTTATCCTATTGTGTGAAATGATTTATAAAAAAAAAGAGTTAGTCGCCATTTGATTCGGCCTAACTCGAATTACGAGCTATTCTAGTCAGAATTGTATTGTTGAAAAGATGATTTGTAAATATTCATTAATTGTGGTAAGATAATTGTGCCAAAGCAAATACATTGGCAAATATTCAAATATATTGCACCTCATGCAACAATGATCAAGTGTAGTTATGGATTGCACCCCGTGCAATGATGTGAATGTTAGCAAAGATAAAGATTGAAGTCTTGAACACTAGTCAATATGTAGTTTCAAAAATGTTGAAACGCGAAAAGAACTTACCGTACAAAATCCAAAGTAGCACTCACGTGCAAAGCTAAAGAAGAATAATGTTATAATTGAACTGATGAAGAGTTCAGAATTATGTTTATTCATAAAAGATGTTTAAAGTAAAGGAAAAAGTTTATTTTTATTTGTTTGAGCTGCTTCACAATTATTGTACAATTGTTGAAGTTTCCAGATAGATTATTCTATTTAGGATTAATGTTTATTCAACTGCTTATACTTGTTAGGCAATTAAATGCTCACCCCTGCAAAATCTAAAAATTTTGCAGTTACAATAGAAAGAACAAAAAGATCAAAAAATGATAAGAGATAGTGCATGTGAAGGCAATAGAATTAAATTAGATGATTGTTTATGTCGTGTTACAATATTATATTAATGTTGTAATTTTATTATTTGGGGTAAAGGTCTTCGTACTTGGGAGAAGGTTAAATTATATTGTAATAATTTAGTATTTACTCTAATGTTGTAAGAATATGTTGAGTAAGTAATGTCTTGACGGCACCAGACTCGGGTTTGAAGATAGACCGGGTTTTCGGACTGTCACAACATCTCTAATTAAAAAATCAAATATAAAACAACACTATAAATACAGATCTGGAGAAAAATGAGAATTTTAAAATAAAAAAGTAGACGGGATTAGATAGACGACAATAACATGATATGTTGAATTGGAGGAAGATCTCGTGTTGACCGACCACCATGCCACTAGTTATGACTGTGGTTCCATTCACCAGAGATTCGAGATTTGGATTTGAAGTTGAGATTCTGATTTAATGTTGCCATCAAATTTGAAGTTGAGATTCAGAATTAACGATGCCATCAGATTTGAAGTTGAGATTCAGATTTAAAGTTGAGATGGAAGCTGCAGATTTAATTTTAGTGTTGGTGAAGGTTTGTTTGGATTGAAATGGAGGTGAGGGTGAGATCATGGTGTTGATATACAAGGAACTTTAATCGGTAATTGGAAGATTTTGCTATTAATTTGATATTAGTCTTTTATTATAAAATAATTTAGTCTTTTACTATATAATAATGATAACTAATTTCTAAAATTAAAAACAATAATCAATGTTTTGTTAGTTGTCGACGCCTGAATTTTTCTTTTTCACTCTTCTTTTTCATCTTTTTTTATTATTATGTTTGCTTTTATCTTTTGCGCTTTAATTTTTAAAGGTGATTTTAGAAGAAGAAAAAAAAGGACATAAATGTCGACGAAGTTTTGAAAGTTTGATTTTAATGGGAGCCAATTAGATAAAGTCGTCAGTTGGTAAAGATTTAAATGGATATACCAACTCATCCGGATTTTTAAATTTTTATAATCGAGATGGCCCATTATGGGACTCCGAAGAATTGGTTTGCAACCGAGATTCATAGAGTTCGGGGGCTTGCTTAAGCGAGGGGAAGATATTAGGCACCCCCTGACTTCCGCAAAAACACGGTTACCGCTTTCTTAATGCTTTCCTTAAAATGAAATGTCTTGAGAAATGTGAAATGTGTGTGTGTGTGTGTGCGATGCCTATATGAATTATGTCGTTGGAGAAAATCTAGAGTATCGTCTCCTAGAGTTAAGTCGAGTCGTAAATAACCTAGGGGTCGTCTCTTAAGGTCAAGTCATGGAATCTAGGGTGTCATCTCCTAGATTTGAGTCGAATCATAAATAACTTAGGCGTTGTCTCCTAAGGTCAATTCATGGTAGGTGCATTATCTTAAAAGCAACTTTGAGCCTCTTTAAACCTATGCACGAAAGATTTGATTTGAAGAAAAAGTTTCATTTTAACTTTCATTTGACAAAACCTTTTGGTGACGTTTTAAAGAAAACATTATTTTCAAACCCTTCGTCAAATAGGAATTGAGGTTCTTTAATAATTTCAATTTTAGCCAAGAATTAATCTAATAACCTAGATTGATTCAATTTTACGAGATCTTTGTTATTTCGTTCGAAAATCGTTTTCGTATATCAAAAGATAAAATCAAGCATAAAAAACAGGGTTGGAGCTACCCGTGGGCATGTAAGCCATCTAAATAGCCCCAAACACCTTGCAATGGTAAAATCCACTATTAAGGAGCCTTAAATTCAATTTTCGTGGGATGGAACCCTCGATATCGTTTTAAGGCCCGAATTTACATTTACAATGATCGAATCGCAAATATTACAACCGTCAAATATGTCCATCATCGGAATATCACCTATTCCCATTAAATACGATGTTTAAAAGTCTTGACTTCATTCCTAAGCTCACATGATTCGGAATCACAACAAATAATACATCGAGATCTATAAACGGAGTTTAGAGTTTAGGAAAGGATTCCCGTAAACCCCAAATCCATAGATCGCACAACGAAACAATAATATCGCGAAGGACTATTATGTATTGACGAGATCTATTGAAAGAACATAGAATCTAGAAAATGAGATCCATAAATCTAAGATCACATAGATCTAGAAAATAACGCAATCGAGATCTAATCGGAAATATATACCATATTGGCTAAAAGGATATTCTATTCGTGAGAATTTCTCGCGCGGCCAAAAGGTGGGATCCCTTCACCAGTAGATACGAATCTAGGATATTTGGGTGACCTAAAAATCAATAGAAAACACCCCCAAGGAAGAATAATCGATAAAAATGAGTCGAATCAAAGTCAAAATCAATAAATTACCGAAGGATATCATCGGCTAATTAGGAGGAGATTCCATCCTTGAGAAATCCTCTTTAACCCTCTATAATCCCAAAAATAGGATCTATACACCTCTAGATATGATTTAAGATTCTAGGAGAGCCTTAAATGATAAATTAATTAGAAAATAAACAAAACCCAAGCACAACAATTTACAAAATAAACAGGATCTAAGATAGATCTATGCTAGATTTAACATAAAGGTGAGATCTTTCACCTTGGGAGTAATAGATTCTTCCTCCTTGAGCTTGATATTGAAGGCTTGACTCTGAATTGGTAAGAAAATTTTGATGAAAAACTAGATCTAGATTGAATTTAGGGAGGCTTTTCTCTTACCTTCCCTATTTCTCTTTAGATAACACCTATTCTCTCTCTAAAATGCCCCCTCCTATAAAATGAGCAAAAAACTGTCGTATATAGGCACCTAGGTAAACCTGCGGCTGGCCTAGGGTGGGGCCCACCTGCCTCGGTTTTTGTGCTGCGACGTCAGTTTTTTGTACTGCGCGCTAAAATGTCCATAATTTTCAAACCGGGAAGAGTTAGTAAGCGTGTCATACCAATCTGAAAAGCTCTTTTCGAGAGCTACACAATAACGTCAAGTTTGATCAATTTCGGATTAGGGAAGATAGGGAAAAAAGTAAAAAATCATCCTTCTACACATGCCTACTAGCCACTCGTATTGCTGTGCGTAGTTCGTTGCTCGGAAGCCATCGTGGGGGCTCCGATTACTTGTTCTGAACCTCAAATCTTTGCTTAGATATCTTGACCTTTGGGTGAAATGACGCGTTTACCCTCCTGTCATTGTTAGAGAAAAGATGTATAAATTTTGGGTGTCTAAATTAATTATTTTTTTAAAAAATTTCATTTAGTTTTCTTTAAAATTACTAGTTTTGTCAATATTTTTTTTATTTTTATTTTACATAGTTTAATATTTTTTTAATTTCTATTTTCTGTTTTAATAATATATACGTTTAAAATTTTATTTTGGTTTTGTATTTTAATAATCTATATGTAATATATATGAATAATGAAAAAGACAAATTTGCCCTTAAAAAAATGAGGTCAAACCGTATCTGAATACGATCAAATCATATAAAATTAACTGAGTTGCCGGCAAATAGAATATTCCGGTCAATTTCCGTCACACTATATGAAATAGGGTAGTTTATGGGCTAAATTACTTTAGAAACTAAATTATGTTGAGGGTGAAACTTGGCACAAGAGAACTGTATTTAGCCCCAAAAAAAAAATTTACCCTTGTCCTTGAGATTTTTTGTTTTTTAGGACACGTAGACGCTTCTTCTCTCCTTTATTTTTCTCCCTCATCAGCTTTAGTTTTCAACAATACAAGCTTTGAATTCTTTAAGCAGGGAATATAGGATTTTTGTCTGGGTTCAATGATTAAGCTCTCAAATCAAATGGGTACTTCCAATTCAACTTCAGATCCTCATTTTTTGCTTCAATTGGACGGAAACAGTGGCATAATCACTGCTAAAGCTGCTAATATGGACTTTACATTGAAGAATGACTCTGATTGTAAGGTATCCTACTCTTTTACCCTTGCAATTGCTTTCACCCTCAATAATACTCCCTCCATTAAAATTCGAAATTCATGTGAATTTATTTGATTATGATAATGCAATCGTTAATGTGTAAACTTACTTAGGAAGTACAACTAAGGAGTAATACTGACCACTGAGTACAAATTTGTTATTTCGAAAATTAAAATAAATTCACTTCACAATTTGAATGTTAGGATTTCTCAAATTAACTAGGATCAAACTCAAATTGGACTCTTTTTGTTGGAAGGAGGGAGTAATATCTTTTGAAATGGCAACAATTGATAGCCCACTCCAGCAACTTTCACAATGTTGTCAAATTAACACAGCAGTAGCCACTTCACTTCCCTCTTGCCCCTACATATCTGCTAATTGTTGAAATCGAATAACTTGAATCATTAGTGTTAAGGAACAACCTGTTAAGTAGGTCAATTTTAAAAGTATTTGCTCTGGTCCACTATCTGAATAGATCTAATATATGATTAAGCAATTTGTCTGGGGCAGGTAATTTATATCTAAAGAACACTCTGTTCAGTTCCAACCAAATAGATAAAGAAATACTAAAATCTATTTTTCTCTTAGTTAGAAATAGTAATGTTTGGCCTACAAAAGTCGAAGCAATTCCCTGGAAAAGAAAGATCAATTCCTCGACTTTGTTTATAACTCACAATTGCCTTTTTACATGTAATTCCCTTCTTATTTGTTTTTTTTATTTTTTTTCTAATTGTACCGTTTCTTTGTTTATAACCCACTTTTGCCTTACAAGGTGACATTCTTTAGAAGCTGGTGTAAAATCTCTTATTTCCATGATAGGGAAATGTAGATTAGGAAGAAAGTTAGTGGCTGGCAAGCATTTTGTCTTTTGGGGGCAAGATAACTCTTTTACAATAGTGCTGTGTGCTCTGTATCAGTTCATAATTTGGCAATGTTAACAATTTCAATTATTAATTTATTTTTTTTTCATGTGTGTGGCAAAATTGAATTGTATTTTTACGGCCTTTTTTTTAGTGGACTTCTGGTGGGTCTACTAAGCATCATTGGATATTATCATGGCAAAAGAATTTCTTTTACGCCGGAATAGGGGGATTAGGAATTAGATCTTTAAATCAAGTTATGGGACCCATACATGTTAAGCTTGCTTATTCTTTTACAACATAAAAATTATAAAAATAGTCTTTTCTAAGGCGATACCTGTGGCCTTATTTATGCTGGCAAGTGGCAAGTACAGGAACAATGTATTTTTACCTGAACGTCTTACATTAGCATCTAAATGTTGGAGGGCCTATATCTATTCTAGATGTTGTTTCTCTTTAGAATTGGGCTAAATAGGTTGGTGTAGAAGGAAATTTTTTCTTTAGAAAGGTACGAGTATTGTGGTAAATGGCCCTATGCCATGTATTTATTAGTGGGGAAGCAGCCATTAAATTGTTAGCACATTGTTTGTACATTGAAATTAGAAGGTCACATTAGGGTAATACTAATACATATATACAGTAAGCTTGTTGAGATAGATCCTTAATGGGTTTAGGATGTCCTATGGCTTACAAGTAGTAAATTTTTAGCATGTACATTGTCACTAGTTTTTTTTTATTTAAGAAAAAAAAATTCTAAACATCAGTGGGAGCACAAGGAAGATATGGTGATCTTATTTCAAGAAAGTAAGGTCTTGAGATGCAAAATTTCATTATATTTCTTGATATTGCTCGTCATAAATTGCACAATATATTGTATGTGTAAACCTTGCAGTTCGCAGGGACATAATACAGATGACATATTGTTTGTTATTATAATAACTAAAATCGAAATATTTTGGCAAGGAACCGAGACTTGTAATTTCTTTCAATATGTGTTGATCACTTGGTATGTTGTGGTCTTATTATATTTTGTTGATTGATTTAACTCCATAAGATTCTAAACTCCATCTCCTCAAGTATCCTGTATAATCGGAAGACTCGGAATATATACTTATGTTGGATATATAGATATATATATATATATATATATATATATATATATATACGGTCCGGCTCTAAAACGAACTTTAAAGAGCGAACCAAAGACGAACCGTCGTCTTTGGTGTCTATGGCGACGGTTCGACCCGTCGCCATAGCCATGTAGTATTTGGCGACGGGTCGAACCGTCGCCATAGACACCAAAGACGATGGTTCGTCTTTGGTTCGCTCTTTAAAGTTCGCTTTAGAGCCTCTCCGTATATATATATATATTGGTAAAATATACATGCATGATAGTATGAGATATATTATTAGAGTACTGTCACTGAAATATAGCTGGGTTGATGATAGTTTACTATTTTCATTCTATTCTACCACAACTAAATCCAAATCACCTGGATTTTTAGTATTTTTGACCATAGATTCCATAAAGGATTTATGGATTTTAATTAACCTATATTGATGTTCTTGTTCCGCCAGATTGTGGTTGAAGGTGATGTTTGAAGTAATTTGTTGTTTTTGAATTAGTTCACATATTCAATTTCAGGCTGACTCGTATTTTCCTAAATAAAAAGGTTGTGAAAATTTTAACTAAAATTAAAGTTTTCCTAAGTGAGAGAATAATTGGGTTTTGCTTTTAATCTGGTTTCCAATTTTTGTTATAAAGTATTTTGGTTTGTGATGATGGGGGACTGCACTTATTATTCATTAATTGGGATATACAAGGTTTGCCAATAATTCATTTTGGGGGGATTGTTTGTGCCTATAACATTATTTTATACTCGATGTGAGAGGATTCATGTAGGCCCAATATCCAAAAAAGCCCATATAGGAGGCTCCGTTGGAGTATTATATATATTAGGGTTATAATCCACCTCTATTCTTAATATGCTTCCTTGCTAAATTGAAGGCGGCCTTGCTGAACCGAAGGCGGCCTTGCTCATCCGAAGGCGGCCTTGCTCAATTGAAGGCCACTTTGCTCAATCGAAGGCCGCACTTGCTCAATAAATTTTGGTATTCTTATGTTCTCATACATATATTGAATGCTTTCTTGTAGATCTACTCATCCACCTGTAGGATATGATATCATATGTCTCAGTTTTATAAATCTTACAATGATACTTAATATTACATATATTGAATTTAGACATCTTAATTCTTTTGTACTTAAGATGCTTTGTGTAGATTTTTTTCTTTATCAAGTTGTGCCTTAACTTTGTATTTTACATGGTTTTTCTTTTTTAAAGTGTGTTAGACAAAACAGTTAAGCTAGATCGACATGTGTTGCATTTGCTGAGGATGAATCGGGCCCTGTGTTGATGATCTACTAGTTGATTTAAGATCTGGGTGATTCACTCCATTTAACTAGTGCCGAAATTGGCCGGGAATCTGAAATGACGACATATTACAATCGGCCACATACTAATAGAACTACAAGTACTCATGAATAAATGATAAATTATTGGAATCTATTTCTTTCTATGATAAATGTATGTTAACTATTATTTATAAAAAAAATATTTATATGTTAATGGTTAGACAATTATTGTAGAGTTAGGGAATTATATTTATTAAAATTTATTTTGCCAATGCTATAAATCACAGATAAGAAATACAGGATTTTGTGGTAGATGTTGAAATATATGCACATGAGTACACATGGATAAATGTAGAATTATTCTAAATTGTAAAAGGATATCTAGTCAAGAATTAATGGCGGTTGCAAAGGTTAGGATATCATTTGGTTAAACATGTTTTGATAATTTATATAGTGATAAACAATAAAATCTTATTTCTTTGTTCTCTACCTCCATAATTCTCATTCCACATCTAATTTTGTAGATCAGAGATTCATGCATAACAGTAATCGTCATAAGGAAGAAGATGAGGTCGTTGTTCATTGCATTTCATTTGAAGATATTCCGTTACCGCTAGGTAAGAAATAATTTATACAATCAATATGGCAGCTATTTATTTTCCTTATTAATTATGCATATCAACGTTTAACATTGTGTTTCACGCATGATTGAACTGTTGTTCCATGATAGTTTGCGTAGTCATTAAATGTATAAGTTATATTTCTGATGAATGCACATGAAATCATTATTGTCTTGTATATTAATTTAATTACTAGCATGTATACCCTAAAATGCGGGGTATTGTTGTAGTATTATACTATTATTACATTGTTGGTGTATTTTTATTGTATTTTTTTTACACACACACACGCATATATATATATTATTGGAAAGAGTAAATTTTTTATTTATTTTAGACATAGTAATTGAATCACATGATTTGTTATTGTTTTATTTATACTTATATCCTAATAATAGTAGACTAGTATTAGTTAAGATAGAAAATTGGTTACTTCTAAATATAAATATAAATAGGTTCAAAAAATCTATAATAATAATTCATTACATTTTTAAAAAACTTATTATAAATCCGTATTAAGTAATATCATTAAAAATATACATTATGAAATATATTAAAGTCGAAATATTGAATTTAGTTATATTTTTAATAATGGTAACATATTAAGATTAGGTAAGATAATCTTAGTAAAAAAGTTATTTCTAACTAAAATTATATCATCTATGTAATAATAATATTCTTCTTGAGGTAAGATGATTTGAAATTCTTTCTTGCAAAACTATTTTATAACTCGATTGAAACAGATAAAATTTTAACTTGGTTGACCGAATGAAAATTGCAAGTTGACCATGCCAAAACTCGGCTTTTTGTCTTTTTACTTATAGTAGATTAGATTGTAAAAATTATTGTATAGATTCACCAATATTATATATTGTTCCCAAAGGGCTTAAAATAGAGTAGAGGGGGGTGAATAGTCTTTTTGAAAAATCAACGACTTAATACCAAGTTGCATTTAACAAGTAATCCCAGAGATTATTTGCAGTGGAAATTAATAGAACCCCTTCTAGTTTTTTACTAGAAAATCCAAAGAAGTTGGTTCTGTACTACTAAAACCAAGTAAGCAATAAAACAGTAACTGAAAAATGTAGAGCAGTAAAGTGAAGAACACAAAAGCAAATATTTTGGAATTTTGAAGTGGTTCACGGTATTCAAAACCCCTAGTCCACACTTTTTCTCAGAGAGAAAGAATCCTCCACTTAGTATGAGTCACTCAGATCAGTCTACACAAAGTACAAGTTTCACTTAGAAACTAAGAACATTAAGTTTTTTTTTTTTGGTTGAACGGAAAGGGTATTCTCGGGTCAACTTACACGTCAATCGAGACTAAATCCCTTCCCGGGCAATCTTAAGGGTGCACCCCCCACATCGGCCTGGTGCATTCAAGAGATTTTCTTATTAAGTTCTTTACAACACAAAGAAGAGACGAGAGAGATAAAGTTGGTGCTGCTGTTGCTGTTATCTCTTAAATGAGATGGAATATAGCAACTATCCATCTAAAATTAATTCTTTCTTTTGTTTCTCTAAGTCTTGGATTGAGCTTTGAACTTGAGAGAATTTTAGGAGTTTAGAACAAAGAGCTTTTTGAGCACTAAGTGATTTCAAACTGAATCATATCCATTGTGACCTCTACTATTCTTTAGTTGATTTGCCCGTTTGAATTATGATCGTTGGACACTTCTGACCGTTTCTCAGCCCGATATTCCTCATTGTAAGACGCGTATAGTGCCTTTTCACCTAATTTACAGAGGTATCTCCAGTTGTCTTGCATCCACTTGAAGCCATCCTTTAGTGGTTGACTTATCTTAACCACTCAACAATGATGTACTACGAGTCTTGTACTTGCCTTCGTAGAGTGATGACTCTTCGTAGTGTTCAACGAAATGGGCTCTGTGTTCATACTCTAAGTAGTCACTCTACAAATTCTTCTTCTGCGTTTGTGGCTCCACGTGGGTTTTTTCAACATTCTTCATACTCTTGAGTAGCTTTTGAACCCTACGTTTTGGTACTCAACGTTTTTGCTTCTTTTAGTGGAAGTCTTTACCAGTCAACTTTTTTTAGTTTCTTTACTATTGGCACTTTGCTTTTCTTCTTCAGTCTTAATCTACGAACTAGTACAACTGAAAAGAAATCTTTGGATTCTTTAATTAACACTTGGAAAAATTATACTTCTCAATAGTTATAGGGAATTGATATTTTTACAAGTAAAATTTGATATTTTTACAAGATCTCTCTCACACGAGTGTGAGACCCATTTACTATTCATGTGATAGAGACCTTGTAGAACTATCCATAGTTGTCACAGCGTCATGGCTAGTCATGGCGGTAGTCGACTGCCAGGACGCCTAGGCGACAAGGCGACCACCATGGCGTCCGTATGGCGACCAGTCGTTTACGGTGTGCAATTTATATATTATTTATTTTACTTAACAAGTATATTGACAATACAATCAAATAAAAAATATAAGACAAAATTGATCCAAATAACAAACCATTCACCAAAATATTACCTACTTTTGTTTTTACTTTAACATCATTGAATGTATTACTTTTGGTCCATACTCCATAATTAATTAATTATTATTGTTTGATAACCACTGTTCACTGTCCAACACATCAAGTAGATAAAATGTTACATATCTTTTTAGTTCACAATAATGATTATCAGTGTATGTATCAGCATGGGACTTAACCTCATGTCCAAAATGTAACCACTAACCACCCAAGTTAACCAAAAAACGCATGTAGGTATGTCTCAGTTAGTCAATTCCAAAAAGATTGAGAAAGAATTATTTAACCCACTGTCCACAACAGTATATTATATATACGAAGCAAGGAGTACATATATATATATAATGAAAGTATATATATTATATTATATATACTTTCATTTTTGAATAAGGAGCAACCGACAGCAGAAAGCACTAGAAGCAGTAGAAAAAAAAGGCGAAGAAGGAAAAAAGAAAAGAAAAGTAGATTGCACGACTATCGGAGAAGAAAGTGAAGAAGAAAGAGAAAGAAGGAAAAAAGAAAAGAAAAGTAGATTGCACGACTATCGGAGAAGAAAGTGAAGAAGAAAGAGAAGAAGAAATACCTGCAGTCGTGCATCGTCGTCTGTCGGAGAGCCGTATTAGTTAGTAGATCGCGCGCCGATGCTGGACAACTGGTATACTCTCTCTCGCTCGCTCTCCCCTGTCCTTCTTCTACTGTGAATTGCGACTAGGGTTCTTTGCCCGAAGTCGTTTTGTGTTTTTTTTACCTAGTTGGCATTCGGGTCGATCTATACCCACTGTGGCCAAGTTGCTCGCTCAACCAATAAGTCGTCTAAGTCGTCGCTGCGAACGACTTCCTTTCCTGGTCGCTCGACTTTCACACCTCCACCAAGTCGCCCAGACGACTTGTCTTCCTTAGATCGACTGGACGTCTAGCGTCGCATCTTAACGACTATGAAACTATCACTTTTATTTGTGGAAATATCAACTCCTTAATTATAATAGGACTTTTACAATCCATTGGAGGTACTGCCCAAGGAAAGGAAAAGGTTAATTTCGGATCAGGATAATAAATAAAATTGAAACAAGAACACACATCATCAAATTTAAATCAACATAAATAATGAACACTATATTTTATTATATAATTAATTTGAAATTGAAAAGAAAATGTTCTTTCATAATTTTTTTTTTGTTAAAGAAGCAACTTTCCACTTTATTTTAAAACTAACATAACAATTTAGGGCAAACAATTTAGTTTCCTAAAAGCAAAACTAAATACTCTATCCATACCAAAATATAAAATTATCTGCCTTTGTATTCGACAAAAGCAAGTGATCTTATATTTTGGAATGGAGGGAGTACAATGCAAAAATTGTATTAGAATTGAATGTAGTTTATGCAATCCTAGACAAGGCTTTCTAAAGATTCGCTTAGTACCCTCTATGGGAGGGACTCGTTCCAGTCTAGGATAATAGGCTTTTTCTCTTCCACTAACATCGACTGTTTGATGGTAGTTTGACTGGCATCTTGTTCAACTTCAAATTCAATAAAGTCTTCTAGCCTTGCACTTGATGGGGATTGATGTCTTGCTTGCAATGGTTAGGATGGTGTTCACATGCCCACACATGGCACCGCGACTAGAGAATTCCAATCTACATAAAGGACATAGTATTAGATCCGATTTAATTGCAACCTCATTCCCTGATTTGTGATTATCCCATCCTTCACCACCCAAGGTGGACTCAAAGACCTCTTGTTGACATGAGCATCGACTCCACAAGTACGCGTAAACGTGCCTGCCTCTCTAGTAACATCACATGAACCAAAGAGGAGTCATGTCTCTGCGTATTGGTGGAGTCGATGCTCATGTCTGAGAGAGGTCTCGGAGTCCACCTCCAAAGGTGAGTGTTGAAGTACTGGATAAATACAGAGCACAGAGTGAGGTTAAATCGTCTCTAATATCACGCCCTCTACGCTGGTTAGAGTTCTCTAGTTGTCGCGCCCTTAGTGGGAACATGAACGCAGATTGAGACCGTGGTTGGACATCAATCTACCACCACGTGAAAGGCTGAAATACTTTATTAAATATAAAGTTGAACAAAATGCTAGTCAGGCTGCCACCGAAAGGCGGTTGATGAAGATGTAGTTCATATTCTGATAGAAACTCGCTTTCTGGAAACAAGTGTGAGGACAACAGTATTGGATGAGAAAAGGATTATTATTCCAAACTTTAACAAGTTCCTCACCTAAAGGAGTAGGAAAGGAAACTTTAGAAGGCGTTGTCTACTATTGCATAAATTAAATTTATTTATAATGGAATTTATGCATTATATTTATTTTGTTTATTCTAGAAATTAAACTATTTGTCCTAATTTTATATGTTTGTTCTAAAATATAGTGGATTTCTTCCTTTTATTTATTTTTTCTTTCATAAATGTAAAAGGTCTTTGGTAAATTTGTTGAACATGATTCACAAACTCCTACTACCTAATTACCAAGATTCCATACAATCTGAAGCTTTTACATTAGTACTTTTATGCAAAATCAATGACATGGTGATTTATTTATGCCTTGATTTGCTTACTCTTCATTTTGAATTTTTATTTATTTAATTTAACAAGTCTTACTATTTAACAGATTTATTTTTCTTCTTTACTAGTTTTCCTTTTGTTAATATCCCACAAAATGATGATCATCTATAAGTATTCTCTCAGCATAGATAACACAAAAATCAAAAATGAAAGTTCCTTTGAAGCTATGGAAGTGGTCGATGCTACATTTGGTCTGATTCTTATTAACATTAATTTTTTTTTCCATAAGAAGCAGCAATCCACGTTATGTTTAAACAATCATAACCAATCAGAACAAACAGATTAATTTCCAAAATGGGCAAAAATTAATATAATGCAGAAATTGCATTGTATATAAATTTGGTTTATGCAACACCAGACAAGTCCTTTTAACGTTTCCCTTCCTTCTACTCCTCTGGGAAGGGGACTTGTTCAGGTCTATAATAATAGGCCTTTTTTCTCATCTTGCAACTTCAACTCACACTAATTTACTTCTCCGCGACAAGAGCCTCTACCCATATAAGCAATACATCTTCTACCGGCCCTCTGATGGCAGCCTGACCATCATCCTATTTAATTCCATATTCAATTAACTCTTCTAACCTCAAGCCTGGTGGTGGATTCATGCCTCGCCATTCATGGTTCTGATGGGCATTCATGTGTTCACACAACGCATGACAACTCCAGTCTACATAAAGGACATGTACAAGAGCTGGTTTCACTGCTCTGACATTATCTAGTATCTCAACCATCATTGCCAGATGTGCACTTTGAGACCTCTCTGTGACACGATCATCGGTTCCACCTATACATCTCCCTCTCTGGCAACATCCTCGTTTGCACCAATTTCCTGACGGGCCATTACATATAAAAGGAGAGGGGGACTAGCTTTGAAAAAACAAGGAATTACATGGGAAGTGAAGAGCGAATGTGAGCACCATTTATAGGTAAAAGAAGCTCCTCGCTCCACTTCCCGGTTATTGCTTGTTTTGTTCAATTCTCATTGTTGTGCTCTTCGATCTGTAATGGCTTAGAGGAAAACTGGCGCACGTGATGTTTCCGGAGAGGGAGCCATATCTCCACAAATCGTGGAATCGATGCTAATGTCAGGGAGAGGTCTTGAAGTGCACCTCTGGTGGTGAGGGTTGAAGTACTCAATTATGTAGAGCACAAGGTTTTAGTGAAATCGATTCTCATGCCATACCCTTTATGTGGATTGGGGTTCTTTAGTCAAAGCACCCCTTGGAACTGTGGCCAGCGAGACATCAATTCACCACTTGGTCTGAGGCTGGATGACTATGTTGAATATGAAATTGAGCAAGATGCTTATGAGGATGCCAATCTAGTGCATATCCTAGTAGAGGCTGCCGTCCGAGAGTAGGAAACGAGTGTAAGGCTAACGGTGCCAAACGAGAAAAGGCCTATTAGACTTGAACAAGTCCCTTGGCCCTCCCGTAGAAGAGTATGAAGGGAAACTTCAGAAGGCTGTATTGGTATTGCATAAACTAAATATATTTATAATGCAATTTTTCATTCTTTATTTTATCCCATTCAGGAAATTAAAATGTTTGTCTTGACTAGTTATGCATGTTTTAAAATAAAGTGGATTGCTTGTTAAGAAAAAAAAAAGATTTTTCCCCCTTAAATGTTCCAATAATTAAAGCTAATGTAGCATCAGCCACTTCCATAATGATGTAGGACAAGTCCGTGAAAATTGGTTAGAACAATATAAAAGGCTTTGGAAGCCCATGAATTAGAAGTTGTATTTTAATTAGTTTCTTTAATTTGTAGTTATCTTATTAGAGTCCAATTTAGGCTAGGAAAGTTGTCTTGGAGTATTATAAATAGTGATGTACTTCATTATTTTGATACATTGAATTAGAATTGATTGAGTTTTGTGTGAGAATTATCTGTGTGATATTTATCCTTCATCCCAACAGCTCCGTTCCCCGTCACATAGCTTAAAAGAAACCTTCGTTCTAAATTTTTGTGCTATCTATGTTTAGAGAATGCTTATAGATGATCATCTTGTGATATGTTAACAATAGGAAAACCCAAAAGGTTAAAAAAAAGAGGGTAAATCTGTTAAAAATAAGACTCATTAGACAAATAAAAACTCTTAAAAATAGTAGGCAAAACAAGGCACAAATCGTAACCTGGAAGGGACAAAAATAAATCAGCATGGATTATCTAAAAAAAAAAGGTACTAATGTGAGCCCCGTATAGAACCTTGATAGTTTGCTAGTAAGAGTTTGTGAATCATGTTGAACGGATTTAGCAAAGACCTATAACATGAAGCACATCGAATTCATTATTATTAGAGAACCACATCCCAATATTGCCTCTATCAACGAAAATATCCGCAATCAGCACACTTTCTTTATTTTTAATCGAAAGTTTACTTTTTAAAGCATTAAATGTCCCATAATGTTTTGGGCCAACACAATATAAGCTCTAATATAAATCTCGATCTCAATAACAAACAAACCAAATAGCTAGAAATGCCAACCTACTGTAAGATGACTTTTTTCCCCTATCGTCGCAATGCTAATATGGCTAGAAAAATAAATGTAATCAGGCATTTTGGTATTTGGATCATCTTAAAAAGTGATGCTTGTATTGGGAGCTACTTTTTCATTTAGTGGGCTCAGGGCTGGTAGTGTGTTATTATTTATTCTAGTGGACCAGTGTGTTTTGTGGGTTAGTACTTAGTGGTGAACTAAATGTGTATTTAGAAGTTAAATATGAAGCTTATATATATATATATATATATATATATATTTATCATACGTATCTAGATTTGTTATGTAGAAATGTAGTAATAAGCTCACTAAGAAGTGGAGTTGAGTTACGATATAGTTCAGCGAGTCTCCTAAATGTGTCTTCTCCCTGTAACTTCTATCCATACTCTTCTCTTGTAGGGTTTATTTGTGTGTGTGAAATGCTTAAATTTCTAAAAAAAAAGTGGTATCAGGGCGTATAGAATGTGATTTATTGCCAGGTCCATCTTGTAAGCTGTCAGTGTGTAGAAAATTTATGTTCTTGCAAATCCATTTCAATAGCTTTAAACCTAATTTTATCTTCATTGTTGTCAAGCTATTAATTGGATAAAGGACGTTCAAGTTGGCTTTGTCCCACATAGGTCTGAAGTTAAGTGACTCACAAAATGAAGATACAAATGAATGGGCTCTTGCAGACACGAGGAAAATTGAGGCCCAATGAAAATCACAAAGAAAATTAGGGCCGAAAGGAAAGCACTAAATGAGTCCTAAAAATCAATTAACTGGAAACGCACCCCGTTAGAATCCTGTATGGATTTATCTGAATGTAAGTATCTCTAAATAGAGTCTACATTGAGCCCAAAATGTATGCTTAAGACAAGAACTCGATTAACATATGAAATAGGAATGCTAGTTCACCCAAAAGATAAACAAATTATTCATCAAATTTGACTGATGAAGAGCTATTTTAAGTTCAAGTAGAACGTAAAATTAAGATTCCTATAACAAATGATGTGCTAGTTCCTAAAATTAAAGGACTGCTAAGATATAAAAAAGGAAAAAAAAGAGTCAAGAAATACTAGTTCAGAAGGATATGAAGAAATTTTTATTTATTTATTAAGTTAAGCATATTATGTAATTCTTTTAGAAAGTTAAAGTTGTAGGTGAAAGATGTAGATGTCGCATACAAGTCTATTATATCTATATCGATAACTATATCTTTTATATATATATATAGGGTAATATGGATGGGAACCCCTATCCTTCCAACTCAATCCTAACCGTCCCTTATCAGGGTCGAAAAACTGATGTTTTGAATCCCGTGTTCAAAGGGCAGAACTTGGTGGTGCTTGGTGAAAAGGATCTGTCCGAGTTTAATTCGAAGAAGAGTTCTGCAAATAATGCGAAGCGTCCTTTTTCTGAGCAGGGGTCGAACGTCCTTTTGTTTTGTGGGATAGGCTCCGCACAACTGTTGTTTTGGCTCTTAATAACTATCATGCGGATTGGGCTGCTATTATACCATTAGGTCAAATAAGGAATGACTATAATTGGGTTGGAAGGACGGTTCCCATCCCCCTTTAGCTGTGGATCATTGCCCATATATATATATATATATATATATAAATAAAAATTTGATCAATGAATATATTTATATATTTTTACAATTAATAATTTGTTGGTCTTCCAAAGATTAATAATTATAAAAGTGTAGCCTCTAATCGAAGGTTTTAAGTATAGATATTTTTCTCTCTCCCCGTCATATTTTTTCATGCTCAAATTTTAATGAGAATGAGCAACCAAGGCTGCTGTGGTTTCTCACTATGTGAACGTCCATTAGTGAGACTATGCTGTTGAATCCTAGGAATGTGATCATCGGACCTGCTGCATATTCAAAGTGCGAAACTACTTGCAATGACAATGTCTTGTACACACCTCAGCCTTTTCCAATTGGATAAGTTTCTTGATTTCTTCTTACTTTTATTCACTGTAACATAGTTACATCTAGCAAATTCTCTAATAGTCATATGCAATTACCACCATTCCTCTATCTTCAAACAAATTTAGTGCTTCCCGACATTGAAACCAGTAAAAATCACTTACTCGCTCTGGCTATGATATGAAAACTATATATACAGTATACTATGAAGAAACATGAAGTATTTATGCCACAAATAGAAAATGCGTGAGAAATTAATGGCATAGACAGACCAAGTAAAAGGAAAAAAAAATCACAAAAGAAGAGGAAGACATGGATTTAGATAGTTTGGCTTTTGTTCTTTGTTCACTGGTACGACGGATGCAAGATCAAAGTTATACTATGGAGATAATCAAAATGCTGCAGGCAGGGATTCTATCCATTTCTTGTCTCTCTTCTAGGTGTGCAAAGGGCTGAAAGTAAGTTGTATTCAACCAAAACATGATTGATTAGAATATTCATAATTGCACCAGTAATTCAGAGTTGAAAATTGGTGTACTTTAAGAATGCTGTCAAGATGTTCAGATTGAGATAGGATTTACTCAAAGACTTGAAGAAAATTATTTCCTACTGACAGGATGAATGGAGCATATTTGTTTGAAAATCTAAGAAATGCTGATATGCTCTTAAGGATGTGGAATTTCATGAGTGAAAGAACATTTTATTTTATTTCACAGACAACTCTAAAATGTTAACCAACTATAAGCTGCCCTTATCTTATATGCATCTGGTCATATATGTGTCACCGTTATATATTAGTATATTACAATAAAAGGAGGTCCTCCCCTGCAAAATCTAGAAACATATCTCTTTATGTCTAGGCACCAGTATTAGGTAGTTGGTTATGCCCAATTGCCCAGATTGAAGTACTTTGGTGATTAGTATCCTCAAGATTTATCTCCTTCAGATTTTTCAATGTGAAATTTTAACAACATATTGGATTTTTATAAGAGGCTGATGTGAATAAATATCTCCCCAAATTAGATGCATACGAAGGTTTCTACATATTCATGGATGATATGACTGCTATTGAAATGTAGACATTATAATTTAGGTTTGTATACTATCTCCACTTCAATCATCTCAGAATGGACTGTACCTTTTTTTTTTTTTCCTTGCCTTTTTAAGATAAGAACAGGGTTTCTGCTGTTATGACTTGTGAATCCCGTACTTCAGAAACTGAGCACCATTTTTGGTCTTCTGAAGGACTTGTTGAGAACAGAGCACGTATCAGATAGTTGAATTCTTCAACTGGTGAAGACCAACATTCTTGGTGGATAATCTCCAGTTATTGCAGCTGAAAGCAGTCAGTTTAATTTTTGGGATATTTTATTCATGCAAGCAGCATCGAACGTATGTTGTGGATGAAGCACTGGAGCTGCTAATGATGCTGTCAATCTCAAAGCAAACGCCCAGAAACTATCATCTGCCTGATGAAGAACAGAGGCAGACTCAGATGATAAGTGCTTTATTGATTCAGTTGGTTCATTGTAGTGCCAACCTTCCTGACGCTATAAGGGAATCTGATGGCAGTCTTTTCTTGAACCTTCAATCGATGCCAATTACCCTAGCAAATGCTATGCGAGAATCAGTGAGCATTCTGTCTTTTCTGGACTCGAGTTTTTCAGCTGATATGTAGGAAAGAGTACGAAAAGTAACGATGCATCTGATATATCGAGAAAAGCCCATATGCTAGGTGCAAGATTTGATGATCAAATCATCTGTGTCTTAATTGTTTGTAATTTATTTTATTATAAAGATGTAGTCATTTCGAAAATTTCAATAACATAGAACTTTTAAGTTCATGACATTCAAATGATCCCGGAAATATTGTATAGTCATTACCTTTCAGTACTCTGCTGCAAACAATTTGTAACTCCAGAAACATTTAGTTGTACTGTTGAAATATTGGGAATATATGATAAAGTTAATACCCCTTTTCTACTATTATTTTTATTTTATTTTGGGTAGAATTGAACAGGAAGAGAAAAGTGACAGTTGGAATGTTTCTTATCTTTTCTTTTTTGTGCGGGGGAATTGTTATTAAGAACCGTTATACTATGAGTCAAAATTGATATTTGTACAAGATCTCTCGTTAAACATTGTGGCCACGGGACCTCAAAAAAATTGTGGTAAAATTAGGAACAAATGAACACCACTTGCTTGAAGAAATGTCATGTGTCAAGTAACCTTCCTTTTTGTTGCAAGCTAGTTTTTCATTTTATTTTTCCAGAAAATATTAAAGCATATTAATAATAAACAGAAACTTTCATTAGTATTAAGTAAAGGAGGAGAATGCCTTTACCACTAAGCTATCACCTTTGATTTCTCAATTATGTTTAGTATGAGATAATGAAAGTTTCAATTTCATTTATAATATGTAAAATTATAAATATTGTGCATGTAGTTGAGGCAAAGAATTATTTATATTTTCCTTGATAAATTTCATCTTATGAAATCATATAGAACTCTAAAGTTTGATTTTATTATTATTATTATTTTCATTTTTATTTTGAACCTGAATAGTTGGGACCAAAATGAGATCGAATCAGCCTAGTTATGTAAACCACAAATTTGGCACTAGGGACAATATAAGTAGACTCTGCACCATTATCAAAAATTTGATGAGCTTTTGTATTTGTTGATCTTGGATGTACTACTATAAAAAACTTAATATAGAAATGTAATCTAAAATAGTTTATATCACACTCGAGTAGGTTCAGCACTTTAGGTTGCCATCAACTGCAGGATAGTAAAAAGAGCGAATTGTTATTTCCACAAGTAAAAATTGATATTTTCACAAAGTCTCTCTTACATAAGTGTGAGACCCATTTAATATTCATGTGAGAAAAATCTTGTGGAACTATCACTTTTGCTTGTGAAAATATCAATTCCTAAAAAGATCAATCTAATCAGGTGCTTCTTGTATCTGTTCGTAAACAATTTTTTTTGTAAACAACCTTCAAGTAGCGATAGCTCTTCGAACATGCCAAGTTTACAATGTATATACTTTACATTAAGCTTCTTAATCAAGGGCGGAGCCATGTATGGGCTAGGGTGGGCTTTAGCCCACCCAAATTTTTTTTAAAAAAATTAGTACTTATATATCTTCACCAATAAATTTAGGAGGACATCTTTTATTGGACATCTTTTTGGACATCTCCCATTTAACTTTTTTTTTTTTTTGGTATTGACTCCAAACATATTTATATTAATTATTTTAACTCTAATTTTTAAAAAATTCAAAAATTTAGGTGTAATTTGGATACATATCAAAAAATGGGTTACATCACTAGACTTTTTAATATGTCATATGTAATTTAAATTATTTTCATAACATAAGGAATTTAAATATTTATTAACAAATTTGTGATTAAAAAGGAATATTAGGGATCAATAAGGAGTGTATACATATATATATATATATATATATAATGTTATTACTTGTAATATTAACAATATTGTAATTAAATACATGTTTTTACATACACAATTAGTCGAAAAATATAAAATTATCTACAAAATTTAACTCGGGGACGCAGCCCCCGAACCCCCGTTAAATTATTTATAAGATCACAATTTTTTAACTGCGCAATAGCCCCGCCAGAAAAAAATTCCTGGCTCCGCCCTTGTTCTTAATAGACCAAATCAAGAATACAAATTAACATTTGAACCAAGTTTCTACAAGCACAATCATAATCGTGAATTCGTGATCAGGGACTACTGAAACCAGCTCAAGAATAAAATAGACCCCATTATTTAGCCATGCATTCACAGACTGCAGTACCTTGGCTTACCACTACACTATAGATGAAAATTGGTGCATCCTTTCCCGTTTTCCCATACTAAGACCGGCAAACTTGATGGGGAGAGGTTCAAGTCCCCTCTGCATATTACTGTGTGAACAACCATTGGTTTTTGAGTTCTAATTGTAGATACAAGACAAGGGAGTAATAACCATCCCGTGTACTTGAATTATGTGCTCTTCAAGAGCTTCTTTTGTAGGTTAATTAAAAAAAACAAAAAACAGCTGGCCTCTTTATAGACTGCAGTAATATAAGGTGACTCAACTGATAAAACACAAAAATATATTGAAGCTAAAGTTTGTAGTAATGTACACGAAAAGCCTTATGTTCTAACTCCACATGTAGATGACATGGTTTACCAAAAACTAGCCTGTAAAGTGACATGCTTATAGGGGTTTTGTATGGTGTCCTGTAAGCCCATAATGCATTCTTTAATATCAGACTTCAATCCTTCCTATTAGGCTTGATTACTTTCTCCAAAATAGACTTGACCTCACAATTGAACACCTCAGTTTGGCCATTACTCTGTAGATGATAAGATGTGGATATCTTATGCATCACATTGTATTTCTTGAATAGTATTTTTAGTTTCCTATTGCAAAAATGGGTTCCCCTATCATTAATAATGGCCTTTGAGGTTCTAAACCTGACAAATATATGTGATTTAACAAAATCTACAACAACTTTAAAATCATCAGTCCTAGTGACTTTAGCTTCCACCCATTTAAAAATATAGTCAACAGCCAAAAGGATGTAAATATTACCAAAGGATGAAAGAAATGTTCTCATAAAATCAATACCTCAAACATCAAAATTCTCCATAATTAAAATAAGAGTTTGTGGCATTTGATTCTTACGTGATATATTCCCTGTCGTTTGACAATTTTCACAGGACTTGCAAAATAGATAAGCATCCTTAAATAAAGTTGGCCAATAAAAATCACATTCTAAAACCCTATGAGCTGTTCTTTTAGGCCCAAAATGTCTTCCACAAGCATAAGAATGATAGAAAGTTAGAATAGACAAAAATTCATTATCAGGCACACATCTTCTTATTACCTGATCAACACAATATTTCCATAAGTATGGGTCGTTCCACACATAGTATTTAGCATCACTCTTAAGCTTATCTCTTTAGAATTTAGATTAGTTTTCATGTAAATGTCTACCCACTAAATAATTTACAATATTCGCATACCAGGGTACTCTCATATCAACAAAGTATAAGTGCTCATCTGGAAAAGAATCTTGCAATGGCAATGTCTCTTCATCATGTATCAGCCGACTCAAGTGATTTGCTACCAAATTGTATATTTCTTTCTTATCTTTAATCTCTAAGTTAAATTCCTATAACAGTAAAATCCATCGAAAAATTCGAGTTTTGGAATCCTTCTTGGTCAGCAAATACCTGAGAGCAGAATGGTCAGAATAAACCATAACTTTAGTACCAAGCAAATAAGACATAAACTTGTCTAAAGCAAAAACAACAGATAAGAGTTCTTTTTTTGGTCGTAGAGTAATTGATCTGAGCAGTATTTAAAGTCTTGGAGGCATAATAGATGGCATGTACAACTTTGTCAACTCTTCGTTCTAAGATAGCCCCTACTGCGTAGTTGCTGACATCACACATAATCTCAAAAGGTAACCCTAATTTGGTGGTTGTATCACTAGTGCTGAGGTTAATAACTTCTTCAACTTGTCAAATGCATCCTTGCACTCCTCATCAAACTAGAATTACACATTCTTTTACGGCAACTTACACAATAACAAAGTTATCTTTGAGAAGTCCTTAATAAATCTGCAATAAAATCATGTATAACAAGGAAAGAACGAATCTCTTGTACACTTGCAAGGTAAGACAAAGCAGAAATAACCTCTATCTTAGACTTATCTACTTCTATTCCTCTAACTGAAACAACATGCCCAAGAACTATACCTTGCTCTACCATGAAATGACACTTCTCCCAGTTAAGAACAAGATTAGTTTCTAAACATCTATCAAGCACACGAGTTAAGTTATCTAAGCAAGCATCCAATGAATCACCATGTATTTTGAAATCATCCATAAACACTTCAATGCAGCTCTCTAAAAGATCAAAAAATATATTTACCATGCATCTCTAACAAAGTACCTGTTGCATTACAGAGTCCAAATGACATTCTACGATAGGCAAACGTACCAAATGGACAGGTGAAGGTGGTCTTCTCCTAATCTTCTAGTGCAATTACAATATGGTTGTAACCTAAAAAACCATCTAGAAAACAATAATAAGTATAACCAGCTAATCTTTTTTGTGACAACCCGGATTTTTAGAAATTATTAAATAAGAATTTAATAAATAAAATTCTTGTTACGAGATGTTTTGGGTTTGAATATATGTATATATGTGATATGTATTGTGAAATATGTGATTTGATGTGAAGAGAATTATATGTTCGTGTATTTGAGAAAAGAGGTTTAATAGTTAATTAAACTATTGAATGAAATGAAGGAAATTGTTAAAAAAAATATTTACTGAATATTAGTAAGTTGAAAATTATATTATGAAATAATATAATTTGATTGTTATGTCTTGTGAACAATGAAAATTATTGTGAATTAAATTTCATAATAATGTGAGTGATTTATTTAATTAAAATAAGGAATTAATGAGAATATAATTGTTTTAATAAAATGATAAGGTAATGTGTTACATAGAAATGTAACTTGTTAATGTAGTATGATTGTGAATTTCATAGATTAAAATGTTTATCGAATAAATATTTGATGAAAATTATTGTAGAATAATTAGTTAAGCGTTTTAGTGCGTATTTTATTACGCGAGTAATATTCTAATTTAATTTAATAATTAAATTAGAGGAATAATGATTTATTAAATGAAATTATAACTATAATTGTCTAATTTGAGATTATAAATTTTGTTAGTAAGATTTAATTAGATTTATTAATATAATAAGTTTAATTAAGATTTAATAGGTGTGACAAAATATCATATAGTAAGAAGGAATATTAAAATAAGGGAAAAAGGGAGTTGATGCTAAACAAGGCCTTGTGGCCTTTGGCTTTCTTAACCGATGAAAAGCATGTAAGTTATCAGGAGTTGGAAGAAAAAACAAAGAACAGAGGAGAGGAGAGGAAGAGAGAAAAAGAGAGAAGAAATTCTCTGTGAATTGAGGGTAAAGGTTTGGAAATCAAAGAAGGAAGAAGAAGGATAATCAAGCCCTCCTAATTTTGTGATTAAGCTTAGAAGAAATCAAAGGTAAATTCTAAAATTGCTAGTTCTTATTTTTCTAAAACTAGTTCTCTGTAATTGGTTTCGATGATTACTTTGTTGAGAAATTGGTTATATATGTTGTTGGGTTGTAATAATCTGATTACATGTTGTATATGAACGATTTTGAATGATCAAATCCATGAGAATGTGTTTTAAAATAAAGAATTTGAGTTTTGGAAAAATTAAGAAAAAGTTGATTTAAATCCTTTGGGTTTTGTTAATTTGGTTGTTTTAGGTTGTTAGAATTAATAAATGGATGCTTAGTAATGTTTTTAAGAAGTTCTTGATAATTGGGTATGCTTGATTTGGTGTCAGATGCTTTAAAATTCATGTTTTTGGGTTGAAAATTCTGCAGTTCGCGAACTGCAGAATCTGGAATCCAAGGAGCTCGCCCCGGCGAGCTCAATAAGCTAATTTCCTAGCCCCGGCGAGAGTTTTGTGAAGAAATTTCTCGGCCCAGAGAGAATTTTGTGTTGTAATTTCTCGCCCCGACGGGAATAGCAGAAATGAAAATTTTTCTTGTTTTTAATTCTTTTCTTTTTGGTCATCATATGTTACCCTAAACAATATTTACTTATAAACATTATACATCTAATGTAAAGCAAAGTTTAAGACTTAACTAAAGGTTAAGTGTTGATTAAAGTGGAACGTAACAAAATGAAGGATTATGAATGTTAAGTAGAATTAATACTAAGTGTTGCTACGTGGCTAATAAGTGATGGACATTATTATATATATCGTGTAGGATACATGAAGTGCAGATAAATATAAGCTGGTTATGGTAATTGATAATCTACAAACCAGGCAAGTCTTTCAGTTCCTAATTGTTATGTGAATTAAATGATTAATTGTTTTAAATCTATGATGTAAAAGCATGATACATTTTATATATGTTACAAGTATGAGACAACAAAGTCAAATTATGACTACGTTCGTTGAATAGAGAATGTTGATTGAGGAACTCAATCTCTATTTGTTACGTGTTGATCATTATGAATGACCTGTTTAGCCAAATGTTTATATTTTAAATAATGAGCATGTTATCTATGTGCTATGTGATGCATGCAAACTGTTAAATTTTGCTGAGCTGTCGAGCTCATTCTTGCAAATAACCACTTTTGCAGGTTAAAGATTCAAGTTAACGTTATGTGCTGATTGAATGGCATGATTCAGATGTTGTGCATGAAGATTAATTGTTTTAGCTTAAATTATGTTTTTGAACCATGTTTAAGGTTCTGGATGATGTATTTGATGATGTATTAAATGTAACAGATGTTGAGTTGTAAAATCTGTATTGACTTATAATTTAATATTATCCGATGTATAAAGGGTATTGAATCTAGAAGTTTTATTTTTATTATAACTCTGATGAAGCGAATCATTAAGTAAATATGATTCTAGATTATGTAAATGTTTAAAGGTTATGATTCAGGAAAAGCAAAGAAAGAAAACTGAAAAGTTTAAAATTGTTCCGCATTTTATTAAGTTTAACATTGAATAATGTTGTAAAGCCAGAATGAGGATGTATTGTTAACGACCGATGTGGAAAGTTAAAGTGTATGAATTTTGGGGTCGTTACATTTTTAACATTTGATTAATAAAATGAAGTGGGAAATGGTCTTTTCGAGTTACAGAATTCAACTTCCTGTAATCAATACACACTCTCCATCCTGTTTGTGCACGTGTGAGTACCAACTCATTATTGTCATTTTGAATAATTGTTATACCAGATTTCTTTGGAACAACCTGCACTGAACTTACCCATTGACTGTCTGAAATTGGGTAAATAATACCTGCATCAAGTAATTTCAGAACTTCCTTTTTCACTATCTCCATCATTGGTGTATTCAATCTGCGTTAGGCTTCTCTAATTGGTTTGGCTCCTTCTTCTAAATGAATTTGATGCATACATACAGCAGGGTTTATTCCCTTGATATCTACAATTGTCCATCCAAAAACTGTTATATGCTCCCTTAGAACTCTTAATAGTTTATCCTCTTAGACTTTGGTTAAGTTGCTAGTAATGATCACTCGCAGTGTGTCATCCTTCCCTAAATATGCATACTTCAGGTGGGTTGGTAATGGCTTCAGTTCCACAGTAGGAGCCTGCACAACAGAAGGTAACAACTTCTTATGAGTAGCAGGTAACTGAATGAAATATACTGCATGCTTATCTAAAATCTTTGGCAAAGAATGTAATGCAACCACAGTCTCTTTTAGTTCCTGATTCTACTCGATTTCTTCTTCTTTCTCCAATTCTATAATGTTGGTGATTGCAACCTCCAAACTTTCCTTATTTGTTTTCTGCACTATAGAGTCAATTACATCAATAGCAAAAACAGGATTGAGGGTACCTCATGGCCTCATAAATATTGAACTGATCTTTTCACCGTCAAATTCCATGGTTAAAATCCCATTGTGCACATCAATCATTATTCTAGATGTTTTCAAAAATGGTCTCCCCAATAGAATATGTGCAAGATTTGGAGATGTATCATCATCTATATCCATAATGTAAAAATATTCATGAAATATTAGTTCATTCACCTGCACCAACACACCCTCAATTACCCCTTCAAGGTAAGTGTTAGTACGATCAGCCAATTGAATAATTACACCAGTTTGTTTCAAAGGGCTTAGATTTAAAGAAGTATAAATAGATAATGACATGACATTAATAGAAACTCCTAAATCTAGCATCGCTTTTTCAAATTTGGTATTACCTATTCTACATGGAATTATAAACATTCCTGGGTCTTTACACTTTGGAAGCAATTTTCTTTGAAGAATTGCTGACACATTCTCTCTTACAATTATTTTTTTATCATCCCTTAGTTTCCTCTTATTAGTGCATAACTCTTTTAAAAACTTTGCATACCTTGGCACTTGCTTAATTACATCTAATAAAGTAATATTCATTTCCACCTTGCGAAAGGTTTCTAGTATCTCTTTTTCTCGCTCCTCCTTCTTAGAAGACCTTTGATACCTAGGTGGAAAAAGTAAGGGATTAGTCTTAACTTAAATAGAAGGGTTAGGAATTACCTTAGATGTTTCTACTCCCTTCTTTGCCTACTCCTCATCAAATTCAGCAAAAGCTTTTGGTGTATCCAACTGTTTTTCACTCCTCAATGTTATAGCACTAGCATTCTCTATTGGATTGACAATAGTTTGAGAAGGTAACTTCTCTGAGCCTTGAGAGTCCAATCGAACAACTGTTGTAGCCAACTTACTCATCTGATTCTCCAGATTATGGATATAAGCCCTTGTCTCTTGTTAGAACTGATGTGTTTGGGTAATGAAAGCTTTGAACACATCCTTAAGAGTTGTCCCAGAGTTAACAGGTGCTCCTTATCTAGGTGGGTACTGTTGTTGAGCCTGTTGAAAACCTGGCTGCTTGTTTGGAAAAACATTCTGCATTGGCTGCCTGTTTCCACCATAGCTCAAATTGGGATTATCTCTCCATCCTAGATTATAAATGTTATAATAAGGATCATATCTACGCTGAGGTTGTCCTAAAAACTTTCCCACTACATTAGCCTGTTGAACAGTTTCATCTTCTTGCAATGTTGGGCATGCATTTATATTATGTTTTGACAATAAACAAATTCCACACACTTTTTGCTGCGGGCGTGTTCCCTGCAGCCATCTGACGAACCATAGAAGTTAAATTAGAGATTTGACATTCAAGATTATACGTGCTTATCTCATTCACTTTTTTAGGTGTATGATTATTTTTTGTTCCATATTGTTGTGCGTTGGCTGGCATATTTACAATTAGATTCCTAGCAGCTTCTGAAGTTTTATCAACCAGTGCTCCTCCACTAGCAGCATCGATCATACTTTTATCCATTGGCAACAACCCCTTATAAAGTATTGAATTAAGTTTTAGTCATCAATTTGATGTGGTGGACAACTAGAGCATAACTTCTTAAATCTCTCCCATTACTCATATAGAGTCTCTCCATTATATTATTTGGTGTCACATATCTCCTTTCTTATATTAGCAACTCGTGAAGTAGGAGAATATTTTTTCAAGAATAGCCTCTTCATCTTATTCCATGACTGAATCGAACCAGAAGGAAGATAGTATAACCAATCATTCGCCAAGTCTGCTAACGAAAATGGAAAAGCTCTAAGCTTTATTTGCTCCTTTGTTATTCCTTGAGGCTTCATACTAGAACACACCATATGTAATTCCTTTAGATGCTTGTATGGATCTTCACCTGTAAGACCTCAAAATGTAGGTAAAAGATGTATTAGTCTTAATTTTAATTCAAAAGCAGCATCTAAATTAGGATACTCAATACACAATGGTTGTTGATTAAGATTAGGAGTAGTTAGCTCCTTCAAAGTCCTGTTATTATTAGCAACAACTATATCTTCTTCAAAATCACTAGATGAACTGTTAGAAAGTAATTCTAGTGTGATGTTTAGGCCAGGTGATGCAACAAAAACTTCTTTCAAATCTGCAGTTATACTTCGAGCTTAACGAGTCTCTTTCTTTAACCTTCTTGCAGTCTTCTCAATCTTTGGATCAAAATTTAATTCACCAGATTGAGAGGATCGAGTCACAAACTAAAAGGAAACAAGGAATAAATAAAAATAAGTAAACACTCCCCGACAACGGCGAAAAAATTTGGTAGCGTGTCGTTAACACTCCAAAAATTAATAAACCTTACTTCACTCTACGAACAAAAATAAACACAGTATTGCAGTAATAAGGATCGAACCTAAAGAGAATGATATTGCTCTTATTTACTCTACTGTTTCTAAAGTCTAGCTACATAACAATTAAAAGGGGGGGTTTTGAGATTCTGATTATAACTAATTGAACAAGGTTGAAAATTAATAAAGTAAAACTTAAGTATTAGTAAGAGAAATCAATAAAGTGAAACTTCAGTTCTTCAGTTCAGTATCACCCTTTCAATTAACAGAATAACCAAGTATAACACTATTCCTTCCTTCAATGAAACCAATAATCCTAGATAACTACTAACTCTGTTACCCGAAATTCCCCTTAAACTTTAAATCTCCTGAAACAATTGCTCCACAAGACTCTAACTATTATACAACCCAGAATAATCTCTCTAGATTTAATATAATAACAACATTAAGAACTAGGGAATTAGATTATTCCAAGCAACAATCACACAATCGTAAACTATTTAACTTGTCTTCTGATAACCATAGTAATATCCAAAAGTTTGACTACAATCACGTATCACTAACTGCTACTTGTGACTAGGAATAATATCTATTACACGTAATACCATCCTTTAATCTAGCAGTTGATAATAATCTAATCAATCTAACTGGTCATTATTGAATCAACCAAACTAATTATCATTCAAACAGTTAAAACAGATTATCAAGAATGAATTTCATATACGGAGGAATAAATAGTGTTAGAAACTCAATCAAACTATCAATTGTAATAAAGGTTCAACATCCCCTAGAACTGAAATAGAAAAACCTAGCCCAACATAACTAAAGTACTAATAAACTATGTATATAAATGTGTGAGTATATTTATCAGTCGAGGCCAAGTGAAGGTATTTATAATCATAATCCTCTGACACCCTAGCAGAATTCGTTTCCATATCAACTTCAGAAATTCCAGCAGATATAGTTTCCTTTACAAATTCGGAATTAGTTTCCATAGCAAACTCTAACTCCATAGCCAGTTGTTGTAACGACCCCAAAATTTATACAATTCAACCCTCGACTTCGGTCGTTATTAACACATCAAACTTCTATTAATATATCACCAATCGATGACATAATCATAAAAAATGCAGAATAATTAAAATTTTTCTATTACAATCCCAAAACTTTTAACCTTTACATCTAGATATTTTAGAATCATGTTAATAATAGGATTCGCCTTAACGAACTAATTATAAAAGTTTTCATCTCAATACAAACTTTACAACTCGACATAATTACATTTATCAAACTCTTAACATAATACAAATAATAACTTTAACTAAAAACAGTAATCTTCATGCATCATTTTGATCAATGTCATTCAGGTAGCACTTAACGTTACCTTGATCCTTAACCTGCAAAAATAGTTATTTGCAAGAATGAGCTCGACAGCTCAGCGAAATCTAATAATCTTCATGTTTCACGTAGCACATAAATAACATACTCATCTTATAAAACATAAACATCTGTATAAACATAACTTTCACGTTGTACATCATATATCAAATAAAGATTGAATTCCATAATTCAATCAGTGTTCTTTACTCAATCAGTGTAGTCATAAATTGACCTTCACATTTCGTACTTACAACATAAATAATACATCATGCTTTTTTTTACAATATAAATTAAAACAGTTAATCATCCAGTTCACATAACAATTAAGAACTGAAAGACTTGTCTGGTTCGTAGATTACCAATTACCATAAACAGTTTATAACTATCTGCGCCTCACGTATCCTACACAATATATAAATTATGCACATCATTTATTAGTCACATAGCAACGTTTAGTGTTTAAGTCCTTAATCTTTCCTTTTAATCGGTACACAATATTTAGTGTTTAAGTCCCGTTAGGACTACTCATTAACCATACGGTTTATTAACAACAACCTTCTTTCTCATTACGTTCCATTTTAATCGATACTTAACATTTAGTTAAGTAATTAAAGTTTACATACACATTGCATTTATAAGTATATTAGGCTTATTCAATTCAATTCTATAAACATTAACCAAAGTTCTATCTTATACTATTTTTGTTTTAATCCTAACTCGTTCGTTACTTATCCGTTTTTATCCATCCTTACGTCAAATTAAACCTTATTAATTCTACTTTCAGATCACCATGGCCCAAACCTTGGGTTCCTTTCTAATTAAAACAAATTTTCATGTTTTTCAACTTAGGTCAGAAAGTATAATTTTTTTGACCAGTCGTACAAAATAATTTCTCAAAAATAGCATACTGCATGAAAATGGATCAAATCGCGAGTACAACAAGAAAAATTCAATATCAACAACTTTGCAGTTTTAAGTTTCTTCAAATTCCAAATACACAAATTTATACGATTTCTACAAAGTCAGAAACCGTAACAGATTTTCTACTTCAGCAGACTGTAAATGTTCTAAACCAGCCTCACTAAATAAGTCGATACGGACAAACTAAAAAGAATTTTTGTGCGATTCTTATTCCTGTGTTTAGCTTACTTCCATACCTTTAATTTGATATATAGCCCATTCTCTAACTCCTAAAGGTTAATTTTATATGATTTTTTACAAAAAAAAACGAGTTGGTCGCTCATTTTCTGCGAATTTGTTCTTCAACCTTTTCTTTTAAAACAAAAACCCAAATTCGATTACTCCAAATCATGTAAAGATGACACATATAACCTCATATCATTCATCAATTCATGTAACCAACACGAACTTTATACAAAAACTTAAGAAAACATAGTGAAGAACCAAAAATATAAAAACTACCTCTTGAATAGATTATTCCACATGAATTAAGCTTGTTAATCTTCATTTCCATGCTTGTTTAATCATCCAAAAATCGTTCTCCTTCTCCCGAGCTCCTTCTAGCTCTCATTCTCACTTAATTAATTTTCATACGGGTAATATAGTTTTGCAAAATTTTGGTAAATGTTTAGCATTGAGATATTTATAGGAGTTGTTAGCAGCCCTTTGATATTTCCCAAACTCTTCATATTCTTCATCAAATAGATTTCAAGAGGAAGTTAAAAGGTTTAACGAATTTGGAAAGTTTTTCTTTTCTTTATCCTTTTCTCTCTCTCAACCCGTTGGCATTCCTTCTTATTATATGGTATACTTGTCACACCTTATTTAATTACACTTATTTTATTAATAAATTTAATTAAATTTTACTAACAAAATTATAGTGTCTAATTAGACAATTATAATTTTTATTTAATAAATTATTAATCTTCTAATTTAATTATTTAATTAAATTATAATATTATCATTCTATTAGCGTAATAAAATACACACCAATTATAAAATCATTTAATTACTTAATATCATCATACTTAAATAAATTATTCTATAATATTTTCCATCAAATATTTATTTTATTCCATAAATATTCCAAATAAAAATACATAAAACCTTTATTCAATTTCATAAATATCTTAACTATTTACGAAACTCACAATCTTACTACATTAACATATTACGTTTATATGTAATACATTTTAATCTCTCATTTATTAAAATAATTATATTCTCATCAATTTATTATTAATCAAACTTAGCTCATAATAATATTCTTTGTCCACAAGGCAAAATCATCAAATTATATTAACTCATAATATAATAATTTTAATTAATATAATTAACTAATATTATTCAGTTAATTCATTTTCATAACAATTTCTTTTAATTTCTTCAATAGTTTAATTAACTATTAAACCTCTTTTTCCCAAATACATGAATATATAATTCTCTTCACACCAAGTCATATATTTCACAATACATATCACATATATACACATACTAAACTCAAAACATCTCATAATAAGAATTTTATTTGCTAAATTCTTATTTAATAATTCCTAAAAATCCTGGTTGTCACATCCTTCCCTCCTTATAAGGATTCCGTCCCCGGAATCAACGAAACCTCCCTTACTCGTTTTCACTAAATCTCTTTCACAATAATCGTTGAATAACTTAACGCATTACCTTAGTATAGGTTTATTATAAAATAACCATTAATCGCATTTAACACATACCATACCATATTCTTACATAATTAGTTTTCCTTATTTAAGGATAACCATACAATATTATCACATAAATCATTTAAAACTATATTTTTAGCCGTAAAAATATTCGAGGTGTCATAGTTGTAGCTTCCATATAAAATTACAGTTTCCATCATAAACTATAACTCCCATAATAGGTTGCTCCAACGACCTGACTCTGAACCGAATCCAAATCCATAAGTCGACCCACAAACGTAGAGTAACACCTCCATAAAGCAAACACAGAGTCATAAATCGTAGAGTGAAACTCTCCTTCAACAATCGTAGAGCGAATCTTGTACCATCCATTTGTAGAGTGAACACATAGTCTTAGAGTGCTCGGTCACAGAGTAACAAATTATCGAACAACAGATCATCGCGTAACCAATTATAGAGTGACCTTACTGCGATCGTAGAATAGCTCTAATCCAAGCGAACGTAAAGTGTCGAACAACCAACTGATCGTGTAGTAGCCATCCCATCGTTGAACGCCAGACTAAAGAATCCTTTTATTGCCCTCCAACATTATTAACGTAGAGTAACCTACACACATAGTAGAGTGTCCTACCCAACAATCATAAAACATTTCTGCAAAATAACTGAAAACTAAGCATTATACTCCATATATGCTAATTCATCTTCAATACTTTCTGAAATTAATAAATACCTTAATCAGCTCACATACACATAAAACATATAATAAAACTAAACATAAAGGAATCAAAAACATAGAACATTCTGCTCCTGTCAATGAGACACTGATTTTTAGTTTAATTGGGTATGAGGTTGGGGATAGAGAATCACCGAATTAGGGACGGGGAGGGGTTGATATTTGATTCCCCTAATTACACACACACACACACACGAAGATATATACATATATATATACACCCACACACACCCATATATATATAGGGAAAAAGTAATCTAATTAAGGCATACCTTAGTCAAACTTGGCTTAGTAAAACTTAGTAAAACGACGTGGTTTTACCTTCTAGGGTTAAGTTTTTCATTTTTGGGTTTTATATAAAAATCTTTAATTATAATATTTATACAAAAGTACGTCATTTTGTTAAGTAGCCTTAGTTAATCTTGGCTAAGGCATGCCTTAGATTACCTTTCCCCATATATATAACCTATTTCATTTTTTTGCAGCTATTGATGGTTTCAAAAAAAAATAATAAACTTCTAAACATTGTAGTAATTGGTAATTAAACATATTTTTGATAAAATTTATATAATTAAATTAGTAGTACCAAATTGTTATTTTTTTTATAATTAGTTTCATCATTATGTATTAACATATTATTCATTTCATATATGTATTATAGCAAGTATCCCTGGAGAAGTGGTTTTTATTATATATAACAAATTTATAAAAATATTAATTCTCCCAAGGATTTAAATTACCAATTTGAGTTAAATTATCCATACTTATTCAGTGTTAATACCCATTAAAAATGAGGTGGGTATAGGGAATATTTTTGATATCAGGGATGAAGGTGAAATGTGTAATCACCTCACCCCGTACTGTCCCGCCCCGCCTCGCCACATTTTCATTCTTATCGCACTATAAATTAATAACCTCTCAAAGACCAAAATTGATTACCTAGTATCTTCAAATTTATCCATAATATCTCTAAGCGCATGTTAGGCTACATAAGTTATCCTGTGTTTTTAGCGTTTGGGCTACAAACACACTTGAAATCTTTTTCGAAACGGTAAACGTAAAAAGCCAAACGGATCTCAAACGTTGTTATTCGTGTTTTAGATCTGAAACGCAACGTGAAAAATTGAGTGAGTTGCATTTAAGCTGTAAAACGCAGTTTGGTTCACACTTTGCCTTCCTCTTTTACCCCTCAATTGAGCCCTGGCCTCTCAGTTCACCATCCGCATCAATTGTAGATAGATCTTCAAATTTGTTTAGTACCCACAATTTTCACTCCTAATCTAAAGCATTCTTTCAAAATTGTACATTCAATTCTTGTTTTATGTTAAAATTACCCCTCTACCTCTCATCTTCTGTGCATAATTATAAACAATAGAAAAAAGAAAAAGAGTAAGTTTGAAAAAAGAGAAAAAGAAGTAAAGTATGATCTATTTTCTTTGTGGTCAGGTGATAAGGTGAAGTCGTGAATGTGATAAGGACAAAGGTTAGAGATGGAGAAAGTTATGGCCTAAAAAATTTGTGGTGGGTAAAACTTATTATGGTAATGATATATAGTGCGAATGTTTTACGTCCAATTTTGATTATCAGTTACGTGAATAAGTATTAGTGATAATATTTTTAGACAAATGTGTAATAACTGGGACCCTCCTATAATTCCTATTAATCTCATATGTTGATAAGTTGCGCAATTATAATTCGATGTAAATTTATCGCAATACATAGCAAGACTCAACTTATTATCATTATCATCATCAAATAATTATTATTATCATAATAATAATAATTAGTACTATCTAACAGAATTAATTACTAGTTTTACATTATTATTACTATCTAATAAATTATTTTGTTATTTAATAGAATGATTCTTATCATTATTACTATTTATTGTTATTATTAATATTCGTATTCTAATTACCATCTAATATAATTGTAATTGAGAAATAATATTATATATAAAATTGTCCTTTTCAATAATTTCGTACTAGCTGCAATCCATCAAAGTTAGATGAATAACAATTACACTTTATGTCGTACAAGTTTGTGGTAAAATGACAAGATTCTAATTTTTCAAATGCTACTTCAGTTGTAAACATATTTTTAATTACATTTACAAAATGCTGCAAACATTACACTTGATATCATTGCCTTGTAAACGAACAAACCCTAATTTATTTCATGATTCCTTTCTCAAATTTACCCTAAGCCCCTACAATTGAATCTTACTACATATCTATCTTTCTTTCTCTCTCTCTCTCTTTCTCTATATATATATATATATATCATAATAATTAATAAGGAGAACAATAACAAAATAATTGGTTGAGTTGACTGGATTTTTTTTGTCATGAGCTGACTCAAGAAATTGATATTTCTTTTTGAGATATTTATGAAAATAAACTCTAAAAGTTTTATCCAAAAATTAAAGCATACTTATCAAATTAAAAACTCATATCATCTCCTCCAACAAGATATTTTTTTCCTTTTCTTTCTTGTGTAGATTTATTTATTGTAATATCATATTAACTTTAAATATGAAATGTCTCAAATTAATTTTTTAAAAAGTAATAATAATCTTATATTTTGGAACGGGGAGAGTACTATATACGATATTGATAAAGGTTTATGGCATATATATATATATATATATATATATATATATTAACTCTCAAAATTTTTAAAGTGTATAATAGTATAATATTGTTTTAATATAAATTGTTAATTAATTTTACATGTAATATCCGAGAATTTTCAAACTTCATTATTAATTAAATATGAATTTAATTTTTAATGAGTCAGCTTTGTATGCTTAATTAAATCTTGTGTGATTAATTTATTTTGTGAATGAGTGATTATGTGAATAATTACTAGAATTAATTTTTAAAGGGAGTCACTAATGGTTTAATTAAATTAGTGGACTAGCCCTAAGGTTTAATATCAAAGGAATTGATATAGTTGTCTATTTATTTAATATTCAATATAGTAAAGGAATTAATTTGCATAGATTAATTAATATAATTAATGTGAACAATATTAATATTGAATAGTCTATTTGGTAATTTAATATTAACGGGCTAGATAAATTATTTGTTGTATTAATTCAATCTTTGGCGTATTTATGAATGGGATAATTAATGTATACTAAATATGCAATGGAGTTTATATTATATGGTTCATTTAATTTACTAATAGCAAAAAGAATGGGACACACATTATGGGACATCCCATTTATTCATCAGCCGTTAGAGAAAGAGAGCAGCAAGTGAATAGTATTCTTCTCCATTCTTTTTCCTTCTTCTCAGCAATAGGCATGGTGCCTATGATAACTTGCTCAGATGATAACAATGATGAAGAAGGAAATGGGCATTCCACCAACTCCCCATTATCCAATAGTTTCTTCTTTCTCGCGTTGGTTAACAAAATTGGATAATATCATTGTCTGTGCAATGAAAATTCTATAAATTGGAGGTTTTTCTTCATAAATTGAGTTGTTAAATCCTCTGATAAGTTAGTATAGTGAGTGAGCATTATTGTGAGTGAGAGTAATCTGAAATCAAGCAAGTTAGGAGTATCAATTTTAGCTTCATTGGAGGTAAGAATATATCACTATGATATTGAATTTCATTTGGTTAAATTCTAAGAAAACCCATGATGCTTGCCAATTAGTTTAGTAATTAATGTAAAGATGTTATATGAGTATATATACATGTTTGGAACCAATGTGGTTGCATTAAATTGCATTTAGGAAGGAGAAACCATGGCCAATTTCGGATTCTGCAGGAGCATAGCCGATCTTGTGCTGAAGTAGGAGTGGCGCGGCCGCGCCACTCCCAAGGCCAAATCAAGCGCGGCCGCGCCGTGCATCAGTTTGGTCTGTGTCATTCTGTCATGTTGCAGCATGTTAGCTAGTTCATTCATGTATACAACTAGGGTTTCCATGTATCTAGAATCCCCGAATATACCATGAGTTGTATATAGATTTTTCTATGAAGGTATTTCTTAAAGAAAGCTTGGACTTTGAAATGGCTTGACCAAAACTTGTATCTTTTACATTCTGACCATGTGAGCATGTTTATATTACTTATATATGTGTTCAAATGCATGCGAGTCATGATTTCCAAGTTGTCTTGCATGAGCCTTGTGGCATGAGTTGTTTTGGGGAATGGATTTCAAGGGAAAATATAGAGTTTATAAAGGAGTATCGTCCAATGTTGTGAAAGTTGTGTTCTGACCATGCAAGCATAAATGTTAGGACTCATTATGCCTCTATACATGATTGACATGATCATTATTTAGCTAAACATGAATTCGATATATGCTAGCATGTCTAAGAGAGGGAGATTTCGAGTATAAGCTATGTATTAATGTCTTCGCACGTCGATTACGTACAAACATGCCTATTAAGTCTCGTGTGGCCTCATTATGTGACGTTATGACAATAATAGCATGTTACTTGTGAAATGGACTTGTTTGGCCTAAAGCATAGGAAATTCCGACATGAAACCTTACAACTTTGGATTTGATTTAGAATGAGCATGCTAGGTTCCAAACTCACACTAATAACCTTATGAGCATGTGTATTTGAGTTATATCAGTGGCCTGGATGTTGGAAGATAGGCTCGGATTTCCAACAGGATGAAACTGCATTTTTGGTCTGCCCAGAGAATGGCGCGGTCGCGCCACTCCTAAGGCAAAAACCAGTGCGGCCGCGCCGGTCTCCAGTTTTGCCCTGTTGCTTTAAAGTTTATACAGAGTCTTGTAGCAAGTATATATGTGTGTCTTAAACTGTAATGCATGACTTAATTAATGTGTTATATGTTCAAGCTTACATTGATGCATAGAACCAAGCTATTCTAGACTTGTAAACTCGATTATCCAAGATGGGAAGTAATGCTTATAGACTTATTAAAGACGGTTACATCTACGTGCCTATGTGATAGGATTACTTGGTGGGTAATCTCTTGTATGGGTAAACCCATGCTAGTTTATACTGTACTAACTAAGGGATCGACTTACTAATGATAGGTCGTTTCACGCTATTAATTTAAAGCTAGATTATTGTAGCTGAGCAAACAAGCAAGTTCTCTACCCCAAACCTTATTTATTGTGCAAGTTTTCCCCGAACTTATTCTTGTATTATGTATTACAAGATATTGTTTAAGCTTGAACCTCTAATTCCTCAAGCATGTTCTAAGTGGTTTAATTACTTAACAAATTACTCCACATCGTTGTTATTGACACTCGCACTTTATGCAATTATTTTCGTGCCGACATTGCCCGGTACTTTATTAAAGTTCTAACATAGATGAACTGCCATAGTTAAGTCTTAGCCATTGTCCGCCTAGACATATGCAGTAAAAGATTTTAAAAGCTATCCAAACCGATCGATGGTGCGGAAATCTTGGACTTTATGAACACCCCTACAATATAAGGGGAGTACCCCACGTATCGGATATAAGATACAAAGAACAGAAATTAAATGTTATGCATACACATCGGGTACTAGAGGTTGATCCCCTCGTGTACTTATTTCTGGGCCAGTAACCAAAGGGTCAATTAGCTATTGACTCTCTTGGACGTTTATTGTTCAAAGTCTATTTGACTATCTTTCATTCTAAAAGCGATTATTATTCTTGCTTCCGATATTCATATTGTTGAATTTCTCTGTTTACATTTCGTTCATCATGATATATCCTTTATTGTCGTATTTAAACTTGCTGGGCAAACTGGTTGCTCACCCTTGCTATATCATGAACCTTATTGCAGTTAAGCCTGAGACCTCAAGGAAAGACAAGGGCAAGGAAAAGATGAAGTATTAGTCTCTTAATGTCTGTATTTTAATCGAGGCATAGTTAAGAAACTTCTATTGTTATTTAAACCCTAAAGTACTGTATTAGGGTATATTTGTATTTTTGTATTAAGGTTATCGAATCTTGGGACTAGTAACACCTTTTAAATGAACAACATATGTTTATTATATTCCGCATTTTGTTATAGTATGTTGTTTGGAGGTGGATGTTTGTATTGGATCGTGATGACCAAATTCGGGCATTGGAGACCCGAATTTGGGGGCGTCACAAGTTGGTATCAGAGCCTTAGGTTATAAACATTAGGATTGCGAAACCTAGGTTATAACCTTAGTATTAAACTCGTATTGAGTGCATTAGGAGATAAATCAGGGAGATTTATCATATTGGGTATTTTGATGAATTGGGGAATTCATCGAGTCGAGTAGTACCCAATGAAATATAATTTCATTCCATCAATGAATATATTTTATTGCTGTACTAATGATAGTTTGTGTGTTTGTAGGATGGCTGCCGTAGGAGAGACCAGTGGAGTCCGGGAGGAGGAGGAGGTATTCACCGATATACCTGTTGTCACCGAGCAGTTAGTGGGTTATGCACCTGTTGCCCCAAGAGTACCATTGAGTGGGCCTGGCCTAGAGGAGGACTACTTGGAGGATCTGGTAGAGCCTGTCATAGGCGAAGTATTGAGATCTGGTAGTCAGGACAGTGAGGACCTACTCGGGGATTATGCCGATCGCATAATGGAGCAGGAACAGACTATCGAGCAGCAGAATGCTCGTATTGAGCATTTAGAGGAGGAGAATTCTGTCCATCAGGAGATGGAAGATCGGTATAAGGCAGAGGCGTATTCGCTACAATTCCAGGTAGCTGAGCTGAAGGCTCAGATTCAGCAGTTAGAGAGTGATACCCCCCAGCTAGGTCACACAGTGCAGCACCTGATGTTGCAAAATAGTCAGTTGAGGCAGGCAGTGGAGCAGTCAAATGCCAGGGAGGTGGAGCTGTAGTCAGCACTACAGGCTGCCAGAGCTGAAAGAGACCTGGAGCAGGCAGACAGGATTAGAGTACAGGAGTTATGGGTTCACGCAGCCACTAGGGTGGATGTACTGGAGGGAGAGGTTCGAGATGGATCCGCTAGGATTGATACCTTAGAGTATGCCCTATATACGACAGTGGCCAGATTGCAGGACCGAGTTAGAAGATATCCTCGAGAGGAGGGCAGTAGTTGGCGCATGATCAGACGTCGAGTGGTTGATCGGTTGGCTCAGCAGGCACTCCGTCAGGCAGTTCGCCGTAGCGAACATTGATTGATAGTGCAGTACCCTTATGTTAGCTGGTTATTGTTATGAGTTCCACTTTTGTTTATTAGGGACAGACTTATGATTAGAATTCTGATGCCTTGGTGTATGCTTAGAATGGTAGTAAACCCCAACTTTTGTTCTGATAGCAGGGGTAGGTAGTAGTAAATCCTCGCCTTTTGCTTCATAGAGGGTAGTTAGCAGTAGGCAGTTTATGCCATTGAGCATTTATAATGGTATGCCGAATGTTGGTCAGTCTGTATTAAAACATCGGTATATGAATATAAATGCAGTTATTATCTCTTTTGAATCAAATATGTTGATAGATGTTTTTACTATTAAATGTTGACTTAATCGACATAGTGCAAAAGCGTAATATAATAAGCGAATGTCTAAGAATTGCTCTTTAGCAGATTATAATGCCAAGAGGTAGACCCCGCAACCAATGTGTCGCCGAGTCAGAAAGTGAGGTCGGAGATCAACCTGACCCTATGAGAGTATTCGCTGAACTGCTGGCCGAGGCGATGCAGTCTAGACCCCCACCAGCAGCAGGTCAACCGGCACCCCAGCCCGCTCATCACTTAGCCAACTTTAAGGATTTCAAGCTGGTTGGACCACCCGAGTTCAAAGGAACTCTCGACCCAATAGAAGCACAAATTTGGGTTGAAGAGATGGAGAAAGTCTTTGAGGTCGCACGAGTGGCCGAGGAGCAGAAAACTGGGTTCGTCGCCTTCATGATGAAGGGCAAAGCTAATTATTGGTGGAAAGACAATAAGGGGCGAGCAGGCAATGGAGTCATCCCTTGGGACAGATTCAAGGAGCTATTCTTTGAGAATTACTTCTCGGAGAATACGCAGCAGGAAATGGAGGTTAAATTCCTGGAATTGAAACAGGGTGGTATGACGGTTGCAGAGTACGTGGCAAAATTCAATGAGTTAGCCCGATTCGCTCCACATCAGGTGGACACGGAGGCCAGGAAGGCAAGAAGGTTCGAGTTAGGGTTGAAGCCGTGGGTGCAGAAAACCGTCGTTGTGCTAAAAATTAAGAATTTCTCTGAACTGCTGGAAAGGGCTATCATTGCGGAAGGAGGCAATGAAGCCATAACACGTTTTAAACAAGAAAGGAAGGCCGGTCAGGAAGGGCCGAAAGGGGGAAGCAGCGAAGGCAGCAACCCCAACAAGCGTAAATAGATGGAGAGCCAATCCTTCGGAGGCAACAAGTCTGGGGGAGAGGCCAAGTCAAGTGGGAAGTGCAGCAGCTGCGGAAAGAACCACGCAGGGGAATGTATGAAAGGAAGAAGTGTTTGCTATCGCTATGGACAACCGGGGCACTTGGCTCCTCAGTGTCCGAATAGGCAGAAGGGAGGGTATTTCTCGTGTGGAGCCCCGGACCACCAAATCAAAGACTGCCCGAGGAGAAAGGGCGATGCAGCTAGCGGCAACCGCAACAACAACAACAACTACCACAGCAGGCCGAGCGTTGGAGGGCTAGTCAGTCAAGCTAACAGACCAACGGCACGCACGTTCAATATGACCGTCAAGGATGCGGTAGAATCTAAGGACGTGGTGTCAGGTATCATCCCAATCAATGATATAAATGCTTATGTGTTAATTGATTCGGGTGCTACCCGCTCTTTCGTTTCTGAAGAATTTGCTAGAAGGTTAGACTTACCTCGTGAAAGGTTAGAGCACCCTATGAGCATAGAAGTAGCAAACAAAGAGATTATCCCCGTAGAATACATTCATAGGAATTGTTGCGTCAGATTTCGAGGAGTTGAGCTCGGTGTGGACCTGATTCCAATTTGTTTGGGGGAGTTTGATGTAATCCTTGGGATGGATTGGTTATCAAGTCACGGAGCAGTTATCGATTGTAGGAAGAAGTGTGTACACCTGCAGACTCCAGATAAGTCGAAGGTGGTATTCTATGGTAGTAAATTGCCAAGACAATCTTGTTGTCTGACGATGATGCAAGCGAGAAAGTTGCTTAGAAAGGGTTGCATAGGTTATTTGGCCCACGTGGTGGACACTCGACGAGTCGAGGGTGAACTGAGCCAGATACCCGTCGTAAGGGAATTTGCTGAAGTCTTCCCAGACGAAATTCCTAGACTGCCGCCAGATAGAGAGATAGAATTTGTGATCGACTTAGTACCTGGGACGGCACCGATATCCAAGGCGCCTTACCGAATGGCCCCAGTAGAGATGAAAGAACTAATGGTTCAACTGCAAGAACTATTAGATAAGGGTTACATCAGACCGAGCGTGTCCCCATGGGGAGCGTCAGTGCTGTTTGTAAAGAAGAAGGATGGTTCGATGAGGCTTTGTATCGACTATCGTGAGTTGAACAAAGTTACGATTAAGAATAGATATCCGCTGCCCAGGATTGACGATCTATTTGATCAACTCCAGGGAGCGAAATACTTTTAGAAGATTGATTTGAGAACGGGTTATCACCAGCTGAAGGTAAGATAGGAAGATATCCCGAAGACTACATTCAGAACTCGTTATGGACATTTCGAGTTTCTGGTAATGTCATTTGGACTAACGAATGCACCAGCGGCTTTCATGGATATGATGAACAGAGTGTTCAAGCAATACTTGGATAAGTTTGTAGTCGTATTCATCGATGACATTTTGGTGTATTCGGAATCAAAGGAGGATCATGCTGATCATTTAAGGATTGTGTTGGAGACTCTTAGAAAAGAAAAGTTGTACGCAAAGTTTTCTAAGTGTGAGTTTTGGTTGCAGAGGGTGCAGTTTCTAGGTCATGTCATTGACAAAGATGGTGTTTCGGTGGATCCAGCAAAAGTGGAAGCGGTTATCAATTGGGAACGGCCGAAGACGCCAACGGAGATTAGGAGTTTCTTGGGATTAGCGGGATACTATCGGAGATTCATCCAGGATTTCTCAAAGATAGCCTCACCATTGACCAACCTTACCAGGAAGGCCGTTAAGTTCATTTGGATGGAGAAATGCGAAGAGAGTTTCATGGAGCTGAAGAAGAGACTTAGTAAAGCACCAGTGTTGGCTTTACCGGACAACACTGGGGGTTTTGTAGTATATAGCGATGCGTCCCATAAAAGACTTGGATGTGTGCTGATACAGCACGACAAGGTCATTGCGTACGCGTCACGTCAACTGAAGGATTATGAGAAGGGTTACCCAACTCATGACTTGGAGTTAGCCGCGGTAGTTTTCGCCTTGAAGATTTGGAGGCACTATCTATACGGAAAGAAGTGCGAGATATATATGGATCACAAAAGTCTAAAATATATCTTCACTCAGAAGGAGCTAAACATGAGGCAGCGCCGATGGTTAGAATTGATCAAGGATTATGACTGTGAGATTCTGTACCATCCGGGCAAAGCAAATGTTGTGGTCGATGCCTTAAGCAGACAAGGCAGAGAGAAGTTGTTGAAGTTAACCACTCAGGAAGAGTTGGTAAGGGATTTTGAACGACTCGAGTTGGGGATCAAGTATCCGAGGGAGTCAAATGAGCAATTATGTGCATTGACAGCAAGTCCGACCTTGTTAGATAAAGTCAAGGAGGCTCAGGAAAAGGATGAAGAATATGATGGTATAAGGAAGCGAATTTCCGAAGGGGAAGAGCTCAAGTATAAGATGGATAGCACAGGGTTGCTAAGATTTGAAGGGAGGATCTGGGTGCCATTGAATCGGAGTTAAGAGAAGAGATTCTCCAAGAAGCTCACAGTACGAGGTACTCAGTACATCCCGGTAGCACGAATATGTATCAGGATTTGCGGCCATATTTTTGGTGGCCAAATATGAAGAGGGAGGTAGCAGAATGCGTCAGCAGGTGTCTGACATGCCAACAAGTTAAAGCAGAACACCAGCGACCGAGCGGACTGCTACAACCACTAGAGATTCCGAAGTGGAAGTGGGAGCACATCACCATGGACTTTGTGGTGGGCTTACCACCAACACAAAAGGGTCTAGACGCAATTTGGGTAATTGTAGATCATCTGACCAAGTCTGCTCATTTTCTACCGATCAAGATCAGGTACAAATTGGAGCAATTAGCAAAGTTGTATGTGAAAGAAATTGTATCACGACATGGAGTGCCGGTGTCTATTGTGTCCGACAGAGATCCGCGCTTCACGTCAAATTTTTGGAGGAGTCTACAAGAAAGATTGGGCACGCAATTGAGGTTGAGTACAGCATATCATCCTCAAACTGATGGCCAGAGCGAGCGAACGATCCAAACATTGGAAGATATGCTTCGAGCAATCGTGATGGATTTAAAGGGCAGCTGGGATGACCATTTGCCACTAGTAGAGTTCGCTTACAACAATAGTTATCACGCTAGTATCGGAATGCCACCGTACGAAGCGTTATATGGGAGAAAGTGCCGAACACCGTTGTGTTGGGACGAAGTTAGAGAACGAATACTGCTAGGACCTGAAATGGTGCAACAGACAGCAGATATAGTGAAGCTGATCAGAAATCGCCTGGTAGCAGCCCAAGACCGTCAGAAGAAGTACGCTGATCTACATCGTCAGAAGCGGGACTTCGACGTGGTTAGTTTTGTGTTTCTGAAGGTATCTCCCTGGAAAGGGAAGATTCGTTTTGGTAAGAAGGGTAAGTTAAGCCCTAGGTTCATAGGACCATTCGAGATTCTGAGAAGAGTCGGCGAAGTGGCGTACGAGGTAGCGTTACCTCCTGAACTTGAGCATATCCACAATGTGTTTCATGTGTCAGTGTTGCGATCATACAAATCCGACTATAAGCACGTTATCTCCTATGAGCCAATTCAAGTCGAGAAGGACTTATCGTACGAAGAAATTCCTGTCCAAATACTCGATAGGAAGGAACAAAAGCTAAGAAACAAGATCATTCATTCCGTTAAAGTTCTCTGGAGGAATCACGCAGTCGAGGAGGCTACGTGGGAACTCGAAGAGAAAATGAGAGCGAATTACCCGCAATTATTCGAGTAACCTTATTTTCACAATTCCGAGGACGGCATTTTTATAAGGAGGGGAGGATGTAATATCCGAGAATTTTCAAACTTTATTATTAATCAAATATGAATTTAATTTCTAATGAGTCAGCTTTGTATGCTTAATTAAATCTTGTGTGATTAATTTATTTTGTGAATGAGTGATTATGTGAATAATTACTAGAATTAATTTTTAAAGGGAGTCACTAATGGTTTAATTAAATTAGTGGACTAGCCCTAAGGTTTAATATCAAAGGAATTGATATAGTTGTCTATTTATTTAATATTCAATATAGTAAAGGAATTAATTTGCATAGATTAATTAATATAATTAATGTGAACAATATTAATATTGAATAGTCTATTTGGTAATTTAATATTAACGGACTAGATAAATTATTTGTTGTATTAATTCAATCTTTGGCGTATTTATGAATGGGATAATTAATGTATACTAAATATGCAATGGAGTTTATATTATATGGTTCATTTAATTTACTAATAGCAAAAAGAATGGGACACACATTATGGGACATCCCATTTATTCATCAGCCGTTAGAGAAAGAGAGCAGCAAGTGAATAGTATTCTTCTCCATTCTTTTTCCTTCTTCTCAGCAATAGGCATGGTGCCTATGATAACTTGCTCAAATGATAACAATGATGAAGAAGGAAATGGGCATTCCACCAACTCCCCATTATCCAATAGTTTCTTCTTTCTCGCGTTGGTTAACAAAATTAGATAATATCATTGTCTGTGCAATGAAAATTCTATAAATTGGAGGTTTTTCTTCATAAATTGAGTTGCTAAATCCTCTGATAAGTTAGTATAGTGAGTGAGCATTATTGTGAGTGAGAGTAATCTGAAATCAAGCAAGTTAGGAGTATCAATTTTAGCTTCATTGGAGGTAAGAATATATCACTATGATATTGAATTTCATTTGGTTAAATTCTAAGAAAACCCATGATGCTTGCCAATTAGTTTAGTAATTAATGTAAAGATGTTATATGAGTATATATACATGTTTGGAACCAATGTGGTTGCATTAAATTGCATTTAGGAAGGAGAAACCATGGCCAATTTCGGATTCTGCAGGAGCATAGCCGATCTTGTGCTGAAGCAGGAGTGGCGCGGCCGCGCCACTCCCAAGGCCAAATCAAGCGCGGTCGCGCCGTGCATCAGTTTGGTCTGTGTCATTCTGTCATGTTGCAGCATGTTAGCTAGTTCATTCGTGTATACAACTAGGGTTGCCATGTATCTAGAATCCCCGAATATACCATGAGTTGTATATAGATTTTTCTATGAAGGTATTTCTTAAAGAAAGCTTGGACTTTGAAATGGCTTGACCAAAACTTGTATCTTTTACATTCTGACCATGTGAGCATGTTTATATGACTTATATATGTGTTCAAATGCATGCGAGTCATGATTTCCAAGTTGTCTTGCATGAGCCTTGTGGCATGAGTTGTTTTGGGGAATGAATTTCAAGGGAAAATATAGAGTTTATAGAGGAGTATCGTCCAATGTTGTGAAAGTTGTGTTCTGACCATGCAAGCATAAATGTTAGGACTCATTATGCCTCTAGACATGATTGACATGATCATTATTTAGCTAAACATGAATTCGATATATGCTAGCATGTCTAAGAGAGGGAGATTTCGAGTATAAGCTATGTATTAATGTCTTCGCACGTCGATTACGTACAAACATGCCTATTAAGTCTCGTGTGGCCTCATTATGTGACGTTATGACAATAATAGCATGTTACTTGTGAAATGGACTTGTTTGGCCTAAAGCATAGGAAATTCCGACATGAAACCTTACAACTTTGGATTTGATTTAGAATGAGCATGCTAGGTTCCAAACTCACACTAATAACCTTATGAGCATGTGTATTTGAGTTATATCAGTGGCCTGGATGTTGGAAAATAGGCTCGGATGTCCAACAGGATGAAACTGCATTTTTGGTCTGCCCAGAGAGTGGCGCGGTCGCGCCACTCCTAAGGCAAAAACCAGCGCGGCCGCGCCGGTCTCCAGTTTTGCCCTGTTGCTTTAAAGTTTATACAGAGTCTTGTAGCAAGTATATATGTGTGTCTTAAACTGTAATGCATGACTTAATTGATGTGTTATATGTTCAAGCTTACATTGATGCATAGAACCAAGCTATTCTAGACTTGTTAACTCGATTATCCAAGATGGGAAGTAATGCTTATAGACTTATTAAAGACGGTTACATCTACGTGCCTATGTGATAGGATTACTTGGTGGGTAATCTCTTGTATGGGTAAACCCATGCTAGTTTATACTGTACTAACTAAGGGATCGACTTACTAATGATAGGTCGTTTCACGCTATTAATTTAAAGCTAGATTATTGTAGCTGAGCAAACATGCAAGTTCTCTACCCCAAACCTTATTTATTGTGCAAGTTTTCCCCGAACTTATTCTTGTATTATGTATTGCAAGATATTGTTTAAGCTTGAACCTCTAATTCCTCAAGCATGTTCTAAGTGGTTTAATTACTTAACAAATTACTCCACATCGTTGTTATTGACACTCGCACTTTATGCAATTATTTTCGTGCCGACATTGCCCGGTACTTTATTAAAGTTCTAACATAGATGAACTGCCATAGTTAAGTCTTAGCCATTGTCCGCCTAGACATATGCAGTAAAAGATTTTAAAAGCTATCCAAACCGATCGATGGTGCGGAAATCTTGGACTTTATGAACACCCCTACAATATAAGGGGAGTACCCCACGTATCGGATATAAGATACAAAGAACAGAAATTAAATGTTATGCATACACATCGGGTACTAGAGGCTGATCCCCTCGTGTACTTATTTCTGGGCCAGTACCCAAAGGGTCAATTAGCTATTGACTCTCTTGGACGTTTATTGTTCAAAGTCTATTTGACTATCTTTCATTCTAAAAGCGATTATTATTCTTGCTTCCGATATTCATATTGTTGAATTTCTCTGTTTACATTTCGTTCATCATGATATATCCTTTATTGTCGTATTTAAACTTGCTGGGCAAACTGGTTGCTCACCCTTGCTATATCATGAACCTTATTGCAGTTAAGCCCGAGACCTCAAGGAAAGACAATGGCAAGGAAAAGATGAAGTATTAGTCTCTTAATGTCTGTATTTTGATCGAGGCATAGTTAAGAAACTTCTATTGTTATTTAAACCCTAAAGTACTGTATTAGGGTATATTTGTATTTTTGTATTAAGGTTATCGAATCTTGGGACTAGTAACACCTTTTAAATGAACAAAATATGTTTATTATATTCCGCATTTTGTTATAGTATGTTGTTTGGAGGTGGATGTTTGTATTGGATCGTGATGACCAAATTCGGGCATTGGAGACCCGAATTTGGGGGCGTCACATTACATATTATATATGATAATTTTTTATTAAAATAAATAATCAAATAAAAAAGAAAAAGACTAAATTCCAAATTATATCCTAAACTTTAATCCTAAAATCGATTTGCACCCTAACTTTATTTTGAATTAAATGTGCCATAAACTTTGAGTTTCAATGCATTTTGCACTAAAGTATAGGATGTAAATTATTTGATGTAGAAGGTACAGGGGGTACAAATTATTTTGAAACTCAAAATTTAGGGTGTACTTAATTCAAAATAAAATCTAGGGTGCAAATCGATTTTAGGGTTAAAGTTAGGGTACAAATAGGAGATTAGTCACAAAAAATGGGCTAAATCTATATAATAAAACAGAACTCGTTTTGAATCTCAATTTAGACAAGCACAAGAACGGTTCAGATTTCACCTCAATTCTTTTAACTTAATCTAAAGGCTCACATTTTATCTCTCACACATAGACCTGGCAATTTGGTTTATAAACTGGTGGGTCAACCCAAATTAACTAGAACCATTTGGGTTGGTCAACTACTTTAAGTTGTTTGGGTTGGTTAAAGTTTTGAACCATATTTTTCAAAAGAAAAACAGGCTTAAACCAGTTAACTGGTTTAGACCCATTGTTTTTTTTTCCAACTTGGTCTGTATCCCTCGCTGCCGACACTGCCTAATCGAAATGCACAGTGCTAAACAGCAGTACATACAAAAATACGAAATAGCCAAATAGGAAATAAAATAAAATAAAGATGTACAGTACTAACAGTACTCCATTTATATTGGGAGTATTTAGATATAATTTCAAGACATTTAAAAAAAATAAAGATTTAATTTCAAGGAAAAAAATGTTTCTAAAGTTTAATATGAAATAGGAAATTTTTTATAATTAAATATAAGAGCATTTTGTTAAAAAAATATTTTTATAAAAAATATAAAAACTTCTATCAGTCTCAAAATTTAATTTAAATTTAACAATATATAAAAAAAAATATACAGTTCGTATATTTTTTTATATACAGATAACTCAGGATGTAATTTTTTTTAGTATATGCAGTTCATATAGGACAAAAACTTTTTCCGTACAATTAAGTTATATGACTATATCTATGTAAAAAAGAATTTAGAGAGAGAGAAAGTGTACAAAATTTCTAGAGAGAGAAAGTGTACAAAATTTCTAGATAGAGAAACACAAAATTTTTTAGAGAGAAAATATATTAATTTATTTTAGAAAGATAATGTATGAGAAAAATTAGAGAGAGATAATTAATTAAAGAAAGATGAAAAGAGAGAAAATACATAAATCTCAACAAAGTAAAATATGGGTCGACCTATATTAAAACTATAACCATTTGGGTTCAAACCATATTAAAAATGGATAATGTGGTTTTAGTTCTTATTTGGACCCATAACCATTTTATGTAAACCAAAACCAAACCAAACCCATATTTTGTCAGGTCTACTCACACACAAAATCTCGCCCAAATTTTCTCTTCTCTTTCTTTTTCTCTCTCCTCTCTCCTATTTCTTCCGCCTTCTCTCTTTCTCTCTCCTATTCCTCTCCTCCTTTTCTTTCTCTCTCCTCTCTCCTCTTCTTAGGTCTCTCTCTTCCCCTCTTCCTCCATTTACTTGATTAATTGGTATTTTAATATTTTAATTTAAATTGTAATAATTTTTTGGAGTATGCATACATGTATGCATACATGTAAAATGTATAATACATAAAAAAACATCAATGGTGAGAAAATAAAATTAAAAACAAGATCATAATTTACTTATAAAAAATTACAAAATAATTACAAAATCAAAAAATTAAATAGATTCTTTTTCCTTTTTCTTTTTTTTTCTTTATCAAATAGAAGAAATGTTAACAAATTTAAAAATTGGTTAATTGTTGGCATGATGTGATATCTAAAGTTAAAATACAAGATGTGATAATTAACATAATTTTTAATATTTTTTATATGATATATAAGATTCATTTCGTAATAAATTTTTTCTTAGTTTGTTTTACGTAAATTTTAATATTTAGAAAAAAAAATATAATTTATTTGTGTTAATTTGCACTTTTTATGTTTTAATGTATATTACGAAAATTTTAATATTTGAGAAATTCAATTAACAAAAAATGTATGAATTTATTTTCTTGATAAAATAAATATTTGTTATTTTTTAATATTTATATTATTTATCGCACAAGTTCATAATTTAATTAATTAGATCAAGTTAAATGAAAATGATAATATACATATTTATATTTAGTGGATATATAAATGAAAATGATAAAAGTTTGGGAAAACATTTGACTAACGGTTTGACTAACGTAAATTGACCAAAAATAGAGAAGAAACACTTTTGCACAACTAATGCATATTTGAGGAACAGTTGTGCAAAAAAAATAATATAGGGAACACTTTAGCAAAAACATGACAAATAGGAGGATCAGATTTGATAATTACTCTAAAGTAAGGGGTCTTATGTTTCGGATTTACAATTGTTTTATTTTGACTCACATATTTCGATAATTTTTATATTTCAAATATTTTTAGGTATATATTGAAGGATACTTGGCATAAGCTATAAATAATACGATGTTGTTTTTCTATAGGTTGCATGTGTATATTTTTTGTGTTCCATCTTTTGTAAAGTTAACTAATTATACATGGTTATGATGATTTTGGGTATGGAATGATGGTTGTTTTGTTGATTTAGATTTTTCTGGATAACTATTTTTTAAGGAAAATGCCGAAATTTCTTGAAATTAGTAACGACTAGCTTGATGTTTTGGTGGTTAGATATGTGTTGATGATTGAGTATGTATTAATTATTGTAGTTGTTATGATAATTGTTGTGTTTGATTGTAAGTTATTTTAAATTGCAAAAAGTCTTTAGGTAATGTAGTATTTTTCAAATTTTAATCTAATTTTTCGTTACTCCGTACCTTCAGGCACAAGCAATTACTAGTACACTTATATTACACCAAATTCCACCATCTTCATAATTTAGCCCCTAAAGTAAATGGGCTCATAACTTTGCTCATAAACTACTTAATTTCATACAATGTCCCCCTCAAATTCAATTTCTAACTGAAATTTATTGAAATACCCAACTCGTTCGACAACCTGGTAAGACCCTAATGGGTTATACGGTTTGACCATAATAAATACGGTTGACTTATTTTATTTTAAATAAAAAAACTAAATATCTTATATTACTTAAAATACGGTTTATATATGACATAATCTTCACTTTCCCTTTTCATGATCTATCTTCCAACTTTGTTATATCAAATTTCAGTGAGTGAGATTACGCAATCAAAATCGAAATTCGAAAATCACATACTGATTATAATCTTCACTTTCTCCTGAATCTTCATCAATCTCATATTCACCATAAACTTCTTCTCCTTCGAATAGCTAACTCCAAGCTTCTTTCTTGAATATCCCACATCCAACTTATACTGATTATAATCCAAATCACATACTAAATCTACCGATTGATTTGACAAAATAGTAAACATCATTTGCAGCCTCATTAGAATCACATAAATGAGAGAATCATGAGTCACAAATTAGATTTTATTCTTATGGTGGAATTCATTAGAGAATCCATCACTACTACCACAACAAATCAACCATCGTCGCCACCACCTCAAAATAACATCTCTAATTAAAAAATCATACATAAAACAACACTATAAATACAGATCTAGAGAAAAAGAAGAAAATTTTGAAATAAAAAAGTAGACAGGATAAGATAAACGACAATAACATGATATGTTGAATTGGAGGAAGATCTTGTGCTGACCGACCACCACGTCACTAGTTATGACTGTGGTTCCATTCACTAGATATTCGAGATTTGGATTTGAAGTTGAGATTCGGATTTAATGGTGCCATCAAATTTGAAGTTGAGATTCGGAATTAACGATGCCATCAGATTTGAAGTTGAGATTCAGATTTAAAGTTGAGATGGAAGCTGCAGATTTGATTTTAGTGTTGGTGAAGGTTTGTTTGGATTGAAATGGAGGTGAGAGTGAGATCATGGTGTTGATATACAAGGAGCTTTAATCGGTAATTGGAAGATTTTGCTTTTAATTTGATATTAGTCTTTTATTATAAAATAATTTAGTCTTTTACTATATAATAATGATAACTAATTTCTAAAATTACAAACAATAATCAATGTTTTGTTAGTTGTCGACGCCTGAATTTTTTCTTTTTCACTCTTCTTTTTTATCTTTTTTTCATTATTATTTTTGCTTTTATCTTTTGCACTTTAATTTTTAAAGGTGATTTTGAAAAAAAACGATATAAATGTCGACGAAGTTTTGAAAGTTTAATTTTAATGGGGGTCAATTAGACAAAGTCGTCAGTTGGTAAATATTTAAATGGATGTACCAACTCATCCGAATTTTTAGAGTTTTATAATCGAGATGACCCATTATGTGACTCCGAAGAATTGGTCTGCAACTAAGATTCATAGAGTTCGGGGGCTTGCTTAAGTGAGGGGAAGATGTTATCGCTTTCTTAATGCTTTCCTTAAAATGAAATATCTTGAGAAATGTGAAATGTGTGTGCGCGCACGATGCCTATATGAATTATGTCGTTGGAGAAAATCTAGAGTATCGTCTCTTAAAGTTAAGTCTAATCGTAAATAATCTAGGGGTTGTCTCTTAAGGTCAAGTCGTTGAATCTAGGGTGTCGTCTCCTAGATTTGAGTCCAATCGTAAATAACTTAGGCGTTGTCTCCTAAGGTCAATTCATGGTAGGTGCATTATTTTAAAAACAACTTTGAGCCTCTTTGAACCTATGCAAGAATGATTTGATTTGAAAGAAAAGTTTCATTTTAACTTTCATTTGACAAAAACTTTTGGTGACGTTTTAGAGAAAACATTGTTTTCAAACTCTTCGTCAAATAGGAATCGAGGTTCTCTATTACTTCTAATTTTAGCCAAAAATTAATCTAATAACCTAGGTTGATTCAATTTTACGAGATCTTTGTCATTTCATTCGAAAATCGTTTTCGTATATCAAAAGATAAAATCAAGCATAAAAAACAGGGTTGGAGCTACCCGTGGGCATGTAAGTCATCTAAATAGCCCCAAACACCTTGCAATGATAAAATATACTATCAAGGAGCCTTAAATCCAATTTTCGTGGGATGGAACCCTTGATATCGTTTTAAGGCCCGAATTTATATTTACAATAATCGAATCGCAAATATTACAACCGTCAACTACGTCCATCATCGGAATACCACATATTCCCATTAAATACGATGTTTAAGGCCCTTGACTTCATTCCTAAGCTCGATTCGCAATCACAACAAACAATACATCGAGATCTATAAACGGAGTTTAGAGTTTAGGAAAAGATTTCTGTAAACCCCAAATCCATAGATCGCACAACGAAACAATAATATGGTGATGGACTATTATGTATTGACGAGATCTATTAAAAGAACTTAGAATCTAAAAAATGAGATCCATAGATTTAAGATCATATTGATCTAGAAAATAACGCAATCGAGATCTAATCGTAAATATATACCATATTGGCTATAAGGATATTCTATTCGTGAGAATTTCTCGCGCGGCCAAAAGGTGGGATCCCCTCACCACTAGATATGAATCTAGGATATTTGGGTGACCTATAAATCAATAGAAAACACTCCTAAGGAAGAATAATCGATAAAAATGAGTCGAATCAAAGTCAAAATTAATAAATTACCGAAAGGATATCATAGGCTAATTAGGAGGAGATTCCATCCGTGAGAAATCCTCTTTAACCATCCATAATCCCAAAAATAGGATCCATACACTTCTAGATATGATTTAAGATTCTAGGAGAGCCTCAAATGAGAAATTAATTAGAAAACAAACAAAGCTCAAGCACAACAATTTACAAAATAAACAAGATCTAAGATAGATCTATGCTAGATTTAACATAAAAGTGAGATCTTTTACCTTGGGAGTAATAGATTCTTCCTCCTGAGCTTGATATTGAAGGCTTGACTCTAAATTGGTAAGAAAATTTTGATGAAAAACTAGATCTAGATTGAATTTAGAGAGGCTTTTCTCTTCCTTTCCCTATTTCTCTCTAGATAACACCCATTCCCTCTCTAAAATGCCTCCTCCTCCTAAAAAATGAGCAAAAAATTGCCTTATATAGGCACCTAGGTAAACCTGCGACTGGCCTAGGGTGGGGCCCACCTGCCTCGATTTTTGTGCTACAAAGTCAGTTTTTTGTGCTGCGCGCTAAAACGTTAATAACTTTTAAACCGGGAAGAGTTAGCAAGTGTGTCATACCAATCTGAAAAGTTCTTTTCGAGAGCTACACAATAATGTCAAGTTTGATCAATTTTGGATTCGAGAAGATAGGGAAAAAAGCAAAAAACCATCCTTCTACACATGCCTGCTAGTCACTCGTTTTGCTTTGCGTAGTTCGTTGCTCGGAAGCCATCGTGGGGGCTCCAAGTACTTGTTCTGAACCTCAAATCTTTGCTTAGATATCACCTTTGGGTGAAATGATGCTTTTACTCTCCTGTCATCGTTAGAGAAAAGATGTATAAATTTTCGGTGTTTAAATTAATTATTTTTAAAAAAAAATTCATTTAGTTTTTCTTTAAAATTACTATTGTTTTGTCTATATATTTTTTGTTTTTATTTTACATAGTTTAATATTTTTTTAATTTCTGTTTTCTGTTTTAAAAATATATATGTTTAAAATTTTATTTTGGTTTTGTATTTTAATAATCTATATGTAATATATATGAATAATAGAAAATACAAATTTGCCCTTAAAAAAACAAAGTCGTATCTGAATACGATCAAATCGTATAAAACTAAGTTGCCGACAAATAGAGTATTTCGGTCAATTTTTGTCACATCATATAAAATTAGGTAGTTTATGAGCTAAATTATTTTAGAAACTAAGTTATATTGAGGGTGAAACTTGGCGCAAGAGAAGTGTATTTAGCCTAAAAAAAAATTTACCCTTGTCCTTGAGATTTTTTGTTTTTTAGGACGGGGTATTCTTTATTTTTACACGTAGACGCTTCTTCACTCCTTTATTTTTCTCCCTCATCAGCTTCAGTTTTCAACAATACAAGCTTTGAATTCTTTAAGCAGGGAATATAGGATTTTTGACTGGGTTCAATGATTAAGCTCTCAAATCCAAATGGGTACTTCCAATTCAACTTCAGATCCTCATTTTTTGCTTCAATTGGACGGAAACAGTGGCATAATCACTGCTAAAGCTGCTAATATGGACTTTACATTGAAGAATGACTCTGATTGTAAGGTATCCTACTCTTTTACCCTTGCAATTGCTTTCACCCTCAATAATACTCCCTCCATTAAAATTCGAAATTCATGTGAATTTATTTGATTATGATAATGCAATCGTTAATGTATAAACTTACTTAGGAAGTACAACTAAGGAGTAATACTGACCACTGAGTACAAATTTGTTATTTCGAAAATTAAAATAAATTCACTTCACAATTTGAATGTTAGGATTTCTCAAATTAACTAGGATCAAACTCAAATTGGACTCTTTTTGTTGGAAGGAGGGAGTAATATCTTTTGAAATGGCAACAATTGATAGCCCACTCCAGCAACTTTCACAATGTTGTCAAATTAACACAGCAGTAGCCACTTCACTTCCCTCTTTCCCCTGCATATCTGCTAAATGTTGAAATCGAATAACTTGAATCATTAGTGTTAAGGAACAACCTGTTAAGTAGGTCAATTTTAAAAGTATTTGCTCTGGTCCACTATCTGAATAGATCTAATATATGATTAAGCAATTTGTCTGGGGCAGGTAATTTATATCTAAAGAACACTCTGTTCAGTTCCAACCAAATAGCTAAAGAAATACTAAAATCTATTTTTCTCTTAGTTAGAAATAGTAATGTTTGGCCTACAAAAGTCGAAGCAATTCCCTGGAAAAGAAAGATCAATTCCTTGACTTTGTTTATAACTCACAATTGCCTTTTTACATGTAATTCCCTTCTTTTTTTTATTTTTTTTCTAATTGTACCGTTTCTTTGTTTATAACCCACAATTGCCTTACAAGGTGACGTTCTTTAGAAGCTGGTGTAAAATCTCTTATTTCCATGATAGGGAAATGTAGATTAGGAAGAAAGTTAGTGGCTGGCAAGCATTTTGTCTTTTGGGGGATAACTCTTTTACAATAGTGCTATGTGCTCTGTATCAGTTCATAATTTGGCAATGTTAACAATTTCAATTATTATTTTTTTTTTCGTGTTTGTGGCAAAATTGAATAGTATTTTTAAGGCCTTTTTTTTAGTGGACTTCTGGTGGGTCTACTAAGCATCATTGGATATTATTATCATGGCAAAAAAATTTCTTTTACGCCGGAATAGGGGGGATTAGGAATTAGATCTTTAAATCAAGTTATGGGACCCATACATGTTAAGCTTGCTTATTCTTTTACAACATAAAAATTATAAAAATAGTCTTTTCTAAGGCGATACCTGTGGCCTTATTTATGCTGGCAAGTGGCAAGTACAGGAACAATGTATTTTTACCTGAACGTCTTACATTAGCATCTAAATGTTGGAGGGCCTATATCTATTCTAGATGTTGTTTCTCTTTAGAATCGGGCTAAATAGGTTGGTGTAGAAGGAAATTTTTTCTTTAGAAAGGTACGAGTATTGTGGTAAATGGCCCTATGCCATGTATTTATTAGTGAGGAAGCAGCCATTAAATTGTTAGCACATTGTTTGTACATTGAAATTAGAAGGTCACATTAGGGTAATACTAATACATATATACAGTAAGCTTGTTGAGATAGATCCTTAATGGGTTTAGGATGTCCTATGGCTTACAAGTAGTAAATTTTGAGCATGTACATTGTCACTAGTTTTTTTTATTTAAGAAAAAAAAATTCTAAACATCAGTGGGAGCACAAGGAAGATATGGTGATCTTATTTCAAGAAAGTAAGGTCTTGAGACGCAAAATTTCATTATATTTCTTGATATTGCTCGTCATAAATCCCACAATATATTGTATGTGTAAACCTTGCAGTTCGCAGGGACATAATACAGATGACATATTGTTTGTTATTATAATAACTAAAATCGAAATATTTTGGCAAGGAACCGAGACTTGTAATTTCTTTCAATATGTGTTGATCACTTGGTATGTTGTGGTCTTATTATATTTTGTTGATTGATTTAACTCCATAAGATTCTAAACTCCATCTCCTCAAGTATCCTGTATAATCGGAAGACTCGGAATATATACTTATGTTGGATATATATATATATATATATATATATATTGGTAAAATATAAATGCATGATAGTATGAGATATATTATTAGAGTACTGTCACTGAAATATAGCTGGGTTGATGATAGTTTACTATTTTCATTCTATTCTACCACAACTAAATCCAAATCACCTGGATTTTTAGTATTTTTGACCATAGATTCCATAAAGGATTTATGGATTTTAATTAACCTATATTGATGTTCTTGTTCCGCCAGATTGTGGTTGAAGGTGATGTTTGAAGTAATTTGTTGTTTTTGAATTAGTTCACATATTCAATTTCAGGCTGACTCGTATTTTCCTAAATAAAAAGGTTGTGAAAATTTTAACTAAAATTAAAGTTTTCCTAAGTGAGAGAATAATTGGGTTTTGCTTTTAATCTGGTTTCCAATTTTTGTTATAAAGTATTTTGGTTTGTGATGATGGGGGACTGCACTTATTATTCATTAATTGGGATATACAAGGTTTGCCAATAATTCATTTTGGGGGGATTGTTTGTGCCTATAACATTGTTTTATACTCGATGTGAGAGGATTCATGTAGGCCCAATATCCAAAAAAGCCCATATAGGAGGCTCCGTTGGAGTATTATATATATTAGGGTTATAATCCACCTCTATTCTTAATATGCTTCCTTGCTAAATTGAAGGCCGCCTTGCTGATCCGAAGGCGGCCTTGCTCATCCGAAGGCGGCCTTGCTCAATTGAAGGCCACTTTGCTCAATCGAAGGCCGCACTTGCTCAATAAATTTTGGTATTCTTATGTTCTCATACATATATTGAATGCTTTCTTGTAGATCCACTCATCCACCTGTAGGATATGATATCGTATGTCTCAGTTTTATAAATCTTACAATGATACTTAATATTACATATATTGAATTTAGACATCTTAATTCTTTTGTACTTAAGATGCTTTGTGTAGATTTTTTTCTTTATCAAGTTGTGCCTTAACTTTGTATTTTACATGGTTTTTCTTTTTTAAAGTGTGTTAGACAAAACAGTTAAGCTAGATCGACATGTGTTGCATTTACTGAGGATGAATCGGGCCATGTGTTGATGATCTACTAGTTGATTTAAGATCTGGGTGATTCACTCCATTTAACTAGTGCCGAAATTGGCCGGGAATCTGAAATGACGACATATTACAATCGGCCACATACTAATAGAACTACAAGTACTCATGAATAAATGATAAATTATTGGAATCTATTTCTTTCTATGATAAATGTATGTTAACTATTATTTATAAAAAAAATATTTATATGTTAATGGTTAGACAATTATTGTAGAGTTAGGGAATTATATTTTTTAAAATTTATTTTGCCAATGCTATAAATCACAGATAAGAAATACAGGATTTTGTGGTAGTTGTTGAAATATATGCACATGAGTACACATGGATAAATGTAGAATTATTCTAAATTGTAAAAGGATATCTAGTCAAGAATTAATGGCGGTTGCAAAGGTTAGGATATCATTTGGATAAACATGTTTTGATAATTTATATAGTGATAAACAATAAAATCTTATTTCTTTGTTCTCTACCTCCATAATTCTCATTCCACATCTAATTTTGTAGATCAGACATTCATGCATAACAGTAATCGTCATAAGGAAGAAGATGAGGTCGTTGTTCATTGCATTTCATTTGAAGATATTCCGTTACCGCTAGGTAAGAAATAATTTATACAATCAATATGGCAGCTATTTATTTTCCTTATTAATTATGCATATCAACGTTTAACATTGTGTTTCACGCATGATTGAACTGTTGTTCCATGATAGTTTGCGTAGTCATTAAATGTATAAGTTATATTTCTGATGAATGCACATGAAATCATTATTGTCTTGTATATTAATTTAATTACTAGCATGTATACCCTGAAATGCGGGGTATTGTTGTAGTATTATACTATTATTACATTGTTGGTGTATTTTTATTGTATTTTTTTTACACACACACACGCATATATATATATATATATATTATTGGAAAGAGTAATTTTTTTTTATTTTAGACATAGTAATTGAATCACATGATTTGTTATTGTTTTATTTATACTTATATCCTAATAATAGTAGACTAGTATTAGTTAAGATAGAAAATTGGTTACTTCTAAATATAAATAGGTTCAAAAAATCTATAATAATAATTCATTACATTTTTAAAAAACTTATTATAAATCCGTATTAAGTAATATCATTAAAAATATACATTATGAAATATATTAAATTCAAAATATTGAATTTACTTATATTTTTAATAATGGTAACATATTAAGATTAGGTAAGATAATCTTAGTAAAAAAATTATTTCTAACTATAATTATATCATCTATGTAATAATAATATTCTTCTTGAGGGAAGATGATTTGAAATTCTTTCTTGCAAAACTATTTTATAACTCGATTGAAACAGATAAAATTTTAACTTGGTTGACCGAATGAAAATTGCAAGTTGACCATGCCAAAACTCGGCTTCTTGTCTTTTTACTTATAGTAGATTAGGTTGTAAAAATTATTGTATAGATTCACCAATATTATATATTGGTCCCAAAGGGCTTAAAATAGAATAGAGGGGGGTGAATAGTCTTTTTGAAAAATCAATGACTTAATACCAAGTTGCATTTAACAAGTAATCCCAGAGATTATTTGCAGTGGAAATTAATACAACCCCTTCTAGTTTTTTACTAGAAAATCTAAAGAAGTTGGTTCTGTACTACTAAAACCAAGTAAGCAATAAAACAGTAACTGAAAAATGTAGAGTAGTAAAGTGAAGAACACAAAAGCAGCTATCCATCAATAATTAATTCTTTCTTTTGTTTCTCTAAGTCTTGGATTGAGCTTTGAACTTGAGAGAATTTTAGGAGTTTAGAACAAACAGCCTTTTGAGCACTAAGTGATTTCAAATTGAATCATATCCACTGTGACCTCTACTATTCTTTAGTTGATTTACCCCTTTGAATTATGATCGTTGGACACTTCTGACCGTTTCTCAGCCCAATATTCCTCATTGTAAGACGCGTATAGTGCCTTTTCACCTAATTTACAGAGGCATCTCCAGTTGTCTTGCATCCACTTGAAGCCATCCTTTAGTGGTTGACTTATCTTAACCACTCAACAATGATGTACTTTGAGTCTTGTACTTGCCTTCGTAGAGTGATGACTCTTCGTAGTGTTCAACGAAATGGGCTCTACAAATTCTTCTTCTGCGTTTGTGGCTCCACGTGGGTTTTTTCAACATTCTTCATACTCTTGAGTAGCTTTTGAACCCTACGTTTTGGCACTCAACGTTTTTGCTTCTCTTAGTGGAAGTCTTTACCAGTCAACTTTTTTTAGTTTCTTTAGTATTTGCACTTTACTTTTCTTCTTCAGTCTTGATCTACGAACTAGTACAACTGAAAAGAAATCTTTGGATTCTTTAATTAACACTTGGAAAAATTATACGTCTCAATAGTTATAGGGAATTGATATTTTTACAAGTAAATTTTGATATTTTTACAAGATCTCTCTCACACGAGTGTGGGACCCATTTACTATTCATGTGAGAGAGACCTTGTGGAACTATACATAGTTGTCACGGCGTCATGGCTAGTCATGGTGGTAGCCGACTGCCAGGACGCCTAGGCGACAAGGCGACCGCCATGGCGTCAGTATGGCGACAAGTCATTTACAGTGTGCAATTTATATATTATTTATTTTACTTAACAAGTATATTGACAATACAATCAAATAAAACATATAAGACAAAATTGATCCAAATAACAAACCATTCACCAAAATATTACCTACTTTTGTTTTTACTTTAACATCATTGAATGTATTACTTTTGGTCCATACTCCATAATTAATTAATTATTATTGTTTGATAACCACCGTTCACTGTCCAACACATCAAGTAGATAAAATGTTAACACATCTCCACAATAATGATTATCAGTGTATGTATCAGCATGGGACTTAACCTCATGCCCAAAATGTAACCACTAACCACCCAAGTTAAACAAAAAACGCATGTACGTATATGTCTCAGTTAGTCAGTTCCAAAAAGATTGAGAAAGAATTATTTAACCCACTGTCCACAACAATATATTATATATACGAAGCAAAGAGTACATATATATATATAATGAAAGTATATATATATATATATATTATATTATATATACTTTCATTTTTGAATAAGGAGCAACCGACAGCAGAAATCACTAGAAGCAGTAGAAAAAAAAGGGGAAGAATGAAAAAAGAAAAGAAAAGCAGATTGCAGTAGAAAAGAAAAGCAGATTGCACGACTATCGGAGAAGAAAGTGAAGAAGAAAGAGAAGAAGAAAGAAGAAATACCTGCAGTCGTGCAACGTCGTCGGTCGGAGAGTCTTATTAGTATCGTGCGCCGATGCTGGACAATTGGTACTCTCTCTCTCTCGCTCTCCCCAGTCCTTCTTCTACTGCGAATTGCGACTAGGGTTCTTTGCCCGAAGTCGTTTTGTGTTTTTTTTACCCAGTTGGCATTTGGGTTGATCTATACCCACTGTGGCCAAGTCGCTTGCTCAACCAATAAGTCATCTAAGTCGTCATTGCGAACGACTTCCTTTCCTGGTCGTTCGACTTTCACACCTCCACCAAGTCGCCCAGACGACTTGTCTTCCTTAGACCGACTGGACGTCTAGCGTCGCCTAGGCGACGTCTTAACAACTATGGAACTATCACTTTTATTTGTGGAAATATTAACTCCTTAATTATAATTGGACTTTTACAATCCATTGGAGGTATTGCCCAAGGAAAGGAAAAGGTTAATTTCCGATCAAGATAATAAATAAAATTGAAACAAGAACACACATCACCAAATTTAAATCAACATAAATAATTAACACTATATTTTATTATATAATTAATTTGAAATTGAAAAGAAAATGTTCTTTCATAATTATTTTTTTGTTGTTAAAGAAGTAACTATCCACTTTATTTTAAAACTAGCATAACAATTTAGGGCAAACAATTTAGTTTCCTAAAAGCAAAAATAAATACTCTATCCATACCAAAATATAAAATTATCTGCCTTTGTATTCGACAAAAGCAAGGGATCTTATATTTTAGAATGGAGGGAGTACAATGCAAAAATTGCATTAGAATTGAATGTAGTTTATGCAACCCTAGACAAGGCTTTCTAAAGATTCTCTTAGTACCCTCTATGGGAGGGACTCGTTCTAGTCTAGGATAATAGGCTTTTTCTCTTCCACCAACATTGGCCCCACTCGCTTCTTGTTCAATATGCACTACATCTTCAATCGACTGTTTCATAGTGGATTCTTCCTTTTATTTATTTTTTCTTTCATAAATGTAAAAGGTCTTTGGTAAATTTGTTGAACATGATTCACAAACTCCTACTACCTAATTACCAAGATTCCATACAATCTGAAGCTTTTACATTAGTACTTTTATGCAAAATCAATGACATGGTGATTTGTTTATGCCTTGTTTTGCTTGCTCTTCAAAAGAGTTTTTATTTATTTAATTTAACGAGTCTTACTATTTAACATATTTATTTTTCTTCTTTACTAGTTTTCCTTTTGTTAACATCCCACAAGATGATGATCATCTATAAGTATTCTCTCATCATAGATAACACAAAAATCAAAAATGAAAGTTCCTTTGAAGCTATGGAAGTGGTTGATGCTAGATTTGGTCTGATTCTTATTAACATTAATTTATTTATTTTCCATAAGAAGCAGCAATCCACTTTATGTTTAAACATCTTAACCAATCAGAACAAACAGATTAATTTCCGAAATGGGCAAAAATTAATATAATGCAGAAATTGCATTGTATATAAATTTGGTTTATGCAACACCAGACAAGTCCTTTTAACGTTTCCCTTCCTTCTACTCCTCTGGGAAGGGGACTTGTTCAGGTCTATAATAATAGGCCTTTTTTCTCGTCTTGCAACTTCAACTCACACTAATTTACTTCTCCGCGACAAGGGCCTCTACCCATATAAGCAATACATCTTCTACCGGCCCTCTGATGGCAGCCTGACCATCATCCTATTTAATTCCATATTCAATTAACTCTTCTAACCTCAAGCCTGGTGGTGGATTCATGCCTCGCCATTCATGGTTCTGATGGGCATTCATGTGTTCACACAGCGCACGACAACTCCAGTCTACATAAAGGACATGTACAAGAGTTGGTTTCACTGCTCTGACATTATCTAGTATCTCAACCATCATTGCCAGATGTGCACTCTGAGACCCCTCTCTGTGACACGATCATCGGTTCCACCTATACGTCTCCCTCTCTGGCAACATCCTCGTTTGCACCAATTTCCTGACAGGCCATTACATATAAAAGGAGAGGGGAGCTGGCTTTGAAAAAACAAGGAATTACATGGGAAGTGAAGAGCGAATGTGAGCACCATTTATAGGTAAAAGAAGCTCCTCGCTCTTCACTTCCCGGTTATTGCTTGTTTTGTTCAATTCTCATTGTTGTGCCCTTCAATCTGTAATGGCTTATAGGAAAATTGGCGCAAGTGATGTTTCCGGAGAGGGAGCCATATCTCCACGAACCGTGGAATCGATGCTAATGTCAGGGAGAGGTCTTGAAGTGCACCTCTGGTGGTGAGGGTTGAAGTACTTAATTATGTAGAGCACAAGGTTTTAGTGAAATCGATTCTCATACCATACCCTTTATGTGGATTGGGGTTCTTTAGTCAAAGCACCCCTTGGAACTGTGTCCAGCGAGACATCAATTCACCACTTGGTCTGAGGCTGGATGACTATGTTGAATATGAAATTGAGCAAGATGCTTATGAGGCTGCCAATCTAGTGCATATCCTGGTAGAGGCTGCCCCCCGAGAGTAGGAAACGAGTGTGAGGCTAACGATGCCAGACGAGAAAAGGCCTATTAGACTTGAACAAGTCCCTTGGCCCTCCCATAGAGGAGTATGAAGGGAAACTTCATAAGGCTGTATTGGTATTGCATAAACTAAATATATTTATAATGCAATTTTTCATTCTTTATTTTATCCCATTCGGGAAATTAAAATGTTTGTCTTGACTAGTTATGCATGTTTCAAAATAAAGTGGATTGCTTCTTAAGAAAAAAAAAAGATTTTTTCCCCCTTAAATGTTCCAAGAATTAAAGCTAATGTAGCATCAGCCACTTCCATAATGATGTAGGACGAGTCCGTGAAAATTGGTTAGAACAATATAAAAGGCTTTCGAAGCCTATGAATTAGAAGTTGTATTTTAATTAGTTTCTTTAATTTGTAGTTATCTTATTAGAGTCCAATTTAGGCTAGGAAAGTTGTCTAGGAGTATTATAAATAGTGATGTACTTCATTATTTTGATACATTGAATTAGAATTGATTGAGTTTTGTGTGAGAATTATCTGTGTGATATTTATCCTTCGTCCCAACAGCTCCGTTCCCCGTCACATAGCTTAAAAGAAACCTTCGTTCTAAATTTTTGTGCTATCTATGTTTAGAGAATGCTTATAGATGATCATCTTGTGATATGTTAACGATAGGAAAACCCAAAAGGTTAAAAAAAAGAGAGGGTAAATCTGTTAAAAATAAGACTCATTAGACAAATAAAAACTCTTAAAAATAGTAGGCAACACAAGGCACAAATCGTAACCTGGAAGGGACAAAAGTAAATCAGCACGGATTATCTAAAAAAAAAGAAGGTACTAATGTGAGCCCCATATAGAACCTTGATAGTTTGCTAGTAAGAGTTTGTGAATCATGTTGAACGGATTTAGCAAAGACCTATAACATGAAGCACATCGAATTCATTATTATTAGAGAACCACATCCCAATATTGCCTCTATCAACTAAAATATCCGCAATCAGCACACTTTCTTTATTTTTAATTGAAAGTTTACTTTTTAAAGCATTAAATGTCCCATAATTTTTTGGGCCAACACAATATAAGCTCTAATATAAATCTCAATCTCAATAACAAACAAATCAAATAGCTAGAAATGCCAACCTACTGTAGGATGACTTTTTCCCCCTATCATTCGCAATGCTAATATGGCTAGAAAAATAAATGTAATCAGGCATTTTGGTATTTGGATCATCTTAAAAAGTGATGCTTGTATTGGGAGCTACTTTTTCATTTAGTGGGCTCAGGGCTGGTAGTGTGTTATTATTTATTCTAGTGGACCAGTGTGTTTTGTGGGTTAGTACTTAGTGGTGAACTAAATGTGTATTTAGAAGTTAAATATGAAGCTTATATATATATATATATTCATCATACGTATCTAGGTTTGTTATGTAGAAATGTAGTAATAAGCTCACTAAGAAGTGGAGTTGAGTTACAATATTGTTAAGCGAGTCTCCTAAATGTGTCTTCTCCCTGTCACTTCTATCCATACTCTTCTCTTGTAGGGTTTATTTGTGTGTGTGAAATGCTTAAATTTCTAAAAAAAGTGGTATCAGGGCGTATAGAATGAGATTTATTGCCAGGTCCATCTTGTAAGCTGTTAGTGTGTAGAAAATTTATGTTTTTGCAAATCCATTTCAATAGCTTTAAACCTAATTTTATCTTCATTGTTGTCAAGCTATTAATTGGATAAAGGACGTTCAAGTTGGCTTTGTCCCACATAGGTCTGAAGTTAAGTGACTCACAAAATGAAGATACAAATGAATGGGCTCTTGCAGACACGGGGAAAATTGAGGCCCAATGAAAATCACAAAGAAAATTAGGGCCGAAAGGAAATCACTAAATGAGTCCTAACTTCCCGGCAACAGAACAATATTTTTTATTTATTTAGCAAAAAAAAAAATGAGTCCTAAAAATCAATTAACTGGAAACGCACCCCGTTAGAATCCTGTATGGATTTATCTGAATGTAAGTATCTCTAAATAGAGTCTACATTGAGCCCAAAATGTATGCTTAAGACAAGAACTCGATTAACATATGAAATAGGAATGCTAGTTCTCCCAAAAGATAAACAAATTGTTGAAAGAGAGATTCTAAGAGTGTTCATGTAATAGAACAAATAAGTATAAGGAATAGGAATAATTCCATTATCTAATATTACTCTAATTCTTGTTGTATTTACATAGCATTACATTGGTTTATATAGGAAATAGGATAGCACACAATATAGGAAAACATGGAGAGGATAACATGGGGAGGAAAACATGGAAACATGTTTTCCCACCTAACATATTCTAACACTCCCCCTCAAATGCAACTTTACATAGAAGGGACAAACTAAAGTGCATTTGACAAAAATATGAAGAAAAAAATTGCAACAACATAAAGGAGCCATCATGACTAGCAAGCAGCTGAAGAACATGAGGAAAGCGCCATGGAAAGTGAGCTGGAATCACCAAGAAGCAGCCAACGCCGAGAACCAATGTTGCCCCCATGTGAGACCCAAGTTGCACAAGCCAACAAAGAACAAACCGAAGCAAAGCGAAAAACCATACGGCTGCAAATGAGCATAACGTAGCATGAACTACCCCTCATGCAACCTAGACCATATCATATCTCATACCTCATATCTCATATCTCATATCTCATATATCTCCCCCTCAAATGCAGCTTTATATAAAAAGGACAAAATAAAGTGCATTTGACAAAAAAGGAGGACAAAAAAAAGAAAGGAAAAAAAATCAGAAAGATGCAAACAACATAGTTGCAGATTCTAACCAATTCAGACCCGGGACCATGTTGGAAGAGACATCAACAATGGATTTCATGTTGGAAGAGACATCAACAATGGGTAACATATGGGAAGAAAGCATAGCAAATATGGTGCATCAAGGAAGAAAGCTGGAAAACAACCAAGGACCAGCAAGAAAACCAACATGGGGAGATACTGGACACTCGAGAAGCCGCTGAAATCACCGCCGGAAAAAGGTCGCCGGAAAAGTCGCCGGAAAAGTCGACCACTGCAGATGGAAGGAGGAGAGAGAAAAGGCACGCTGGAAAAACTTGTCGGAAAAAGTCGCCGGAAAAGTCGTCGGAAAAGTCGCCGGAAAAAGTCGCCGGATAAAGGATCAAGCTTTGATACCATGTTTAAAGAGAGATTCTAAGAGTGTTCATGTAATAGAACAAATAAGTATAAGGAATAGGAATAATTCCATTATCTAATATTACTCTAATTCTTGTTGTATTTACATAGCATTACATTGGTTTATATAGGAAATAGGATAGCACACAATATAGGAAAACATGGAGAGGATAACATGGGGAGGAAAACATGGAAACATGTTTTCCCACCTAACATATTCTAACACAAATTATTCATCAAATTTGACTGATGAAGAGCTATTTTAAGTTCAAGTAGAACGTAAAATTAAGATTCCTATAACAAATGATGTGCTAGTTCCTAAAATTAAAGGACTACTAAGATATAAAAAAGGAAAAAAAGAGTCAAGAAATACTAGTTCAGAAGGATATGAAGAAATTTTTATTTATTTATTAAGTTAAGCATATTATGTAATTCTTTTAGAAAGTTAAAGTTGTAGGTGAAAGATGTAGATGACTTCTTTCGCATACAAGTCTATTATATCTATATCAATAACTATATCTTATATATATATATAGGGTAATGTGGATGGGAACCCCCTATCCTTCTAACTCAATCCTAACCGTCTCTTATTTGATCTAATGGTGTAATAGCAGCCCAATCTGCATGATAATTATTAGGAGCCAAAACAACAGTCATGCAGAGCCGGGCCTACATTAAAAATTACCCAACTGCCCTCGATTTAGAAAATACACTTACCGCATAACTATCACGCGATAGGATTTTGCTCCCAAAATAGTCCTGCGGAAAATAGCATAATAATTATGTGGATAGCCAAAAGATGTAGCAGTTAAACTGCATAATAATTATGCGGATAGCCAAAAGATGTAGCAGTTTGTTTATGTACAATTCCAATTCCTTTTCCATGTTGCCTCTGCCATCATATACAGATCCCCGCCCCCTACGAAATTCTTTTATTATTCCCATTCTCTCTCCAATAATATATACACACCATCTACACATATCACTCACCTCTCTCAATCCCCTGTCTTAATATGGGAGAAGCACCACAACCCCACTTGAATGGAGCCTTCTACGGCCCAACAATCCCACCGCTAGTCAAATCCCCGGCCGCCGTGGCGACGGCAGTGGCTACAACTTCTTCAGCTACTTTTGCGGCTGCCAAATCTCATACTCCAAATCGTATTCACCATCGCACTCATTGTGGGTATCACGCTTCTCTCACCCAATTTGATCTCTTATCCAATCTCGCCCTCAACACGACCGTAAAAACCCTACAAACGGATCGGCATTTACTACAATTGGATCGAAGCTAGGTTCTTTATCAAGAACAAAGATTCACTACAATTAATTTGATAAGATTTTATCAGGGTCGAAAAACTGATGTTTTGAATCCCGTGTTCAAAGGGCAGAACTTGGTGGTGCCTGGTGAAAAGGATTTGTCGGAGAAGAGTTCTGCAAATAATGCGGAGCGTCCTTTTTCTGAGCAGGGGTTGAACGTCCTTTTGTTTTGTGGGATAGGCTCCGCACAACTGTTGTTTTGGCTCTTAATAACTATCATGCGGATTGGACTGCTATTACACCATTAGATCAAATAAGGAATGACTATGATTGGGTTGGAAGGATGGTTCCCATCCCGCTTTGGCTGTGGATCATTTCCCATATATATATATATATATGTATAATTAGATCAATGAATATATTTATATTTTTTTACAATTAATAATTTGTTGATCTTCCAAAGATTAATAATTATAAAAGTGTAGCCTCTAATCGAAGGTTTTAAGTATAGATATTTTTCTCTCTCGCCGTCATATTTTGTCATGCTCAAATTTTAATGAGAATGAGCAACCAAGGCTTCTGTGGTTTCTCACTATGTGAACGTCCGTTAGTGAGACTATGCTGTTGAATCCTAGGAATGTGATCATCGGACCTGCTCTGCATATTCAAAGTGCGAAACTACTTGCAATGACAATGTCTTGTACACATCTCAGCCTTTTCCAATTGGATAAGTTTCTTGATTTCTTCTTACTTTTATTCACTGTAACATAGTTACATCTAGCAATTTCTCTAATAGTCATATGCAATTACCACCATTCCTCTATCATTTTTAGTGCTTCCCGACATTGAAACCAGTAAAAATCACTTACTCGCTCTGGCTATGATACGAAAACTATATATACAGTATACTATGAAGAAACATGAAGTATTTATGCCATAAATAGAAAATGCGTGAGAAATTAATGGCATAGACAGACCAAGTAAAAGGAAAAAAAATCACAAAAGAAGAGGAAGACATGGATTTAGATAGTTTGGCTTTTGTTCTTTGTTCACTGGTACGACGGATGCAAGATCAAAGTTATACTATGGAGATAATCAAAATGCTGCAGGCAGGGATTCTATCCATTTCTTGTCTCTCTTCTAGGTGTGCAAAGGGCTGAAAGTAAGTTGTATTCAACCAAAACATGATTGATTAGAATATTCATAATTGCATCAGTAATTCAGAGTTGAAAATTGGTGTACTTTAAGAATGCTGTCAAGATGTTCAGATTGAGATAGGATTTACTCAAAGACTTGAAGAAAATTATTTCCTACTGACAGGATGAATGGAGCATATTTGTTTGAAAATCTAAGATATGCTGATATGCTCTTAAGGATGTGGAATTTCACGAGTTAAAGAACATTTTATTTTATTTCACAGACAACTCTAAAATGTTAACCAACTATAAGTTGCCCTTATCTTATATGCATCTGGTCATATATGTGTCACCGTTATATATTAGTATATTACAATAAAAGGAGGTCCTCCCCTGCAAAATCTAGAAACATATCTCTTTATGTCTAGGCACCAGTATTAGGTAGTTGGTTATGCCCAATTGCCCAGATTGAAGTACTTTGGTGATTAGTATCCTCAAGATTTGTCTCCTTCAGATTTTTCAATGTGAAATTTTAACAACATATTGGATTTTTATAAGAGGCTGATGCGAATAAATATCTCCCCAAATTAGATGCATACGAAGGTTTCTACATCTTCATGGATGATATGACATTATAATTTAGGTTTGTATACTATCTCCACTTCAATCATCTCAAAATGGACTGTTCCCTTTTTTATTTTTTTTCCTTCCCTTCTTAAGATAAGAACAGGGTTTCTGCTGTTATGACTTGTGAATCCCGTACTTCAGAAACTGAGCACCATTTTTGTCTTTTGAAGGACTTGTTGAGAACAGAGCACCTATCAGATAGTTGAATTCTTCAACTGGTGAAGACCAACATTCTTGGTGGATAATCTCCAGTTATTGCAGCTGAAAGCAGTCGGTTTAATTGTTGGGATATTTTATTCATACAAGCAGCATCGAATGTATGTTATGGATGAAGCACCGGAGCTGCTAATGAAGCTGTCAATCTCTAAACAAACACCCAAAAACTATCATCTGCCTGATGAAGACCAGAGGCAGACTCAGATGATAAGTGCTTTATTGATTCAGTTGGTTCGGTAGTGCCAACCTTCCTGATGCTATAAGGGAATCTGATGGCAGTCTTTTCTTGAACTTTCAATCGATGCCAATTACCCTAGCAAATGCTATGCGAGAATCAGTGAGCATTCTGTCTTTCCTGGACTCAGTTTTTCAGCTGATATGTAGGAAAAAGTACGAAAAGTAACGATGCATCTGATATGGTACAAGATTTGATGATCAAATTATCTGTGTCTTAATTGTTTGTAATTTATTTTATTATAAAGATGTGGTCATTTCAAAAATTTCAATAACATAGAACTTTTTAAGTTCATGACATTCAAATGATCCCGGAAATATTGTATAGTCATTACCTTTCAGTACTCTGCTGCAAACAATTTGCAACTCCAGAAACATTTAGTTTGTACTGTTGAAATATTGGGAATATATGATAAAGTTAATACCCCTTTTCCACTATTATTTTTATTTTATTTTGGGTAGAATTGAACAGGAAGATAAAAGTGACAGTTGGAATGTTTCTTTTCTTTTCTTTTTTGTGCGGGGTAATGCTAAACAATACATTAGGGAATTGTTATTAAGAACCGTTATACAATGGGTGAAAATTGATATTTGTGCAAGATCTCTCTTACTCTTACATAAGTATGGGATCCATTTATGACAGATTTTGATTTTCGAACCATTAGCTAACTAGATACTACTTACTAAAGTATTAACTTGTTAAGCATTGTGATTTGTGGCCACAGGACCTCAAAAAAATTGTGGTAAAATTAGGAACAAATGAACACCACTTGCTTGAAGAAATGTCATGTTTCAAGTAACCTTCCTTTTTGTTGCAAGCTGGTTTTTCATTTTATTTTTCCAGAAAATATTAAAGCATATTAATAATAAACAGAAACTTTCATTAGTATTACAACCTAAATAGTAGTAAAGGAGGAGAATGCCTATACCACTAAACTATCACTTTTGATAATGCGACTCTTATTGCAAAAAATTAACGATAGTTCTCAAACCTTCTAAATTTTAATTAAACATACAAATTCACCGCCGAATGATAAAAACTGTTTGATTACTTGGTGACATGATGTAACTCATACGAGAAATCAAGCGATAGGTTTCAATTTCATTTATAATATGTAAAATTATAAATATTGTGCATCTAGTTGAGGCAAAGAATTATTTATAAACCACAACATTTGGCGCAGTGGTGCAAGCCGCTCTGGGAAAGAATCGTAAACCCGGACGACTCAGGATCGACTCCCACTAGCAACATTTGGAAGGCACTAAAAATGCTCTACTGTGGCCACGGTACCCCCGGCGTAAGTCGGGTAGCAAACCGCAACCGCTCTGGTATCGGGCTAGGGAGATTAGTCGACTCGCGGGTCGAAAACTCTACATTAACAAAAAAAAAAAAAAGGAACTATTTATATTTTCCTTGATAAATTTCATCTTATGAAATCATATAGAACTCTAAAGTTTGATTTTTTTTATTATTTATTATTATTTTCTTTTTCATTTTGAACCTAAAGAGTTGGGACCAAAATGAGATCGAATCTGCCTAGTTATGTAAACCACAAATTTGGCACTAGGGACAATATAAGTAGACTCTGCACCATTATCAAAAATTTGGTGAGCTTTTGTATTTGTTGATCTTGGATGTACTACTATAAAAAACTTAATATAGAAATGTAATCTAAAATAGTTTATATCACACTCGAGTGGGTTTAGAGCGTAAGAACTTGAGCTCTCATCTTAGCACTTTAGGTTGCCTTCAACTGCAGGATAGTAAAAAGAGCGAATTGTTATTTCCACAAGTAAAAAATTGATATTTTCACAAGGTCTCTCTCGCAGGTGTGAGACCTATTTACTATTCATGTGAGAAAAATCTTGTGGAACTATCACTTTTGCTTGTGAAAATATCAATTTCTAAATAGATCAATCTAATGGCAGTCATCCACAATATCATACTCAGTGGCAATCAGGTGCTTCATGTATCTGTTCGTAAACAATTTTTTTTGTAAACAACCTTCAAGTAGCGATAGCTCTTCGAACATGCCAAGTTTACAACGTATATACTTTACATTAAGCTTCTTAATAGACCAAATCAAGAATACAAATTAACATTTGAACCAAGTTTCTACAAGCACAATCATAATCGTGATCAGGGACTACCGAAACCAGCTCAAAAATAAAATGGAACTACGAATATTTAGCCATGCATTCACAGACTGCAGTACCTTGGCTTACCACTACACTATAGATGAAAATTGGTGCATCCTTTCCCGTTCTCCCATACTAAGACCAGTAAACTTGAGGGGTAGAGGTTCAAGTCCCCTCTGCATATTACTGTGTGAACAACCATTGGTTTTTGAGTTCTAATTGTAGATACAAGACAAGGGAGTAATAACCATCCCTTGTACTTGAATTATGTGCTCTTCAAGAGCTTCTTTTGTAGGTTAATTAAAAAAACAAAAAACAGCTGGCCTCTTTATAGACTGCAGTAATATAAGGTGACTCAACTGATAAAACACAAAAATATATTGAAGCTAAAGTTCGTAGTAATGTACAATTAGGGAAACAAAACTTGATAGTTTTTCATTATGTAGAAGTAACCACATTGATATGACAGGAACATCAATGATACAATCTTAAAATCAAGCATCACTCGGAACCAATAGGAGTGCTCCTCACTGAACAATGTAACAAGTGTGAGACTGCCCCTCAGTGCTCTGAATGTGTCTGAGCCCTTCCCCTGTCGAATTTAATCGATTGGGATTATCGCCAAGATGAAACACTAAGCTTTTGTAATTATTTTCTTTAGAAAAATAATTTTCTAGCAATCGACTGCTATCACCACTTAGATCTTATGTGGGGATGATGGTAATGAATTTTGACAACAAAAATTAACATCAACCCCACATATAATTTAAGTGGCAAACATAATTGATTGCAATCAAGAAACCCATTTTTCTAAAAATAATAATTGCATAAGCATAATGTGCCATCTTGACAATAATCGCAAGTAATTGATTAAATTCGACTGTGGAAGACCCAAGGCTCAAATTCAAAACATTATTCAACATAACTATACATTTCTACTAGGGATAACCCCACCCCTTCAGGCGTCACCAAAATTATTGTCAATTTCAAATTTGATCCCCAAATATATTTTTTTTCACACGTTCCCAAATTTTCTAACAAAATTGCAACTAGTGTGAACAACACACCTATATTTTGAGGGATAAAATAGTCCCTCCATTTCCTTCCCTTTCTTTTAGAGATAAAACACAATAAATAAATTCCCTCAATTCGCTCTTTCTTCAATAGTAATACTAATAGTAATACTACCTTCCCCCGCCGCCGCCGCCGCCGCCATGGCCGTGGCAAACCTTTATCGAGCAGACGGGGAAACTAAATACTTGGACCAGGAAAAACAAAAAAAGAGAAATCTGCAGCAACATCGCACCCATCATTCACCATTATCGAGCAGACCAGCGCTAGGGAAAGAAAAAGGAAAAACAAAAAAAGAGTAGGAGAAATTTCAGATCTGCCGCTGCCAATTTGTCATCGTCCTTATTCTGCCGCCGCGCAACCTTGGAAAAGCTCCGAAAAAGTTGACTTTCATCCAATAGATCTATTAATAACTTCAAAAATTAGAGTCAATTTCTGCTCTAAGAATTATAGTTAAAGATGAAAAGTTCATAGAAGATGGAAACAAAGAGTTTAGTGACTTTACCGATCAAAACCATGGTGACGATTTCCATGGGGGAGAGAGAAGGATATCGTTTCTGCCGTTAACGAAGACAATAATTGATTTTTGGATGGTGCCATACTTGACGACGATGGTTTTGTTATGGAATTTTTGGATGAAGAGGATGGCTTCCAAGAAGATTTTTACTTTATGTTATAGCTGGGGTTGGAGTTATTATTGGAAGAGTTTCTCTATTTGGATGGATTGCAGGCATAATTTGAGGGGGTATAATATTGAATGGGATTTTGGATTTGGAGAAAATCATTTGTATTAAGAATCTGAAATTAGGATTAGGGTTAGCTTTTAAGTGTGGGAAGAAGACGATTGTCAAATGTCCATTTTACCCTCCATTGGCAACTTTAATTAACCGTATGTTGTAAGAATTGGGGATTCTGTCTAAACTTTACTAAGATTAAAAGAATTAAAAAGTTTGGGGACCAAACATGCGGCAAAAAATATTTAGGGACTAAATGTTAAATTGACAATAAGTTAAGGGACATCTGAAGGAGTTATTCTTTTCTACTACATATCGATGGAAACAATGAAAACCTAATGGCAAATAGTGATAATTTTTGGGTTAAATACACTTATGTCTCTCGAAATATGACCTATTTTACACAATTGATCCTAATTTTAAAAATCTTATAACAACATCTTTCAAGTACACTTAAGTAAACAAAAGTGATCCTAAATGTGACGCCCCCAAAATAGGTCCATACAACCTATTTTGAGTCGCCAATAACATTCCACAAAATACAAATACAAATACGAATTTTTTCATTTACAACTAATAAGTGTTGTGCAAAATACGATAACACAATACAAATACATCTTAAATTCTCAATACACTTATTGTCATACTAATAGTAAGGTATTGAGATACTTCTATTATCTCGGACCATCACTCCATTCCCCGGCTAGTCCCCGCTACACTCTCTTTTCCTGAGGAGAACAATGGAACAAAAAGAAAAAGGGTGAGCACAAATAGCCTAGTAAGAAATATCATGACTAAGATAATGAAGAATAAAAATTATCTTTAGTCTTCAACAATAATAAATCAGAGATTTAAAGATATTATAATTGTTCAACAACAACAACAACAACTGCAGAATAGTCAAGTAGATTATAATATCTACCATCTTCTATAAGTTAAAGGATCACCACCAATATTTTATCCCTGTAACACCAATCAATAGTTCATATTTATGAACATCCAAATCAACAGTTTATATTCAACAGACTCTCTTTGCACTACATGCCAAAGATATTCATTTGTAACATCACTGGTCATGATCATGCCAAACGCCAGTTCATCTTTGCACTACCGGCCAAAGAGAACTTTCACCATACGCCTTTGTTTGTAACACCAAAAGTCATGATTATACCAATACACAGTTTGGTCAAAATCATGTCACGCCAGTTCATCTTTGCACTACGGGCCAAAGAGAACTATCACCACAATTTAAGTATGAGGATGAGGATGATGACAATGATTCAGTGAGATTAAGGATAAGAAAAGATTTATAATTTAATCAGTATCGAAGATTGACCAAATTGTCAACACGATGACCAAGTTGTAGAGTCAAATTCAAGAATGATATTCAAGAAATTATTTCATGATTCAACTATAATGTATAAAACGAAATAGAAAGATTCAAGTGAAAAGATATTAGATGAAACACAAACTATTAAGGATATTCTACTAATTTTCAGGGATTTTCACCATTTAAAAATAAGATTTTGAAAACAAACAAAGATTTCTTATCATAAATGGAGAAATATGAAAGAAAAAGATATCCCTTAAAGAGTACAAAAAAATAATACTTTATACGAGTATAAAAGAATATACGAACTGCAAATGGATTTTCACTCGTCATGCGATAATCCGCGTAGACAGATTATTTCCACAAAAGATTAATAAGTAATGAATATAAAGAGTTATTCACCAGACATGCGTCAATCCGCACGGACAGGTTATACCCACAGATTAATAAGGAATGAATACAAAGGGTTATTCACCAGGTACAGCACTCCGTACATACAGGTTATTCCCACAGAATAATAAGAAATGAATACAAAAGGATATTCACCAAACATGCGTCAAACCGCACGGACAGGTTATCCCCACAAATTAATACGGAATGAATAACAACCTTTATGAGTATAATATCACTTACGAACATGAAAGCAAATGATATTATATATGAGTATGAAAGAAATGGTATTCCCTACCTTAGTTAACAAGTGACTGGATGTTACTTTCTATGAAGTTTACTAACTTCGGATAATACTAGTATTCTCACAAATACTCACAATAGCCTAGCACACTAAGAGAACTTAAGAAATTTAGAGAGAGAGAGAGAGGAAGTATAGACAATGAAGGTGTGAAAATTTCTTAAGCGAACCCTCCCTATTTATAGGAAAATCAAGGTGAGGGCATTTTAGTCTTTTCCCTAATTTTTCTCGGTTTATTACACTTATGCCCTTGACATATTCTTTTAATATACTTTATATCATAGTATATTCTTAGAATATGCGTTCACTTAGGTTTTTAACCCTAAGGTAAAATAAAAACTGAATTAACTATTTACTGACGGTAATTTACTATTGGATGACATGTGGGTCCCACGAAAAAATAAAATCTGAAGAAATTAGTACAAGAAAAATAAATTGTGGGTCCCACCGATCAAATAGTTGTGGGTCCCACGAAAATAAAAGATAACTTACAATAATTAATCACCATTAATATTATAGACTTATAATATTGACAACCAGATCATTCCCAGGAAAAAGGGGGCCTTCCGTATAAACGGCGCGTAATTAAATAACATTTTTTCTCGACATAATTTCTAGACATTGTCAATAATGCTAAAATATCATATCAAATAATATGAGTTACAGTGTCATGATAAATAATAAAAAGTATTATGCAGATACTACTGTAACAATTATTGAATCAAAATACTGTGCAATAGCTACTTTATCAATTATTGAATCAATAATATAAAATATTGTGCAACACCGTGTGCTTGTGAAATACCGCGTACTACTGTGGAATAACGCGTTTTACTGTTTTTTTTATTACCATGTATTTCAACAGTTGCAGGTGATAATACTGTTGACAAATACTGTCGTTTTTAGCATCCGACAATAGGGCCCACTATCGTTGACAATATTATCATTTCGGCGCCGTCGTACGGTACCAAATATAATATTTCCCGACAGAAAGAATATTCCCCGACAAAAGGAATATTCCCCGACATACTGTTTATCAGATAATTTGCATATAACACCCTTAACTATCATTTATAACAATTAAGCACTTCACTATTTAGAAAAATAATCATAAAGAAAATAATAAACTTTTATTTCATAAAGTCGGGATCTTACACTAAATTTATTTCTCATTAAAAAAATCGCCTGAGTGCTGACGTGTCGTCGAGAAAGCTGGATTTTTATAATTTTTAACGTATTTCACTGTATTTTACCATTAAAAAAATTATTACATGTATATACCCATTTTCTCTCTCTAATCCACTCCCTCCTCTCTCTTTTCCATTTCCACACACTTTCTTCACTTGGATCATTTGATTCAGTTACTTCCCTTTCTCTCTAGATCTCTCTCTCTCTCTCATCCGTATATATTACATGTCGCAGCCAACCACTTTATGTTTCACGGTGAGAGGCGAGAGCCAGAGCTAATAACTCCGGCAAAGTTGACGCCTAGCTAATTCAAACTACTCTCCGATATAAATGACCAAGAAGGTCTCCAATTCCAAATCCCAGTCATCCAATTTTAGCACAACGATCACTATATGGATGTTAGGCTTGAGGATTTTGATTTGTGGCTCACCTTCTTTTTCTCCTTCATTAATTTCTTCATTAGCGTAATGGGTTTCTGTATTTGCGATTTTTGCTTCATGAATTTGTTCAAAAACAAATTGAGTTTGTGATTTTGGGATTTTTTTTCTTCAAGAATTTGTTTAAAAACGAATTGGGTCTCTCCGATTATGGTTTCATGGTGATGAAATTTTTCAGAAATGTTATTGGTTTGTGTTTCTATGAATTATTGTTGTTGATGGGCGTTTGATTTATAGGATTTGTTTGTTTTTTATTTTTCCTAAATTTATTTTAGCCTTATTTATTCGTTTCGAAGGAGAAAGAAATGGGTATTTGTGATTTTTGCTTCACAGGTTTGTTCAAAGAAGCTGTTAATGGATCAAAGAGAGAAAATGAATATATACATGTATTAATTTTTTTTAATGGTAAAATACAATAAAATACGTTGAAAATTATAAAAATACAACTATCCAGTGATACGTCAGCACTCAGGCGATTTTTTTGGTGGGAAATGGATTTATGGTCACTTTTGTTTACTTAAATTTACTTGGAGGATACTGTTATAAGATTTTTTAGATTAGGGTCACTTGTGTAAAATGAGTCATATTTCGAGTGACATAAGTGTATTTAACCCATAATTTTTTAAAGCTCCAAAACTCCAAATCCAATCAAGGCCCAATAAAGATTGCTCATTGAAAATTTGTATGTGCACACCTAGAAGGGGGGGTGAATAGATGTGTGCGTGTGTGAACGAAGTATGTCAAATTTAAAAATTTTTTGTTTCAGAAGTAATCCAGACAGTTAAAATTTAGCTGTCTGTTTTAGAACATGTCTGCTTTCAGCCGCCTGCTTTGAGTTATTCGTCTAATTCTTCTTATATTACTTTAGTCTAGTGTAAACCCTGAATGCAATGATATTTTGGGATTTTCTAATACAGAAAATAAGCAGAAATCAGGATTAAATAAACTGAAAAGTAAAGTAACAATTAATCACACATGCACACCAAGATTTATACTTGGTTCGGCCCTTTAATTCTTTACTTTATGGGCCTACATCCAAGGTCATGTATCAATTGATACCTAGCAGGTTTTATTAATTAATCTCTAATTAATTACAATTACTCGTTGTACAAATCAGTTCTGAATCTTCTTGGACGCCACTGCCCCCTTTGCACAATTGCAACATTTTGTACCACTACAACTTTAAGCCTTCTTTGTATAGTCTTATCCACTACTGGATTAATCACAAGCTAACTTGGCTTGTATACAAGTTTTAAGATGAAAGAATATAATTACAACTGATAACTAATAATTTTCAGCAAGAAGAATTTAAGAACAAGACAAAAATAATATTTGCTAGAAAGTTTTCTGTGTAATTCAGTTGTTCATAAATGAGAGTTATATTATTTTTTCCCCAACTAAGGGTAACACCAACACTTAAATGAAAGTATCAATATCAACTTATTTGCCTAAAATCAACAACATATTCAAACTACAAAAATCCCAAACCCTAAAACCACCAACTTTTTGTTTCTCCTCTTTCTATCAAAGCCTCTCCCATCAATAATCTCAATTAAACCCACACTACAAGATAAAAGGTCAATTCCGACGGAATTATCTTCGACGGACAAAATTCTCTCGGAATTAATATATTTTCGACGGAACAGTCCGTCGGATATACTTCCGTCGGAAATACCTTAGTTACGACGGAATTCTGTCGGAAATGATAGCCTCTTCTTGGCGCCAACATTCCCGCCAGCGCCAACACCATTTACGACGGAATAGTTTCTATTTGCGACGGACGGTCCGTCGAAAATAACTTAAGTCCGACGGACTTAAGTTTGACGAAAAATTCGTCGAAAATAGATTATAAAACCTAACCAGTTAACCCAAGCCGCCGCTGCTCCTAAAATCATTTTCTCTCTCTCTCATTTGGGCGACTCTCTCTGCTCTCTCTTTCTCCCTCAACTGTCGCTCCTCACCTCCTCACCTCCGCCGGATTTTGCCGCTACCTCCCCACCTCCTCCGACGCTACCGCGCTACGTCCCCACCTCCGACGCCATAGCTTCCAACTGAACTTCCCCACTTCCGGCACAGCAATCCTCCGGTGCCGCTGTAACTTCGTCATCTCCTTCTCATCCTTTATCTCTATTTGTACCTAGATTAAAGGTATGTGGTCTAATTTTTTTATTTAGTTTCCCCTAAATACAGTTGGGATTACATTATATTGCTGAAATTGGTTTACTGAAATACATCTTGGAAATATTGGTTTGAGTATTGGAGTATGGGATTATTGTTACATTATTGTTGCTGAAATGGGAAAATTTCTAATTTTTGACAAACTGCTGTTGTTGTTAAACATGAGAAATTCCTAAATTTTTGACCTCTTGGGGCATACGGCTTGTTTTCGCCCTGATATTGCAGTACTCTTCTAAATTATTTTTCTGAATTAATTTGTTGTGGCACATTATATTTGTTGTTGGGATTAAATTTTGCTAAAATTGAGATTTTTTAAAATTTATTATGGTTGTGTATTGAAATTGAAATTTTGTTGACAGAGTACTATTAGTTTATGAATCAAATTCAATTTGTGTTTCTTTTTTATTTATGGTATAATTTGTATGTTATTTGTACATGTAAGATTCTGATAAATTAAAATGAGATATTTCATTTAATTTGGGACTTCATATTAGTTGTTGCTGTCATGATGTTGTTGCTGTCAGGATTTTATAATTTTGGAATTGCCTTATGTTAGATACTGATATTTGCTATTTCTGACGGAATTCCCGACGGAATTTCTGTCAGAATTCTTCAACTGCAAAATTTGTGGGCCCTACTTCATAATATTTAGGTATTTTAATTAGTTTCCAATATTGAATTGAACTAAGTAGCATTTACTTAGTTTTGCATTACTAAATAAAATAATATAATAATATAATATAAACTAAGTTTAAATAATATAATATAAGATAATATAATATAAAATAATAAAATCAAATAACTTATGTTAAAAAAAATAATTTCATTTCATTGACTTGTAATTAAATTTAATCAAATAATATGATAAAATATAATATAATACAAAATAAAATAATTTAAAATTTAATATTAAATTAAGTTTAACTAAAGTAAATTAGATTAAATAATATAATATAATAACATATAAATTAAAAGGAATAAATTAAAACAAATCCAATTAAAATAAATAAATAAATAAATTAAATTAAATTAAGTTATACAAATAAAATAAAATGAATAAATTAATTAAATAAATTAATTAGTTAACGAAAATTAAATTAATTTTAGTAAATTAAATTAATATAATATAATACAAAATAAAATTAAAACATAAAATGAAATAACTTATTTAAAATAAATAAATAAATTAAATTAAATAAGAGAAAATAAAATAAAATAAATAAATTAAATAATTAATTAAAAAAAGGTAATTAACATAATATAATATAATACAAAATAAAATGAAAACGAATAAAATAAAATAAAATAAAATAAAATAAATTAAATTAAATTAAATTAAGTTAAGTTAAGTTAAATTAAATTAAATTAAAATAAAATAAAATAAAATAAAATAAAATAAAATAAAATAAATGAAATTAAGTTAAGTTAAATTAAAATAAAATAAATTAAATAAAATTAAATTAAATTAAATTAAATTAAGTTAAATTAAAAGTAAATAAAATAAAATAAAATAAAATAAATTAGTCGATATTTAAAATTAAATAAAGTAAATTTACTACAATAAATTGAAGTATTGAGATTAATTATATTAAATTAATATAAATTACATAATAAACTAAGTAGCATTTACTTAGTTCCACTAATACACACAATAAAGTATAAATAGTAGAATATATTCAAATGATTGTACTAATATTAAACTGAGTAGCACTTACTTAGTTTATCATTGGAAAAATAAACTAAGTAGCATTTGCTTAGTTTTCCACAATTACAATAAACTGCATATAATTAATACGCATGTAGTATAGTTTGGAGCTTAGAAACCCGTTTGACATTCACTCATTAGGAGTGAATGTCGAATAGTCCCCAGTTTGGAACTGTGACTGGATGTTATGTCTCTCACTTAGGCCGGTGTCAATGAGTTCAGTACGTTTTTAATTGTTTTGATGATTTTTCGACGGTTATCTCTACATGTTCTTCGAGTGCATACTTAGACTAATTTATCTTAGTCTATTTCGTGTACTTGGAGACCATGGGGAGGTGCTGCCGAAATTTTATTGAAACAGGTAGAAACGTCCTGAACGTGTTGACACTAGTGAGATCCAAGAACGGGATAGAAGCCTAACCCCTGTAGAGTGGACATTCTAGGAACATATAATTCATGCACGGACCACATGAATGAATATCCCTGACCTAAATGTGTCTTTTGTTCAGTTAAAGATGTCAGCCGATCGGAGTTGGATGTACCGTAGGATACCCATTGACGGGAGGGGATTAGTGGAAGCTTATCGTGAAGGGGTGTGCTACTTTCTGGACAAAGCCATAGAACATGCTGATGATCCGAACGGGAAGATGAGATGCCCGTGTGTCAAGTGTAAAAACTTGATCTGGAAGAAAGCCGACGAGATTAAATTCGACTTATTTTCTCGTGGTTTTGTGGATGGGTATTCTGTATGGATCCATCACGGGGAATCAGTTGAGTTGAGGGAACTGACCGGCTCGTCTTCAGGAGTTAGTAAGTGGTCTGATTCGTGTAAATGTATAATATATCTCAATATGCATTACTTTATGTATTTTGACTAAAGTTTTATAATATAATTACAGATGCTCGTCGTCGACGAGACCGACAGACTAACCTCGGTCTCTTCGGTCGTCCACCAGCAGTTCCACATATAGTCCGAGTGGATGTCGACTCTTCCCAGTAAGTATTCTACTATGACTTAAAAATAAAGAGTTAAATTTATATAATTTGTTGCATTAAACATTTAACGTAACAATATTCAATTATTTTTACTGTAGTATTCTAGACGCGGTCGCTAAGGCGACCATACACGCTATCTGTCTGACGCACCTCCCGACTGGGTGTATGCGCTTCAGCCAGTACAGCCTTTACGATCCCGCGTTTATGGTCACTGTCTTGCGGGAGTTTCACGTAAGTTCATTTTCTTATAAATTTGAAAATTATACGTAAATAGACGTTGCCCAATAATTTAATGGTTCCTAACTTTTAAACTTTTGTTATAGAAATATTTTAGATATGATGAGGGCATCTCTCAGGCAGCCGGCGATGATGTTGTTATTGCACACATCGCCAAGAACTACGCCGGCTGGCTGTATGAGATGCGACAGAGGGCAGCCCGGGCAGTTGACGACCAGTCCGAGACCACGATTAGAGATCACCAGCCCCGCATAGTCTTTGATGCCGCGTGGGAGGCTATGTATACGCACTGGTATGCTGACGACTTCAAGAAGAAGTCAGAGCAGGCGAAGAAGAACCGTCGTCAGCTTCGAGTCGTACACACTACTGGCTCGCAGTCTTTTGAGGAGGCGAGATCGGTAAGTGTCATATACTTAGTTGTTTAGTTACTCATTTCTCACAAGTAAACTTCATAACTACTTTATGAATGTATTTATTAGGCCATGCGACAGAGCTTAGGCCGACCTCCTTCTATGTTAGAGTTTTGGGATAGAGCCCACACACCAAAGGACTCTACCATGTCTCCCGCAGCATTAGCTATACGGGTAAGTGTAATCGTAATTTTACGTAATATTTAATAGTAGTTAGTTCATAAAATGTTACACTTAGCTTACGTATAAGCCATAAATTACAGGACCGATTTCAGGCTAGTCGGGACCAGCGTGTAGCTGAGTTGCAGGCGGCTAGGGGGGATTCGAAGACGTTAGATTCCACCGTTCCTCCGCCCGAGATTGAATTATCTCGGGATGAGGAGCTAGCACTATGGGTCGCGGCTCAGGATCCCCCTACTAGCAGTACCAGCAGATATCGAGTGCTGGGATTGCCGAGGGTACCAGCGTATACATTACCTGGAGGTAATATTATTTCAAATTAGTTAAGATTAAGTAACTGCATATATTATTAGTAATGATATATTTATTTGCGCAGGCACTAGCCAGCGTCAGCGCCCGAGACCTTCTGTCGGACCATCTCATACAGGCGCTGGCCTGGACGACGAGATTTTCCAGAGGGTGATGGCTGCGGTGTCGGAGACGTTTCGTACGGATCCGATCATCCGTCGTCAGGAGTTGCCCAGCCGAGCTCGCCTTCACCAGCTCACCCAAGATATTGCAGCAGGGGTCACCCTCGATAGTACGGGTATCCCGCAGGAGAAGTTCGTCGCGATACGCGATGAGGTGCTCCGGTTGGTGGTGACATTACTATCAGAGGCTTTTGGCCCGATTGGGAGTCAGCCCCCGCCTACTCAGGTATATTATATTTACTTGTACTTATTTAATCTGCATGTTATTCAAATAATACTTTCATACGGACTAATGCGTTATATTTTTAATTGTATCAACAGGGTGGCGATGGCGATGGCGATGGCGATGGTGTCGGCGACGGTGACAGAAGGGATGATGACGTTTCTTTGCGTACACCATAGTTCATGCACATGTTATATATGTAGTTTAGTTTGCTTAGGTGTTTTGTATTTAAAACCTACTTAATTGTTTTGTAAATCATATATTGTAAAGTTTAGTTTGATTCTTTGTAAATCGATGTAATATTCTTTAGTTTTGAATGTATTTCGGGACAGAATGAGTTAATTTTTATAGTTTTTAACGTTATGAGTTGATTATGATGTATGTTGTTCTTGTTAAGAGGCTATTGGTATTGTAATATATGTGTTGTTGGGATAAAGCAGGTTACAGGTACAAAAATAGGGTTTAAAAACCTGGAAAATTAAAAAAAAAATTTAAAAAAAAATTGTTATTTCCGATGGAATAAGGTATTTGCGACGGAACTTCTGTCGGAATTAAGCATCATTATTCATTTTAAAAAATTTTTAGTTCCGACGGAATCAATTTATTTCCGGCGGACATTCCGTCGGAAATATCTTCTTAGTGGGCGACCCATGAAGCGCCACGTGACAAGCTAACAACGACGGACTTATTTTCGACGGATTGTATTCCATCGAGAAAAGCTTATATCCGACGAAAAGTCCGTCGGAAATAGTCCGTCGGAAACAATGTTATTACGACGGAAATTTCGACGAACTTATTTCCGAGGATGTTATTTTTGACCCAAATTCCGACGGAATATTCCGTCGGAATTATATTATTTCCGATGGAATAAGTCTATTTCCGACGGAATATTCCGTCGGAATTACACGTTTTCCTTGTAGTGCCATACCAACCTCCATTTCCGCCTCCAAATTCTCTTATCACTGAATCCAATGTCACTTGTTCAGTCCTAAGCATGAATTAAATTTGGATTTGGCACTGAATTGAAATTGATTGAGAAAGTGAGATTAAAGGGTTTCTTTAGACTAAATAGAGATTTTCAAGAGAGACTGGGGATTTGAGAAAAAAGAGGCAGCATGGAGATTGGAGAGGTTGGACTGAATTGAAAGGTTGCCAGTATTGTTTGCTTGCTCAGTTTCTTATATTTATAAGTCGGCGAGATAGACCTAGTCTGCAGATGTACAAGTTATTGGCCTAATTTAAGAAAATAACTTTATTTAGATTTTTAACAAAATTTAAAATGTATAAAAGCATTAGAGTATGTAAATTTTATTTAATTAAAATTTGTTGAACATCGTTATTATAATAGTTAATTTACAAAATAAGTACTTCATAAAATAAGTACTTCATGTATATTTTCTTGTGCTTTAAAAAAAATATGAGTCATGTTATACGTTTGTTGTGGCTAAATAATTTTATGTGCGGGCGTGCCAAAATTCGTTGAACTTAATGTAAGAAAGTGTTTGTCTAACTGGTAAAATACTATTCAATTAGCACTGTCCTTCAAAATCGGCCAACTACTTAGCTGAAACTGGTCAAGCGATTAAAGAGAAGAAGAAACTGCTTCTCCATGGGTCTTTTTGCCTTTAACTAAAGACTTTAATGTTAGACACTAGGTCTTTTGGCTAACTGATTCTAGTTGTCTACTTGTTGATTTATAGCTAGAATTAAACGACAATATAAATAGCAAGCTATTGAACTATTATCAGTTAAGTTTTTGATTTTATGAATATAATTATAACCAAATTCTAACTTATCCTATATGTTGATTAGCACGTCACAGTTAACAAATACATGCAACAGATAACTACTAATGTTATACAGTTAAGTAAAAAACCTGAATATAATTGTTAGGATATGTTGTAAACTTTACAACCCGGATTGAATACACCGGCGACAAAGTAAAGAGCAAATGAACAACACTATATGAAGGTCCGAATAAAAGTATACAACTAGGGTTGGATATGCAACTAAGTCTGAATGGACGTAACAAGCTACAAATACAAGATTGAATGCACAACTAAGTCCGAATGTATGCAATAAGTTAGAAAACAACCGGTATTGAACGTACAACTAAGTCCAAGTAGACGTAACAAGTTGCAAATCCAATAAAACTACTTATTACAATAGTTAACTAAGCTATGTGTTGGCGTAACAAGCTAATTGTTGTAGTCTAAGCTAAAATAATGGAAAAACTGGAGTTCTAGACCACATGTGTTGCGTGTTGTCTTTTTTGTGCAAAATAAAATTCTCCTATTTATAGAGCTGTTGGGAAGCTGTTGCACTGCCTTCGTTGTCCACTTAGGCACATTCTCTTTAAAATTCAGCTTACTAAACCATTTTTTGTTAGTGCATTAGGTACTTGAACATGGCCTATCCACTCTGCTGAACTGAAGGAATGTGGGTCTTCACTTGCTTGCTTCATTTATTTGACTTAACTGTGACTTCCCTTAAATTTCGGTCAACTCTGCTGGTGCGTCAGTTAACTCAACATGGTCTTTCCATGTTGCGGATTTGTAAGAACGTACATGTCCAACTGTTATTTCACGTGTTTGGCTACTTAAAACATGTCTGCAACCATTTTCTTAATTTTCGACCTAACTGAATGTCTTTGTCTGAATGTCATCATCTAACTCTAGCACTCTAGTCATGTCTAGTTAACTGATGCAAGCACTTAGCCAAAAATTAATTAACCCAAAACTAAAATTTTGGAATTCGGATGTAAGCAATGTTGCAACAAATTTGTACCGAATTAAAATTGCGAAACATATCAATACATGATATTAAATAAAATTATGAGAAGATCCCACTTATTATATATCTCTCTAAAATAATTACCATTAACACTTATCGACGTAACTGACAATCAAAAAATTCGACCTAAACTTTAGTAATATATATCATTTTTCAACAAATATTTATTTATTTTTCATTGTTATAAAGCTGCTGCCACACATATCAGCAATTATAAATTACTCATATGTTTACATGCTCATACTTTTATATATTTTTTGTGTTATTTTTACTGTGTAGGGCGACAGGTTCAAATTTATTTCTCAGTAATTATATAAAAGTAAGTTTTTTTAGATTCTCGTAGTCCATTTCCCATATTCTCCCTAGAATCACTAAATTGTAATAGTATAAATTCTTTTTTATAAAAAAAGAAAAAGAAAAAGCAAAGCTCCCTTTTTCACTAGTTTTATTTTAATTTTTGGTAGAAATTAAAGGAAGATAAAAGTGACAGTTAGCATGTTTTTTCAATTGTATGAATATTGGACATTTCTCACATTTCTTTTCACTAAGCACTGGCTAACTAGACTCGAGAGTACTAATTTGGTATGCGTTGGGCCAGGCCCGGACCTCATAAAACTTATTTAATTTTGGAGTCAATGAACGCCACTTGTTTGTAGAAAAGAAGTGATTTTTCTTTTTTCTTGTTTTTTGGTGGCCCAGTGAGTTAAAACAAGTTGGTGATAAAATCTTGCCACTTTTCTCAATCCGCAAAACTCTCTCTACGATGGGTTTAACTCCTCCTTTTTCTCTTCTCTTTTTCCCTTCTATATAGAGTTAAATTATTTGTTACCTACTAAATTCAACCTCAATTTATATATACATCATTCAACTAATTTTTTTCCATTCAATTTATTAAATTACAATTATTTTTTAAATCGTTACAAAATCTGTTAATTTATTTAATTTTTAACCCAAAAAAAAATGACACGTGAGAGAGGGCATGGATCCACGTAATAAATTTGTTAATGTGGCAGCCACGTGGTAAAGATATCACGTGGGCTTCATAACATCTTCTAAAGTCAACATAAACACAAATTACTCAAAATTGACTCTCCGTTTACCCTTTTCAAAGTCAACAAAAATTAAAGAAGAAAGCCAACTCTGGTGAAGAATGGCATTGAAGAAATACTTGTCATCTGATTATTATATGGAGTGATGAGTTAACAGGTTTAAGGGAAGTTGGTATTGCCCACCACTGACGCGGCGTCAAGAATGGACGAGAATCACTGGTTTGATCTGGTTCAGATCTGTTTGTAGAGAACGATGATGTGCAGTAAACGGCGGCGATGGATTGCTAAAGAAGAGAGAGAGAGTGGTTTTAACCAGCAACTATTCTAGTTCTTCTACCCTTTTTGGGTCATCAATTTCTTGTTTAGGAATCTGTAAATTGAAGATTTGTAATCAATTAAAACCATGTAATACATATTTGGGTATCTTTACAATCATGCTTGGGACTTATTTGGGACAAAATTGAAGCTTAGGTAAAGAGAAGTAATTAGGGGGCTCGGGGGCTGTAAACCCTAGGTGGAGAAGGTAAGTCAAATTTGTAAAAATGGTGGTGCCTAAAGTTTTTGGCCCTAGGAAGTTCTACATTACATTTGAGTTGTAATTACTTTCATTTGCCAACTTTACTATACTATTTTTGAAAGGATTCTATTATGTTGTTAAAGTTTGATAGTTGCAGCGTTGGGCTCATTTCTAGTCAAAGAAAAGTAGGTGGTGTGGTGGCGAAGGCTGAGGTGGAAGAGGAAGAAGAGTCAAAAGAATGTGAAATTTTTTAACTAACTTTGTTATTTTAATATGTTTGATAGCATATTTCTATATATCCAATTAAGTAATCAATTTTATTGATGATAAAAAGACAAAAGGAAGCAATGTTATTATTATATTGAGTAATGGATTTATTGTATTTATTAATCTGATGAATAGTCCATGTAAGCATCTGAGGTGGTGCCATGTAAGCATTTTGTTAACTTTTAATACTCTCGGACGAAAATTTTAATTTTTGCAAAAAAATTACAATTAAGTGAGTTGTCTGGATAAAATTTAGTTCAATGATATATATATATATATATATATATATATATATATATATATATATAAAAATCAAGGTTCAGTTTAATGGGAAAAAAGTAATTTAACCCCTTCTATATGATAATTGGGGGAGAAAGAAAAACATTACTACTGGAGTAAGAAGCCAAGCTTGCCTCCCATGTTGGGAAATGATGCATGGGGATTCTCAAAGGGGGTCATTTAACTATTTTAATAAGGATAATATTCGGAGTCTTAAATTTTTTGTCTCAAAAAGTGTCTCAAATTATGTGGCATCAATACATTGGTTGGATAAGTCTCTTGTAATTGGTTATATATTTTGTCTTATTCAATGTCACATCATTTGAGATCAAAAATTCGAGACTCCTAACATTATTCTTCTAATTATAAATGTTTGTTTGGTTACAAAATGTTTGGTACGTTTAGTGTGTTTAAAAATTCTAGCGCCTGAAAACAACATATTTTAACGCTAATGTCGCAAATGTTAGTATCCAAACAAACTATATCTTTGATGGTTCTAAGCTCGTAAGAGAATTCTACATTTGAAAGAGATCACAAATGTTTGGTCAATCAATCAGTTTATATTTTACCAACAAGGTGGAAAACAAAAAGGGACCAAAAAGACGAAGAAGGGGTATATACACTTGCAAAAATCACGTATCCAAAATTTATCAAGTAATGCAAGGTAATTCCTTCATTTTTTTTTTCAACCATTTAAATTCCATTATACTTGTTGGAAACGTAAATGGGCACTAGTGTATAAATTCACAAATATATAAATCACACAACATTTAATTAATATTAAAAGTTTGATTACAAATTAAATTCTCGCATGCAAAATATAAAATATTTTCTCTCTTCACTAATGGTGTTACAACACCCAACTTAACTCTCTCTCTCTCTCTCAATAGCTACTGCTATTTTTTAGTCATCTCAAAACCGAACTGTTGCTCTTTTAGTTTCTTCACTCTCTCGGATTGCGCACACACATATATTACAAAAGGTTGAGTTTTATTTATAGATGGATTTGCCGCCTTATTTCCTTAACATGATGGGTACCGCCATGCAAGCTAGCTGTTACCAACTTGACTAATTCAAGTTCAATTGCATGTCTATTAATTAATAACTTCAGCCGCAATTCACCTTACATGTGCAGAATGTATATTTGCTTGCTAGTTGTATTATTTCTTCAAATTGATTTTGTCCACTCACTTCCTAGCCACAAATACTGACCATGCATGCATGTACATAGAAGACTCTAGTAAGTTAATTTCCTTAATCAGAATGCTAACCTCCAAATCATCCAATAGGCAATGAGTACCTCATCATTAAGGGTTTGAATTCTAACGCTCCTCCTCAAACCCGACTTTGCATGCCAAGCATCTCTTCGAGTTTCTTGAACACTTGTATATTCAACGGTTTTGTAAAAATATTTGCAAATTGATCTTCAGTTATGCAATGAACTAGCTGCACAATTTTGTTCTTCACTTGTTCTTGAATAAAATGATATTTTGTGTCAATGTGTTTGCTTTGGCTATGAGACATTGGATTCTTTACAAGTGATATAACAGACTTGTTGTCAACCTAAATTGTAGTCAGACCATCTTGTGCGAGATATATAATCCACTCAGAATATTCTTCAACCAAACTGCTTGACACGTACACGCTGCTGCGGCTATGTATTCGGCTTCACATGTCGAGAGAGCAACTGTCTGTTGCTTCTTAATTTGATGACCATGAAAATATTTCGATCATCCAAAGTCTCCACCATAATCGCTATTCGAATAACCAACTAACTTTGAATCATGAGAATGCTTATAGAATAAACCATGATCTATGGTACCTTTGACATATCTTAAAATTCTTTTTGCTACAATAAAGTGATCTTGCTTTGGCGTCTCTATGTATCTGCTGACCAAGCCAACTGCGTACATAATATCTGGTCATGTAAAAGTCAAGTACCTCATACTTCCGACCAAACTCTTATATAGTGTTGGGTTTACCGGCTCTCTATTCGAATCACTTCTCAATTTCATGCATGCTTCTACTGGCGTTGCTACTGGCTTGCAATCCTTCATTCTAAATTTACTGAGTATATGCTCCGCATATTTCTTTTGTGACATAAAAATTCCTTCTTCTGCTTGCTTAACTTCGACTCCAATAAAATATGGCATTTCTCCAATATCTGTCATTTCAAATTCAAATCATTGAACATACCTGAATTGTTCCCCGTGAAGATCATATCATCTACATATAGGCATACGATTATTATATCTTCATTTTGATTTTTCTTTGTGTATAAAGCATGCTCATATGGACTCTTTATGAATCCATTTCTCTGAAAGTACTCGTCTATCCTGGTATTCCATGCTTGCGGAGCTTGCTTCAGCCCGTATAGGGCTTTCTTCAATCAGTAGACTTTGTCTTCTTACCCTGTCTTAACATACCCAGGTGGTTGCTCAAATAAACTTTTTCTTCTAGGTAACCATTTAGGAAAGTTGATTTCACGTCCATCTGAAAAATCTTCCACTTATTTTGTGCTGCAAGTGTTGTGAGAAGTCAAATCCATATTTTTGCTTATAGCCTTTTGTTACTAGTCTCGCCTTGTACTTCTCCACATTTCCTCCTTGATTGGTCTTTGTCTTATACACCCATTTTACTCTGATTGCTTTGTATCCTTTTGGTAGAGTAGTTAATTCCCACGTGTCATTTCTTCTGATCGCACTAATGTAAGAACCCAACTTTAATAAATAAATAAAAACTTAATTTTCTTTATAATTATTATTCTAAACAGTAAAGTGTTAAATCGATAAAAAATTAAAATTAAGGGTGATATGTGCAAATTATAAGATAAAAAGTATGTCGGGGAATATTTGTTATACCGGAGAATATTCGGTAAAGTACGACGGCGCCGAAACAACCAATCATTGGTGGGCCTCATAACGAAATAATTGTCGGATACAGAAAACAATAGAAATAACCTTTTTAATAAAAATTATCAACAGAACTATTACTTTTAACTATTAAAATATCAGGTGATAAAGGAACAGTAGCACGCAGTACTCTACATAGCACACGGTACTCTACAGTAACACACGGTATTGCACAATATTTCGTATTATATTGTCACAGTAACAATTGCACAGTATTTCATATTATTAAATCAATAATTGTCACTGTAACAACTGCACAATATTTTATATTATTGAATCAATAATTGTCATCTTAGCAAGGATAGTAATGAAAAGTTACGTAATTAAAAATCACGGGTATTAAGTAGTTAGACAGACTCATTATTTGAAGAACACTAATATCTGTGATATTTGTCATCGTAGCAAGGATAGTAATGGAAAGTTACGTAATTAAAAATCACGGGTATTAAGTAGTTAGACAGACTCATTAATTATTTGAAGAACACTAATATCTGTGATATTAATACATTAAGTTAATAATGCAAAAGATGGATAATATAATAATAATTATGAATAATTAATGAATAATATATTGAAAAGATGTAAATAATTATGAATAATTAATGAATAAATGAAAATGTGTGAATAATGGATGAATGATATAAATTAATTAAAGAAAAATGTGTGAATAATGGATGATTAATATATTGAAAAGGTGTGAATAATGGAATAATGATATAAATTAAAGATAAAATGTGAATAATTGATAATATTAAAATGTGATAATTGATGTGTGGTAGATGTTGGTTAAGTTTTGGTTATAAATAGGAGGCTTAACATAAGGAGTTTCATAACTTTCTTGCTTATCATTTCTTTCACTCTCTAAAAATTGTTTAGTATAAGCGTCTCTCTAAATTTGCTAAGACTACCTTAAGTATTAGTGAATATCAGTAAGAGTGTAAGAATTATTCAGGTGAGTTTTTCTATAAAAGTTGCACAAACACTCACACACATCACATAGTATTTACATCTCTTTCTTTAGAAGATTCATTTTGAAAAGCTTCTTTTGGAAGATTGTTTTGAAATATTATTTTATTTCTTCAAAAACTATTTGAAGTTTATTCTACTATTTTTGTACACTACACAAATTTATACTATCAAGTCATTTTTGACGATTTCATAATGTACAAGTTAGTGTACACCATGAAACTTATATATGGTAGTAACTAATTAAATTATACATATACATATAGGTTAATTGATTAACTACATAGAAAGCAATATCTAGTCATGTGTTATGGTAAAAGATATCATTTTCCTTCATACTCCTAATTCTAAACTTACTACGGTAAAAAAATATTATTCGTTTCTACAGCTTTTATCATTAAACGGTGAAAATTCCTGTAATTATTAGAATTTCCTTAATAGTTGGTGCTTCATCTAATATCATTTAATCTGAATTTTCTTATTGAATCTTAACCGTTATATTTGAATTGTGAATCTTATATATTGTTTTTGAACTCGAATCGATATTCTGGATATCGTGTTGACAATTTGGACATTATTGGACTCTGGAGAAATTAAATTACAAATCTCTAATGTTCATTCTTTATCTTATTATTCTGATTATTTTTGTATATCCTTCATATCATTATTATTTATATTAATCATCAAGACTAAGTTATTGTGAATGTCTTTGGCCTGTGTGTAAAGACAATATGATTGTTGAGTGTCTTTAGCCTGTGTGGCAAAGACATGTGGTGAAAGTTCTCTTTGGCCTTGGTGCAAAGAGGAACTGTTGATTGGCATAATCATGACCATTGGTGTTACAGTTGATGAAATCTTGATGGTGAATTTTTAAATTAGAGAAGATAGTAGACATTATGATCTACTTGACTCTTCTAATGGATTGCTCATTCCGTTGCAGTTATTTGTTGAAAATTTATATTATCTTTAAATATTTGATTTATCACTGTTGAAGGTTAAGAATAACTTATTTTTCATTATTTTAGTTATGATATTATTACTGGGTTATTTGAGTTCACCCTTTTATTTTATAATTCCTTTCAAGATATGGGAGTGTAACTGGGGCCAGCAGGGAGAATAGGGAAAAATGGAGCGATAGTTCGAGTTAGTAGTTGTAGTAGTCCTCACCAAATTGTAAAATAGTGTGACAATTATTGTACTGAGAACTTAGAGCATGTGTTGCCGTATTTTTTTATGACATTGTAATAATTTTAAATATGAGAAATATATTTGTTGTTTGTATTTTTGACTACTCAAATTGAGTAGTGTTGACCTAAATTTGGGTGCGTTACAACTAATCTCTTCATTCATAGTTTTCTTCCATTTTCCATCTCCAGTAGCCTTTTCATATGTCACAGCTGGATCACATTCTGCCATTAGGCAAAATAGTGAATAGTCAAACGTGGTCTGGATAGGATTTGTAGTATCATAAAGGTCACTTAACAGTCCTTTCACCATCTTTGCTTTTGATAATAATTTCAGGCCAGTGAATCCAAGATGACCAAATCTGAGATGCCATAACCACGAACTGTCTTTAATAATTAATGGACTTCATGCACTTTATTGCCTCCGTCTGAATATCTAGTGTGAATAAACGATTCTCGTCATGCCAACTTTAACAATTAATTCACCATTTCTATTTTGAGGATGAGAGAGTGATCTCTCATATGTATATCATATCCCTTCTCGAGAAGCTGGTCAAGGCTGATGATGTTGCTTTTTAAAGCTGGAACATAATAAACATCTGAGATGTACTTTATATCTCCATTTTTCGCCAATATCATAATCTTTCCTTTGTCCTTGACTGGAATCTTTGATGAATCTCCAAACGTAACTTCTCCATGGACTGTCTCGTTCAATTCTTTGAACAATTCTTTCCTGCCACATATATGGTTCCTTGCACCGGTGTCTAGGTACCAAATATTTTTTCTTATCCTCTTCACCTTTGTAAGTTAGAAATATGGCTGATTCTTCAATCTTTTCTTCATTTGCAGCAAGTGATTTTTCTCCTCAACTTTAGGAGCTTCTTTGCACTCGTAACTGAAATGGCCAAATCTGTTACAATTTTAACACTGCAACTGAGATTTATCATCGTGTTGAACTCTGTCTCCTCCTCGAGATGTAAATCCTCGACCACGACCACGATTATACGTTCCTCGATCATGTCCATATGTTCTTGTGTCAGTCTCAAATCTTCTATTTGTTTTACCACATCCGCCAAGACTACCTGGAGTATTGTAGTCACCTCTGTATCCACCACAGTTTCCTCTACCACATCCAAAACTACTGCTGGCTTGATTTTCACACTAAGAGAGAATTTGCTTTGCAAAGTTTGCTCCAAATTGCTAGAACCTTCATTCTGATTGATTCCTTGCTCGTGAGCTTGAAGACCAAGTAGAACTCTCATCTGAATGCTCCAATTTTCATAATTGGCCTGTCTTTGTTAATTTTGAAATTTGGGATTGAATCATCAACACCATATCTTATGAGAATAATGAACCTGGCTCACATACCACTTGTTTTAAGCGTAAATCATGAGCGCAAGTGTATAAACTCATAAATATATAAATCACACATTTAATTAATATTAAAAGTTTGATTACAAAATTCTCGTATGCAAATTATAAAATATTTTTTCTCTTCACCAATGGTATTACAACACCTGACTAAACTCTCTCTCTCTCTCCCTCAATAGCTCCGTACTGCTATTTTTTGGTCTCTCTCAAAACCGAGCTGCTGCTCTTCTAATTTCTTCACTCTCTCGGATTGCACGCACTTATATTACAAAAGGTTGAGTCTTATTTATATATGGATTTGCCGACTTATTTCCTTAACATGATGGGTACCGCCATGCAAGCTAGTTGTTACCAACTTGACTAATTCAAGTTCAATTTGTCTATTAATTAACAACTTCAGCCGCAATTCACCTTACATGTGCAAAATGTATACTTGCTTGCTAGTTGTATTACTTCTTCAAATTGATTTTGTTCACTCACTTTCTAGCCACAAATACTGACCATGCATGCGTGTACAAAGAAGGCCTCTAGTAAGTTTATTTCCTTAATCAGAATGGTAACCTCCAAACCATCCAATAGAAAATGAGTTCATCACTAAGGGTTTGAATTCTAACATTGTTAGAACTGTTAATGGACTCAAGTGTATAAACTCACAAATATATAAGTCACACGACACTCAATTAGTATTAAAAGTTTTCTTACAAAATGCTCACATGCAAAATACAATATGTTATCTCTCTTCACTAAAAGTATTACAACACCCAACTAATCTCTTTCTCCTCAATAGCTACTGATATATATCCTTTCTTCTCTTAAAATCGAGCTGCTACTGCCTATTTCTTAATCACTCACACCACCTTTCTATTCGCGAGAATGGATTACTCGTCAAGTCAGTCAAGTCGGTTTAGGGGGGTGTGGACACACTTGCGCGAATTCGGGTAACGGCTACAAGGGAGAAATGGAAAAGAAACTATACCCGACCAGGGATGGACATAAACTCGTAAGCTACCGAGGGTAGGGATACTCGTCCAGGTCTTATTGTGAAAGAAAAAGGTTTTTCCTTACTTGTTGGTTGCTCGCTTGTTGCTTTTTGTTGTTTTCCAGTCTTACTGCTTTGATCCCGTAAGATCGTAGAAAAGAGAGCTTTCCCTCTTCCTTCGGGTGTACTAAGACTATTTCTTTCATATAATATTCCTTCTCCCCTCGAGTCAGGAGCTAGCTTTCAATCTCCCACTCCTACTGCTACTACTCCTGATGCAATCTTGCTTGACTTACTTGCTTGATTGATTGAGTTTTCCCGTTGGACAGCTACCGAACTGGCTTGCGTCAACCGTGTCCGTTCACGTCTGCCACAACTACCTCGAGTATTATAACCACCTCTATATCCACTACGGTTTCCTCTACTGCGTCCAAAGCTGTTGTTGACTTGATTATCACCAAGAGATAATTTGCTTTGCAAAGTACGTTTGCTCCAAATTGCTAGAACCTTCATTCCGATTCGTTCTTTGCTCATGAGCTTGAAGAGAACCCACAAGCTTGTCAATGAAAATCTTTGACAAGTCTTTTGATTCTTCAATAGCCGTCACAACATAATCAAATTTTTGCGTCAAATATCGTAGGAGCTTTTCCATCACTCTGACCTCATCCAGAGTTTTTCCATTTCTTTTCATTTCGTTGACCACCGTTTGCGAACGGGTGATGTAGTCAATATCTTCTGAATTTTGCATTTTCAACGTCTCAAATTCAGTTCTGAGTGTCTGGAGCCATACCTTTTTGGTTTTCTCAATTCCTTGAATGGATTTCTATCGAATCTCCCATGCATCTTTTGAAGTCTTCACGTCTGATATTTTTTCGAAGGTTGAATCATCAACACCTTGAAAATTTTGAAAAAGAGCCTTCTTGTCCTTCTTACGTGAATCTTTGAGTACCTTCTTATGGGCATCTAACAATACTGCTTCAGCAGTTGCATCTCCGGGCTCGGTGTACCCAACATCAACGATGTCCCATATATCTTGCGAACCAAGTAGAACTCTCATCTGAATGCTCCAATTTTCATAATTGGTCTTTGTTAATTTTGGAATTTGAGATTGAACCATTTCTGCCATATCTTATGAGAATAACGAACTAAGCTCGGATACCACCATATATAATCACTGTCTGAATAACCTATTAATTAGTTGCGAATCTTGAGAATGTTTATATAATAAACCATGACCAATTGTACCCTTGACATATCTCAAAATTCTTTTTGCTGCAATGAAGTGATCTTGTTTTGGCGTCTTCATGTATCTGCTGATTAAGCCAACTGCGTACATAATATCTGGTCATGTAAAAGTTAAGTACCTCAGACTTCCGACCAGACTCTTGTAGAGTGTTGGGTTTACCGATCCCGCAAGTACAACTGTTGAAGCAGCTTTGTCAGATGCCCAGAAGAAGGTACTCAAAGATTCATGTAAGAAGGATAAGAAGGTTCTTTTCCAAATTTTTCAAGGTGTTGATGATTCAATATTTGAAAAAATATCAGACTTGAAGACTTCAACAGATGTATAGGAGATTCTGCAGATATTCCTTCAAAGAGTTGAGAAAGCAAAAAAGGTACGGCTCTAAACACTCATAGCTGAATTTGAGTACAAAGCTGCTACTTTCTATTTGTTACTATATACTCACAAGACATACATATTACAATGGATAGAAGACCCATTTATAGGACCAATGACCGCCTCTCATTTCCTTAGCAAGTAGGTACCGCCATGTAAGCATGGTGAGGAGTTACCAATTACTTAGCCAAATTGGTTTTGTCTTCAAGTCATCAAAGTAAATGATTGGTGGCTTTATCTTTTGCCAACAAATGCACACGTTGGCGGTCCCATGCATCCTAAAATTCCTATTCCCAACTTTTGCCGCCACATGAATCATGTATGTGTATATAGAAATTGTCCAAGTAGTTTCCAGCCGCAACTTTTTACTCGGGCCATCACCATGCATATGTGTACATATAAGAATCCAGTAAGCTTTTTCCAAAGTCAAAATGGTAGCCTACAATTTATCCAATAGATATTAATATCTTCACAATGAAGGCAACTAACCGACTATGCATTCCTTAATTTGGAGAGTTTGTATTTTCCAACAATACTGTATTTACTTACTGCCTCGTCGATTTAATTTAAATTCAGTCACGGATCAACACGTATTCACATTTTATTGAAATGATTAGAGCAAAACAGTAAGAAATAGCTCCAATTTCATTTATGAACTTCAATAAAAAAAATTAAAAAAATAAAGTAGATATAGTAAAAGTCTGCCAATGCTTTTTCTTTGTAGTTATGTTTCTAATCCAAAAGATGTTGGGAAAAATCACCTCTCAAATACTGTTATCTTTGATAAATTAGATGGCCAAAAATATCAGTACATGTCAAACAGATTAAATTTGCAGTTCCACCAAAAATAATAACCACTGCAGGAAATAATGAGAAGAGATAACCAAGCACGAGACACCAAGAATTTTACGTGGAAAACCCTCTATAACTAAGAGGTAAAAACCACGAAACGATCTCCGAAAAATTCACTAGAATAAACTGAGAGAATACAAAGATATCATAATTTGAGTACACACTCAAATTACCTCACCACAATAACTATGTAATGAAAACCCAAACAAAATATCTATTTGTTTGATCTTTCTTTCTCTCTATTTTTCTAAGCTTCAGCAGAAGCTTTTTTCTCTCTTTTCTTTTTTCTCTCGGATGTTTTCTCTCTAATTATCAATCTCTCTCTGGTTCGTCTTTAGCAGCATTAAAGGATATATATATAGGAAGAGAAGGAAAACCTATACCCTTAAAATCCGTTGGCCTATGGACCTAGGTTATGCCAAAAAACAAAAACTTCTTCATTTTCCTCCTTTTTCTTTTCCTGCTTTTCTGCCCATGTTTTCAGGCATATTTTCTTATTGGTGTGGACCCACCATGGACATGCAACAATCTCCCCCTCCGAACCCATAAGAGAGTATTTTCTGTGACCCCGTCACTTGGAGTCCATCCCGACCAACTCCTTGCAAAATTCCAGCTTGTCGCGAGTGACAACTTTTGTTAACATGTTTGAGGGGTTCTCATCAGTATGAACTTTCTTGACCTTCATCAACTCCTTTTCCATCACTTCTCGAAGCCAGTGATAACGAACATCGATGTGCTTGGTACGATTATGATAAGTGGCGTTTTTGGTCAAGTCAATAGCACTTTGACTATCACAATAAACCACATACTCATCCTGTGTCAGTCCCAACTCTTGGAGAAACCGTTTCAACCATACCATCTCTTTGCCTGCTTCCATAGCGGCGATGTATTCCGACTCAGTTGTAGACAAAGCAACACACTTCTGCAACTTGGACTGCCATGATACAACTCCCACTGCAAAAGTAAACAAATACCCAGAAGTAGACTTCTTCTAGCTCTTCAGAGCCTGCCATGTCTGCATCTGTAAAACCTTCCAAGACTGGACTCGAACCACCAAAACCCAAACACAAACTGGAAGTAACTTTCAAGTATCTAAGAATCCACGTAACTGCTTCCCAATGTTCTCTACCAGGATTTGACAAAAACCTGCTCACAACACCAACTGCGTGAGCAATATCTGGCCGCGTACAAACTATCGCATACATAAGACTTCCTACAGCAGAGGAGTAAGGAACTGATGACATATCATCTCTCCCTTCCTTAGTAGAAAGACATATACTCTTTGTCAACTTAATATGATTGGCCAGTGGTGTGCTAACTGGCTTAGCATCACCCATGTTGAACCTTGCAAGCACCCGCTCAACATACTTCTCTTGTGACAACCACAACCTCTTGGCTTTCCTGTCATGAACAATTTTCATGCCCAAAATCTGTTTAGCCGGGCCTAAGTCCTTCATATCAAAGGACTTGAACAACTCACCCTTGAGCCTGTGAATCATTTTAGCATCTTGCCCAACTATCAACATATCATCTACATATAGCAACAGAATAACGAAGTTACCATCTTAGAACTTTTTCACATATACACAGTGATCTGCAACTGTTCTACTATAACCTTGATCCACCATAAATGAATCAAATTTCATGTACCACTGCCTTGGGGCTTGTTTTAGGCCGTACAAACTTTTCTTCAACCTGCAAATCAAGTGCTCTTTCCCTTTAACTTCAAATCCCTCTGGCTGCTCCATGTAGATTTCCTCCTTCAAATCACCATGAAGGAATGCAGTTTTCACATCTAGTTGCTCAAGCTCAAGATCCATACTAGCTACTAACCCCAACACCACTCGAATAGAAGTCATCTTCACAACTGGAGAAAAAATCTCATCGAAGTCAATACCTTGCTTTTGAGCAAAACCTTTGACGACCAACCGAGCTTTGTACTTCACTAGTTTTTCACCATCCTTTTTCAGCTTGAACACCCATTTGTTCTTCAATGCTTTCCTGCCATTTGGAAGTGTAGTTAACTCATAAGTGTGATTCTTGTGCAAAGAATCCATCTCTTCTTGCATAGCTCTCAACCAATTGCTTTTCTCCTTATGAGTCTTGACTTCTTGAAAATTCTCTGGCTCCCCCTCCTCAGCAACTAAAAGATATTCAGATGAAGGATATCTGACTGATGGCACACGTTCTCTCGTGGATCTTCTTAGCTGAGGTTCTTCAATGTCAGGTTGCTCCCCCTGATCAACACTCTCTACATCTGACCCATCACCATCATGCAAATCTGTATCAGTCACATCTTCATTTTGACCTCCTCCAACTGTGGCATTCTGTAATGGAGAAGGAACTCCGCTGAGGTCTGGAACTCTATTATCTCTGGCATGTGCAACATTATCAACATCCTCATAATTCTGGTGCTTGTGAAACACCACATCTCTGCTTCTGAATAATTTCCTCTGCACTGGATCCCATAGCCGATATCCAAACTCTGCATCTCCATACCCAACAAAAATACATGGAGTAGATTTGTCATCAAGCTTCGATCTTTGTTCCTTGGGGATATGTGCAAAAGCCTTACACCCAAATACCCTTACGTAAGAATATGACACATCCTTACCACTCTAAATCTCCTCTGGAATCTGAAAATTCAAAGGTGCTGATGGAGATATATTAATCAGATGGCAGGCAGTACGAACAGCTTCACTCCAGAATGACTTGGGTAGTTTAGCCATTCTCAACATGCATCGCACTCTCTCAACAATAGTGCGGTTCTTTCTCTCAGCCACACCATTATGATGTGGGGTACCAGGAACAGTCTGCTCATGTCGAATGCCATTTTTATTGCAATAATCAGCAAACTCCTTTGATGTGTATTCCCCTCCGTTGTCGCTGCGAAGGCACTTCAATAATTTTTCAGTCTCCCTTTCAACCATAGCATGAAAACTCTGAAAATACTGGAATACCTGGTCTTTTGTTCTCAACAAATATACCCACACCTTCCGTGAAGCATCGTCAATAAAGATAACAAAATACCTATTTCCACCCAAAGACTCAACCTCAATGGGTCCACATACATCAGAATATACTCTCTCTAGTAACTCTGATTTTCTTTTAGCTGAACTACTAAAAGAAACTCTATGTTATTTTCCAAATAAACAATAATCACAAGGGCTTAAAACAGTACCTTTAGCAAAAGGAATAAGTGACCTTTTTGCTAATAACTGCAATCCTTTCTCACTCGTGTGACCAAGCCTCTTATGCCACAAGTTTGGCGAAGAATCATCCTCCGCTGCATTCAACTCACTGGAACACACCTTCACATAAGTCTTGTACAACGAGCAACAAGCAGTACCTCTTGCAATCACCATAGAGCCTTTGGTAAGCTTCCACTTTCCACTGCCAAAATGATTCTCATAGCCTTCTCTGTCCAAGGTCATGCCAGAAATTAAGTTGAGACGCAAATCAGGAACGTGTTTAACATCCTTCAAGGTAATAGTGCAACACCTGTCTGAATGCAAACATCTCCAATTCCAATAATCTTGGGCTGATCAGTATTCCCCATTCTCACATACCCAAAGTCTCCAACTTTATAAGTTATGAAGAATTCCCTCTTGGGTGTAGCATGATACGAAGCACCAGTATCCACCATCCAATCAACTTTCTGATCATCAACATGCAAACATTCTTCTTCCCCAAATGAAAGAATCACAACATCTTCGGTGACTGTAGCTGCAGTGTTCTTCCCCTCAACCTTTCCTTGCTCGCCATTTTTCTGCTTGTCTAACCAGCTCTTGCAATTTCTTTTGTAATGACCTTCCTTATTACAATAGAAGCATCTATACGTATCGCCTTGTCTGGTCATTGACTTGCTTCGGTGATTTTGCTTTTGCTACGACTTTTATCTCCTTGGTGAGATCCCCTGAAATTGCTTATGCCCCTGTTCTCTGTAACAAGAGACTGTGTCTCGAAATTAAAGCCTTGCTCCTTTCGCCTAGTCTCCTCATTATGAAGACTGTCTTTGACCAACTGCATGGTCATTTTCCCTGCTAGAGCTGAATTGCTTAGAGACACCACCAAAGTTTCCCAACTCTTTGGCAATGAACTGAGAAGCAAAAGAGCCTGAATCTCATCATCAAGATTCAACTCCATGGTAGACAATTGGTTCACCAAACCTTAGAACTCACTCATATGCTCCGACACACTGCTCCCGTCTTTGTACTTCAAGTTCACAATTTTTCGAATCACAAAAGTTTTATTTTGTGCATTCTTCTTCTCGTACATAGACTTTAGTGTTGTCCATAGAGTATGAGCATCCGTCTCCTGCGAAACATGGTGGAACACACTTTGATCAATCCATTGTCGGATGTGACCAATAGTCTTCCTATTCATGTTTTTCCAATCAGCCTCAGATTTATCCGCGGGCTTCTTTCCCTCGAGCTCCAACGGTTCATATAAGTCCTTACAGTAAAGGATATCCTCCATTCTGGACTTCCATATCGAAAATTTTGAAGAGGTTAATTTAATCATGGCTCCACCTGATTCCTCCATAGAATTTATTAAAAACAACTGAGCAAAATAACCTGGCTCTGATACCAATTGTTGGAAAAAATCACTTCCCAAATACTGTTATCTTTGATAAATTAGATGGCCAAAAATATCAGTACATGCCAAACAGATTAAATTTGCAGTTCTACCAAAAATAATAACCACTGCAGGAAATAATGAGAAGAGATAACCAAGCACGAGACACCAAGAATTTTACGTGGAAAACCCTCTATAACTAAGAGGTAAAAACCACGGGACGATCTCCGAAAAATTCACTAGAATAAACTGAGAGAATACAAAGATATCCTAATTTGAGTACACACTCAAATTACCTCACCACAATAACTATGTAATGAAAACCCAAATAAAATATCTATTTGTTTGATCTTTCTTTTTCTCTATTTTTCTAAGCTTCAGCAGAAGCTTTTTTCTCTCTTTTCTTTTTTCTCTCTGATGTTTTCTCTCTAATTATCTATCTCTCTGGTTCGTTTTAATCTTATTTAGCAGCATTAAAGGATATATATATAGGCAGAGAAGGAAAACCTATACCCTTAAAATCCGTTGGCCTATGGACCTAGGCTATGCCAAACAACAAAAACTTCCTCCTTTTCCTCCTTTTTTTTCCTGCTTTTCTGCTCATGTTTTCAGGCATATTTTCTTATCGGTGAAGACCCACCATGGACATGCAACAAAAGAATCTTCATAGACTGCTAAAATAAATTCAGGAACTATACCAATATAAAGATAAGTATTAGCAGAAAGTCATACAACCATAACTGGATAAACTTGGTGGGCTAATCTTCTACTTCAGTCAATGTATTATTTCATTTTGTTACAGTTGCTTAGTTTTGAATCTATGTCAGAGAATTGTTCCTACAAATCATAAAGAACTCCAAATTTTGATTTTCCATTTTTAATCATATCCTTTGTGATTTATGTTGTTTACCCACTTTTAGTATTTTAATATAGGGATAACCTCTTTGTTAGTTCTCAAACTATAGTTGTTTTTTACGTTTAATCCCCTAATTATTATTTTAGTGTAATTCGCCCTCAAATTATTTGTTTCCTTCAAGTTCGTCCTCAAAATATAGTAGTTTTTTCACGTTTAGTGCCCAAACTGTAGTTGTTTTTCACTTTTAGTTCTCAATCTATAGTTGTTTTATATATTAGTCCCCTTCAATCACTCTGTTTTTGTAAGGTTAGACAGAGATTGCAGAAATTATAAAGTCCGAGAATGAAATACACGAAAAAAGTAGTTAACAGATTAAACATGAAAAACAACTATAGTTTGGGGATTAATGAAGAAGCTATCCCTTTAATATAATATCCCCTCCTTGATGAGAATGGTTTTAGCTGTGTAGCTTTTCTGTGTGATTTGTGCCTATGTACTTATTGTACCTTCTCAGCTGTATAATTTCACCCACCAAACCGCTTAAATTTTTTGTGTGGTGATGGCGTGGCTGCGTGGCACTTCTGGGGAAGGGAAGGAATCATAGATTCGATTTTCTAGCTAAAAATCAGTATATGAATAATTCTGAGATATTTTTGGTGTATCATACAACCATTTTTGCTGTCATTTTTGCTGGAGTCATGTCAATAGCCTTCAGCAGAACCTGGGCTTTAAATGTCATACATGCACACAAAGCATATATGCTGAGAGGAGGGGTGGTCCTTACTGTTCCTGTTGGCTGACATTCTAATCTACAGCTATATAAACAACATATGTGGTTTGTTCTATATGCATAAATATAAGATTGGCATTATCATGGACCCCTGATATACGTGGAACGTTTGTGCCCGTGAATTTTTAGTAATTAGGCTATTAAGAGAGTTAGTTGCATTGTGCATTCTTAGGTCACTATAAGCACAAACTATCTGTTAATATGAATAGGTAGGCATTCTATTGACAAGAAATATCGCAAAGTAAACCCCACATGCTGACTTATTCCACCTTATATACAATCTTGTCAGTGTGTGAAATGTGAGCAATTAAAAGCCGATCAGTGTTTCTAAATTCTTCAAAGTGTCGATCAACCAGATATTCCTGACACTGCATTGCACTAAGAATACAGTACAGGTTTTTCATTTATGCATAAAAAGGCTCAAATGTGTACTGAACGTCTTCAAACAGAAAATCCATCTTGCAGGTCAGTATTTGGGAAGAAAGGTAACCGTTGTATCATTTTCCCAGCAAATGCAGTTCTTGTTGCAGAATCTATAGAAAAAAGAAATCGCACCTGGTAATTATTCACCTCTTTTTCTCTTTGGCTATGTTTGTTTGCAAAAATTATACTTGAGATAGAACTATTAATCTCAAGTGTCTTGTTTATTTTCAAATTTGAACTTGGAACTATTAGTCCAGAAATTATAAAATGACTTAATATAAGAGATTATTTAATACCATATTTAACTACGTACTATAATCCCTGGATTATAATAATCCCATGAATTATAATCCTTACAAACAAGCCTTTGTGTGTTTGTTATCTTTAGTATAATACCAGCTTTGTGGCACTGACAACGATTTATCTCATGTAGCTCCGTTCGGACTAAAGTTGCTTGTAACTTCATCATACAGATCGATGAAACCAGTTTTCACTTGCATAAGGTGCGTTTTCAGTAGCTTATTTTGTGCAATTTCTTCTTTTGGCGCTTTTTGTAGATTTTTTAGTACAAGCACATGTTTCTTGTTAGATCAAATACCATACCTGCAAAAGAAATTAATTGAGAAGAGTGAACAGCTTATCTGCATACATATAGAATTACATGGTTAATCACCACCACTTCCACATATTCAGTTAATTGGTATCTTCTGTTACTCCAAGCAGTACTTTGTTTCTTAGGGGACATGGGTTAATGTGTGTTCGATACTGAAAGGATAAGAATTGAAACTTCAAAAGGAAAGAAAAATCTTAGATTGTTCCAGTAAGTAAAAACATTATATTAAAAAACAATCTGAACAGCTTAAGAGAACAATTGTAGAAAAAAATTAGGTATTATCTTGTACTTTTAAATTAACAAAAATTCTAAACGGCTACGAATTACATATATAAATATATACTCGCTTTGATTGATGAGACACTTGGAGATGGAAAAAATATATCGTAGCAAATTCACTTTGATATATATAGTTGTGATTTTTAGATCTTTATCTCATTTCCTCAAATTTTTGTCTGAGCAAAATACATTCTCAAAAAAATCGTTATATACTCAACTATATCATCTATCTGGATCCAGTTACTATTCATGGGAAGTTGGTCAATTAATCAATACAGTGCTGACATGTAGAGAGAGAACACCTCTCGGCCTGCGTGTTGATATTGTATTGGTCAATTGACCAAAGTTAACTTCATACTAATCACTCCCCATCTATCCTACTTCCTCATGAATTATTACTATATCTGATCTGTCCCAGCTTAACTTGTAAATTGGAAAACTTTTTTAGAGTTCAATTAATTATTTAAACAAGATTCATATTTAGAACAGTCTTCTCAAGGTTTCTTGGTTAGATTTCGTGAAGTTTAATTTACATCTGCTGCTCATTTGTTCAGCTCCCTATGGCCTCAAGGAGTGGATATATAAATAGGTTGATGTTTCAGAGAACAAGCACCGGAGAAACAAGTTCCTGTATCAAAATTGACAACTTTCCCGGGGGATATAATATCTTCGAAATGGTGGTGAAATTCTGTTATGGAATGAAGGTGGAACTAACAGCACCTAACATTGCTCCCCTGTATTGTGCTGCAAATTTCTTGGAAATGAGTGATGATCTTGAACAAGGAAATCTCATTTCCAAAACCGAATCCTTTTTGAGTTTCATAATTTTTACGTCATGGAAAGACACTATTCGGATTCTTAAAAGCTGTGAAGCCATCTCGTCATGGGCCAGAGAATTAGGAATCGTGAAACGTTGCTCAGAATCCATTGCTTGGAAGGCCTCCATCGACTCACATTTGATTAGTACTTGCGGTGATAATGAAATGTTGTACTTTGATTTTTTAGGAACAGGACATAACTCAAACCATGCAAATTTACATGACAGTTGGTGGTTTAAAGACCTTTTCCTCCTCCGAATAGATCATTTCATTGAAGTGATTGCATCGTGCAAAAGGAAAGGTATTAGATCCGAGCTTGTGGGATCATGCATAGCTCAGTGGACTAAAAAGTGGCTTTTTCGAATCTCACTTGAATTCGACAATGTTACCCAGAAACATCTAACAATCCGGCTCTATAAAGTTACAATAAAAAGCTTGATATCAGTGCTCCCTGAGGACGAAAAATCAGTATCCTGCAATTTTCTGCTTCATCTTTTCAAGTTGGGTCTTATTGTGAAAGTTGATTGTGAATTACTAAACAAGCTAGAAAGAAGAATTGCCTCCATGTTATTGAGCTGCAGTGCCAAAGATCTCTTGGTTAAGAACTATGGATACGGGACTACAGTTTATGATGTGGGGAATCCGTTTTGTTATGAGTTGATATCAAGCTTATGTTTACTCTCTATTCTGGTAAATTTTCATCCAAGAATGCAGGATTATAACGGAAAAGATTGGTCGATGAATATCTTACAACTAGTAAGCAAGAGATGAGGAATCCTTCCCCGGCACAACATTTTCCAGTATCAACCTTGTAGAAACATTGCCAAAAAGTTCTCGATTATATGATGACTACCTTTATAGAGCCATTGATATGTACCTCAAGGTATGGAACTTTTTCTCCTTGGTCAGTTGGATGATTTAAAAAGATAAGACCCTAGTGAAGAAATTTAATCATTCATAAAAATGCCATTATTTGACACTTGGCAATTACTTTAATAATCTTCAATTTCAACTTCTAAAAAAGTTGTACTACATTTTGGTAAAATATATCCCTCCATTCCAAAAATAATATCAGTTGCCTTTGTATGCCGCTCCAAAATATAAGATCACTTGCCTTAGGTCCAAAGGCAAGTGATCTTATATTTTGGAACGAAGGTAATACTTTTCCCATAAAAGAAAGCTCTTAATGGTTCTAGCTCCTTAATTTCTAATTTCTGATTTACAATGTTAACACTACGTTTCCGAGTTTTAATTGACGGAAAAGAAAATATTGGATAACTTAAATTAAGATAGAAAAAATAATAATAGTAGAAATCATAAGTTTTCTTTGATATTGTTACTAAGTTTATAGAGGAAAATAAAAGAAAATTTAAGTTTTCCAATTACATTACTACTTTACCCTTATATTAATTTTGTTATGTCATGTAAAGGGTATAATATGGTTTATAAGATATTTGTTTATGTTATTATTTTTCCGTCCATTTTTCGAAAGCGTTAGTAAAAAAAGTCGATCAAGTATTTTGTCAATTTCTTCTACATTTCTGTTAATTTTAACAAAACTCAATTAACAAACAGAATTAGACATAAAAGTCTTATTTTTTGGCCATTTAAAAAAAACTCGGAAATAGAGTGTCTTGAGTTTAGCTTACTTTCTGATTTCCATACAACACTGCCCTATTCTTGCCTTGACAAACTATGCAGGCACACCCTAGCTTAACAGAGGAATGAAAAGAGTGATATATGTAGAGCAATGGAATACGAGAAAACTCATCACCAAGAAGCACCGGCAACCATGCCTTGAGGAACGACAGATTGCCATTGGAATAACCCACCAATCACGGTTTATCCTACTTGAACAAAGTGTAGTATTCATAAGGTCCGTAACGGCCTGGCAAGGATCAAATTATCAAACGAACAAAGTCACCAGAACGATTATGCGAGTGGAGAAAAGCCTAGGGAAGCCATATGGATGAACTCGTCCAGAAGAGAGATAAATATGATGAAAACAAGATGTTGGAGCACAATGAAGGTGCAACTTTGTCAGTTGCAGACTTGCAGAATGATGCTTCAAAGGGTAGCGAAAAGATGCACCAAAGTTTGAACTTTTATGAATTCATTTTCCTATTTATAAGTTTGTGACTATTCAATTCACTTATCAGTGATAGTAAGTCAGTCTTTGTTTTTATCTGGAAATGTATATCTAGAATTCGAAACCAAGTCCTGATGAAGGCAGTAGTATTTTTCCCAAATTACTAGTAGGATTCTTGTTTCACCAAACAAGGCCATAATTCAAGCCTGTTGCAAGGTGGAAGATTTACTTTTATGGGGCCAGTTCTACTTGATCATGTCAAATGACCACTTTATTGCCTCTGAGCAAAATGTGGTAGATGCTCTTTTATGGAACTTTGCTGGATCTAAAATGGAAGAAATAAGCCTTTTTTATTTTTTATTTTTTTTTAAACTAAAAGTCTGGAGAGTTGAATAATAATAAACATCGTACAAGCCACATATGAATTATGCCCTCACTGTAAAAATAGTGTTATCTATACAGACGGCAAGAGGAATTTTGAGTTCAAATACTTCATATCCAAGGCCACTATTTCAAAGGAAAAACTCTTCACAGTTTTCTTTAAAAGTTTAATTTTTGAAAATATATATATAGAGAGGTAGTGATCCATAACAAATATTTGCTATGGATACTATTCCACCAAACAGATCCCTCACCGTTAAATCAAAGATCTAAAGGCCGAGATAAACTTGGGCATGGGCCCGGCTGCTGGAAGGAATAGCGGCCAGGGAAACTCCTACTAGCGGCCATTGTAATGACTAAGTTGCCTTCGAATTTATGTTAGATTTTAGCATGATTGCTACTCTTACTACCGGTTAGGCAAAACGTCGTTTTCCATCAATACGACGTCATATTGCCTATAGCCATTAGTAGGAGTAGCAGTCAGACGACTAACAAAACCCATATTTGTATCTTCATATTTGATTTCTAACATTTTACTCCATACGCATCCATTTTCTAAGCAGTTGCAGAAATCTAGCTTTGGAGAGAATTTGCTGAGCTTTGAAGAAATTAGTTGTTCATGCAATCAATTTTGGTAAGTGTTCATCAATGGTTTTCATGTCTGCTACAAAGATATTTTTATCTAGTTCTTTTGAATCTCTTGCTAGTTTAGATTGTACAAATGCATCTGAATTTGTTAATTATGCTGAAAGTAGTAAACCTGAGATGGTCTTTTATGTTGGTCAATTATTCTCTAAGTTGGAAGAAGCTGAAAATTTTTATAGATCCTATGCACATAAAAATGGATTTGAAATTAGAATTGTTCCTAGTCATAAACATACTTGCAGTAATGATGTATTGTCCAGGTTATATGTATGTAAAAAAACTGGTAGACCAACTGCTGTAAAGATATCACTAGTTAGATAATGAATGATAACGATAAAATAAGAAGACAAAGAGACTCGATAGGAAAAACATTATGCAAAAGTAGAATGTTTATTGTCCATAGTAAGAAAGAAGACAATTGGCGTATTTCGACCATTGAGTTGGATCACAATAGTCATTTAGTGACACCTACTAAAGCAGATTTGATTGAGACACATAAAAATATTACATCGGTTATAAGACAATTAATTAACACTTTAAATAAGGCGGGTATTGGACCTAGTAGGATGATGAACGTTTTGAGCATAATGGGTGGAGGGATGCAGAACGTAGGTTTTAGTGACAAGGATATTCGTAATGTAGTTAGGGATTTAAGGCGTGACTCGGAGGATGGAAATGATGCACATGCTACAGTCAAATATTTGAAAAAAGTTGAATTTACTAGTGTGAGTAAATTCTTTTTTCGTGTCAAACCAGGCGAAGACAATCGCATAGCTTATATTTTATGGGTAAACGCCCGATCAAGGTTAATGTATCAATGTTTCAGAGAAGTGATTACATTTGACACTACGTATATGACAAATAGGTATAATATGTCATTTGTTCCATTTACCGGGGTCAACCACCATTATCACTCTATTTTATTTGGATTTGCACTGTTGAGGAATGAGACAAATGACACTTTTATTTTGGTCTTAGAGACATGGCTCGAAATCATGGACTACACGACTCCGATAACCATCATCACTGACCAAGATAAAGTCATGAGCAATGCTATTGCTAGGGTACTCTCTTTCACTCATCATGTACTATGTTCTTGGCATATTAGTAATAAATTTTCAATGAAATTGCATCATGTTTATTCTAAACACCCATCATTCAATGAGGATTTTAATAATTATGTGTATAATTCATTGTCCATCAGTGAGTTTGAAAAACATTGAAAAATCCTGATGAGGGATTATGAATTGTATAAAAATGAATGGCTCATAAGTTTGTATAATGTGAAGGGAAAATGGATAGGTGCATATACAAAAAGGTATTTTGCTGCGAGAATGACAACCACCGGAAGAAGCGAAGTCATGAATCATTTTTTGATGAATATGTGAATATTTCAACAGGCATGAAAGAATTTGTAGTCAAGACTCAAAAGGCTATTGAGAAACAATTCATCAGAGAGAAAAGTCGACTACATAACAAAACATCAAAAACGTAGTTTGGTATATGGATCATCTTTGGAAGTGCATGCTGCGAAATGTTATACAAAAGAGATGTTTAGACGTTTTCAAAAAGAGCTTGTGGATTCTATAAAGTACAACATCAACAAAGTAAGTGAGTTGTGTGTTATTGATACAAATGTCTATGTAATGTACATGGCAGATTTAATTGAAAATAGTTGGAGATATCGAAAAGTTGTCAACAATCGTCAGCTAGAGTCGGTAACATGTTCTTGCCAAATGTTTCCACATTCTGGTCAAATTTGCAGGCACATTCTGAGATATTTCAGCTTCAAGAGTATTTCAAAAATACATGATAACATAATCATTCCTCGGTGGACAAGAGATGCTAACAGGAGTAATGGTGAAAAAGTAATGGTTTCTCCAATGAATGTTGACTTTGAAAAAAAATCAAGTAACGCGGTACAATCATTTAATAAGTGATTATCAAGAGTTAACCAGTAAAACTGCTTGCTCAGTTCGAGGTTACAAGATTGTACTAAAACTAAATACACGAGGAAAAGTCATTTTTGATCAATATGACCCAAATAAGAATATTACCAACGTACCAGACGATGATATTGACCGTACGGACAGATATGCATATTAGGAGATGGGATTGGAGGATGATGATGAAGAGGAAGAAGAAGAGTTTTTGCCACCAATTGCTTCTCAAACAAATGGCCAAAAAAAACAATCGAGTATCAAAAGTGCTCTTGAAAAAATAGTGCCAAATTCGAAACCAACCATGATAAGCGCAATCATTATAGAGTGTTAGGAATTCCTGAACCTAAAAAACAATTAAAGTTGAGTACATTTATGGATGTAATATTTATGCTTGAGCTTTTTTGGAATGTTTATGGCCATGTAATTGAGTATTGCTAAAAAATATTTGTGTTTTTTTAGAATGTTTATGACAGTTAATGACAGTTATATGAATAAAACTACTAATTATATTACAATTATGTGTGTTACAAAATTTATCTAAATGGTACTACTCCTACAAATTAAAATAATTAACATGTGATCCTTGTATTCTGGCCGCATGTAGGAGTAGAGGCTAGAATCCAGGAATTTAACTTTTTTAGCCTGACTGCTATTTCTACATGCGGTCAGAATCTAGAGACTTTTTGCTATTTTGCCTGGCCGCTACTCATACCTGCGGCCAGAATACAGGGACTTTTTGTTATTTTGTGTGGCCGCTACTCTGACTTACGACCAGTATCCAGAGAGTTGACATGTTCAATAGGCACAGTACCAACCCATACCTGTTTCATAACAAAATACACAACAGTCAAACTATCCATTGAAATTTAATTACAGTCATTGTTAGATAACATCACCAATCTCATAATTGAAATTAAAATACCATCCATTAAAATTAAAATAGAATACAATGGAATTTAATTACAACTATTATTTGTGTGTAATATCATCTATTGAAAATAAATAACAACATTTAGTTGATTTGTGTTCTAAATATGTTTCTAGCCTGACATTTGAATAACTCATATGTTATTCTATACCTAAACAACGATACATCCTCAGCTAATCATTTTTCCTTAGTAAGGTCAAGGTCGCTCTACACGTAGTAGTCGACGTACTTGCAGACAAAGATGCCGCAATCGCAAGTGTAAACTTGCATCGGCCGATCCTTTACTGCATGGACCTTTGGATTTGTACGGAGCCAACCACCCAATGGGTTGCAAATGCGCAAAGTTAACGGTATCAATTTTACATACAATAAATGGTGGGGTTATAATTACATACAAATATCCACTATATTTAATAAATAAATAAAAACCAAAAATTACATGTACCGCTACTTTGATGTATTCCTTGCACATATCAATCAGCTTGATGAAATGTGTGTCATTATATTGGGGGTCGAAGATAGTAACCTTCCAATCTTTCGCCGCGAAGATTAACAATATAAAATGTCGATTGCTAGCTGGTTATACATACAGGCATAAAAGATATAATCATACTCATGCAAGGGCGGTCCCACTTGAGGTTGAACATATGTTTCGCAGAATTGAGCTGGGTGATTTGGATCCTAGAGGGACAACGCACCTTTCCCCAAGGCATGAAGAAGGAAGCCATGAACCTAAATTTTTCCCACCTCTATATCTTCTTGAGTCGGTATTTTTTTCACAATCCCGCAAAAGCAACATATATGCGTCTATGACATACTCATATATTTATATTCTAGGCTGCAAGGAATTGATATATTTTGTGAGTCAAAGTGTACAACATTTGGGGATGCTCAATGGGAAACATCTAGGGATTGGTAAGAGTTGGGGAGAAGAAATTCTCATTAATGATTTGGATCTTGTGCCCACAAAATCTCTTTGGTATAGACCATTTTGGTCCATATTCAATCTATATGGGGACTTCTTCTGTTGGAACCTCATTCCCAATGAAATCTAATGCACCCTCGTATGTAAGTTACGAAATATTGACCTGGATGCTAGGGATGTAGATGTCATACATGCCCGATGGACTAGGTATCTCTATCTCTTCACCCTCGTATATTCCTCCCCCCTCACATCCGCATCATAGATAGCATATAAGTGATCTCACCCCTCTTTCATGAGTTTGTATTCCGGAAGAAAGTCTTGGTTCAGTTTGAAGACTTTGTCCAACAGAGACTTTGCGCTCTCAATCTATAATGTTTGAAGAAAAAAAACCAATAAAAAAATCATTAGCATCAAAGTATACAAGAGATTATATCAATTGAAAAATAAATAAAAAATTAAATTCCTTACCATGCTAACTATGCGATGTTGATTATATACGGACTGAGGCTCGTACGAAGTGTTAGGATCTCCTTCGCGTTGAGGGCGGGTACTCTTATTGTACCAGTTGAAGTATGTATCCATGGGGATATTTTTAGCAACCTGCATTGTTTGTCCCTCGAGATGGTCCATATACATTTCCCACTGCCCAATGTATTCTCGCCTTAATTTCATGTAATCCTTCGACTCAAAATTGTGTTCCCTAAGTGCTATCAGAAAATCATGTCTTTCAGTCGGGAATGAAATAGCTTGTAAATACTCGTACTCCCTCATGACCCGATCCGACATTTGATATTTTACAATATCGAAATGAATCAAAGGGACCCGACTGGATCCTGTCATTCTCGCCTCATAATTGTAACCACTCCAATCATCGTCCCATCTAAGGTACGACTGCCAAACTTGTTAGGTTTGTATAATACGCAAGCATGCAATCTAATTACATAAAAAGAGCGGAAGCGCGATAAAACGGATTTGAAATTTTTTTCATACAAACCATCACCATGATCTTTTCTTGTGTTCAATTATCAATTTAAACGAAAGAGGTGGAGAATAAGAATTATACCCTTGTAGAATTCTAGTTTCCTCAAGTACAAGTTCAACTCCAATTCTTTCGCATTCTCCTTGAATTCTACTAATTAAATTCCTTCGTTTTGATCAACATTAGCCACCCAAGTGTTTGGCCTCTAGAGGTGATCCATCAAGGAATAATATTTGTTCAAGAAGATGGGTGTTAACGTTGGCAAAACCTTAGTTTCTATCTCTATAGAAATTGCACGTACTCTCCACAACTCTAATGGAAGTGTGTGTAGCTCTAATCCATAATAAGACTCCTCTTATTTATCGATGTAGGAAACCCTTCTAAACAATTTAGGATTAGGTTAATTGTCTTAATAAAACTCTTTTAATTAATTAAACTCCTAATCCAATTAGGAATTTAAAGAGAGTACTTCTTATTAATTAATTCTCAAACCCTTTTAGGATTTAAATAATAATAATAATATTAATAATAATAATAATAATAATAAGACTCCTCTTATTAATTTATATTTAATATTTCTAAAATATTAAATAATAAATATTAAGCTATTCAATTTATTCTATCTCCAAAGACTAAATTAAATACACTTAACTTATTATTACAATTATGTCATTTACTTCTTAAATAAATATTTTTCTTTTGCGGTGTGACCCTTTAGGTTATCCATATTAAACCGGTTGTGAATAAATCAATTAGAACAATTCTAATCTTATTTAAATAAATAAATTAAACTATTTAATTAATTTAAATAAATAACATTTATTCTACACTAAAGATAAGCCCCATTAGCGATCAACGACTTTTCAGATAATATAGATTTCAACATTAATCACAAAAGAACCTTTCAATGAATAGTTACCGTACAATTCAATCCTTCTACCATACAATGTCCCAATTAAATATAAGATATGAATTTACTGTCAAGTCTTATTTTATTTAATTATATGTATTTTGATTCTCAAATGCACAATTCTAAATAATGCAAATTAGAAACTCCTTTCTAATTTCATTCTACCTTGGCCAAGGACTACTAGGGGTGAGCATGGTGCGGTTTGGTGTGGTTTGAAGCCCAAACCACACACGAAACCGCTTAGGTGCGGTTTGAAAAATTCAAAACCGCACATAAAACCGCTTGTGATTGGTGCGGTGCGGTTTTGAACCGTGTGGTGCGGTTTCATTTGGTGTGGTTTTGGTTCCAAAACCAATTGAAACAAGTTGGACTTTTTCCCTTGAATTAATTAAGTCATATCAAACTATAGTTATTCAATAACGATTTTGTGGCTTATACACACTATATTTATTCAATCTCAGTTAGTACATAAGAGTATAAGACTAGAGTAAGTTGGGCTTCTTCCCTTGAATTAAGGCCACCCAATATATAAAAAATGTTATCAAAAAGATTCTAAACTTCTCTTGGACAGTGATATATATAATATTTTTCATAGGAAGTTGAAAAATAAAACACAAAATGATCATAGAAGAATATTAATTGATAACTGATTCCTTAATCTTTTACACAAACAATGTTCATGAAAAGGAAACTAATCACATATTACAAGTTTATTGCATAAAACTGAAGGCGGAAAATAAGGTTTACCTATTTGCATTCCAATAGTCATTCATCGACCATGCATTGTTCAAGCGAATTGAATTCATCTATGAAACATATCAAAAAAAATTAATATGTAAGAATATTTAAAAAGTACAATAAAATCTAATAAAGAATTAAAAAAAACAATAAACATCTACCTTTTTCAATATTCTCAAATTGTTGAAGTTCTTCCGGTTGTTCTAGAATGTCGACAAAAGATTGTGAATTGCGTAGCCAATCTTGAGTACAAATCAATGCTTTGGTCGTCTTAGGAGAGAGTGAACTCCTATATGCATCAATAGTCCTTTCCCCAGTGCTAAAGGCGGACTTCGAAGCAACTGTAGAAATAGGCATACCCAATACATGCCTAACAATTTTTGAAAGAATTGGAAACTTCACTGAATTCATTTTCCACCAACCTAAAACATTAAAGTTTTCATCTTTCTTCTCTCTACCATCCACCAAATATATATCAATCTCTGTTTTTTCCCTAACCCCATTCAACTTGTTCTTGCATGTACTTTTCAAAGTCATCATCTAAATCTCCTTCCATGTTTACACTAGAAGAAGAAGAAGAAAAAATATCACCTCCATTATTATCTTTATAATAGTCAAACATTTGTTGTAGAGTCTTCATCACTTTTTCACACATTAATGTAGTTTTTATAGATCTTTTCCCATAAAGTCTAGCAAAGCAAAATTCCAAATAATGCATCTTATATCTTGGATCCAAAGCAACGGAGACATATAACAAAAAATTAGAATTATCCATATTGTCCCAATACTTGTCATATTTTTCTTTCATCCTTTTAGCCATGTAACTCATCAAAAGATCCCCACTTAAACACAATTTTATTATTGCCTCTTACATTTTTACAAGTTCAATAAAAAAAGATTTGAAGTGCAATATTTAGAACCGGATATTTTCATCGTGACATCATAAAAGATTTTCAAAAATTGAATGAAACACTTAATATTTTCAAAATTAATCCACTCCGGATGCCCTTCCATCATTTTCTTCTTACTTTTTCTTCTCCTAGTATTATCCTCCCAAGCCTCCTCCTCCTCGTGCTTAAAGAATCTCTCATAATTAAGGTCCTCAATAAGCATCCTACCAAAAGCCCCGCCATACTTTACGGCAATCTCCAACATCGTGTATGTGGAGTTTCACCTAGTCTCAACGTCAAGACACACCATTTTCTCACACTTTATTTTCTCTCTTTCCACACAAGTCTTAAATTTTACAAGCCTTGCCGGAGAGGATCTAACATACCTCACCGCATTCCGTATCCTAGAAATAGACACATGTTGATCTTTTAGGCCATTTTTCACAACCAAGTTCAAAATATGAGCACAACATCTCAAATGTATATATTTATTCTCTAATATTGCTTTCGGACCCCAAAGAAATTTTTTCAAGTATAGATAACGGTGTCATTCGAAGAGGCATTATCTACCGTGATAGTAAATACACGATCTTTCCCCCCCCCCCCCAATTGCAACCCCTTTGTGACTTTCAATTTGACAAAAGTTTAGAATTCTTTTACAAAGCTTCCAATCATCGTTAACCCAATGAGCCGTTAGACACATATAATTAACATTTTGAACGGATGTCCAAGTATCTGTTGTGAGGGAGACTCGTTATGAGGTGACAATTTGCTTTAATTTCACCACTTCTTCCTTATAAATTTTTAGACAATCTCTAGCAACTGTCTATCGAGATGGCATCTTAAACTTTGGTTTAGCATCACTCGTGAATTCTCTAAACCCCTTATGTTCCACAATACTAAAAGGTTGGTTATCTTTAATACACATATTGCATTTCTTTTCCTTAACCTCTCTTGGTTAAATGTATGACTTTCAAGGTTATGAGTTGCGCTCGCACTTCTCTCTCTCTCTCTCTCTTCCTTTGTCAAAGCAACAAATTATGAAGTCTTTTGTTTTTTGTCTTTATTGATTCGAAGGAGGGATCTAGCACAAAATTTATACAAATGATTAACCATTGAGTCCGTGCCATTCTTTCTAATGTTACATCCCACTACAACCTTACAATGTTTACATTTTGCCTTCTCTTTGCCCATTTCACAACCCTCTAATACTTCAAAATGTTCCCGAGCAATCGAACATTTTTTACACTTACATTCATCCTTATCTTCTTTTTTATCATCATCTATGTTGATAGGATTGGTAACATTAGATGGTGCATGCTGATTCTGAAAATAAAAGGTATATAAAATGATAATTAACTACTACTTAGAAATACATAGCATAACTAAAGAGTGTTGATTTTACACCTCATTAGCAGCTTGTTGATTTTGTTGTTCAATTTCAATATGTTCATTTGAAGAAATTTAAGGGGTAGAAGACATAATTTGGGGCTAGTTCAGCTTTCACCTGATTACTGGAATAAAAATAACAATATTAAATTATTAACAATAAAAAATAAAGTTTGATTTGTAAAAATCAGCACATAATAATATAATCATCTCTTTATAATTTTTTGCATAAACCACACATTTATTAACCTATTTACAGATAAAATACACACCAAACAGGCAAACATGCTAAGCGGGAATAACTTTCATTACAACTGTACAAGGGCACTAACTTTTAATTGATTAATGTAAAGTATTAATTCTTTAACGAGTCATGCATGACTTGTAGACATATATTGAAACTAAGAACACTACTAAATTATGTAGATTATTATAAATGTTATTATAATCAATTATACAACAATATCATAAAAAATTAATACTTTACATCAATAAATATAACATGTTTCTTGTTCAAAGCTCCCTGAGTAAAATTATTGATTCTTCTAATTAGTTTGAATCAAAACAATTCTGCAAGGCCCTGTAAATTTTGTTGAAGTTTTTGACAACAACTAAGAAAAAAAGTTTAACTTTCCAGAATCATTTCAGGGGCTTAAAATCTAGTAACATCAAAATATTAGAGTTCTATTGCATTTAAAAGTTTGTTGGTATGCTAATGCGTGTAAATATTGTATTTTAGCATGATCATAAGTAACTAAGCTGGTTTAGCTCGCATATGAGATAGAACTAAACTGGTTTATACATCCTGATAAGCTTTTCCCCACAACAGTGTAACCATTTTTGTAAAGAGGTATAATAGCAACATATACACACACAAGCTAATCATAAAACAACTAAATACTTCAAAAATAATAAGAAACAAAATACTTGTTAAAAAACAGCCAAAGCCAATCAGAGATCTAGTTTACAATCGAACTAGAGCAGTAGAATTACATATAAAATCATGAAAAAATATCAGAATACCAGAGTGCAAAGCCTAATGCATTAATCACAACTCAATTAAAAAAGCCCTAATTTTATTACCTTCTAAATCTCATATGCATAACGGACAAGGGGTAGAGACTGCAATAGAATGAGAAGAGGAGACGAGGTTGCGAGAATAGGAGATCTGGAGATGTCACGGATTCGCCGACCGCCGCTCTCTAACTCTCTATAAGTCTGTAACTCTATATCCAATAATAGCCTAATAGGGAATTAGGGATATTAGAATAGATAGAATGGAGAATTAGATATTAGAATGGATGTTTTTCTTTTGCACCACCAAGTTCAACTTTTTTTATTAATCTGCCCCCTTTAGTTTACTAACTTATAAATTTTTGTCCCCTTGAGTTTACCTATAAAAAAAGTGAGCATAGATACATGCTCCCCTGTTACCCTGCATACATACACACACATGGTGCAGTTTCAGTTTTATGCGGTTTGGTTTTGGCCAGTAACTAAACCGAAACCGTAAATTTAGTTATTCAACCCACCTAAAACCACCACATACGCTGGAACCGTTAGTGCGATTTTTGATACAGTTTCAATTTGGTTCCTTTTTCAGCCCTAAAGGACTACTGAGTTGTCATTTATCGAATCACATAGGACATTCACATCTTTTACTAGATATGGTAGATTCTTTGTTGATCATTCACCTATCTCCATGTACAAATTATTATACCCAATCATACCCTTTGATGTACCCTAAAGGTCTTAAGGGACATGTCAAAATATACCTCATCATACACAAGATACTATGATGATCTCAAGTCCAAGGATCACTTGTACTACTATCACTAGAGGAATTCCTATTGACAGGCGAGTAAAATTCCATTAAGTATCCCTTAGCGAGCCACATTCAGTGAACTTATTCTCCAATAAGCACCTACATACTTACTTTAGTGTCTCCACACAAATGATTATGAGATCAATCATCCTCTTCCTAAGAGCAAGTAACGTTTGTACTAATCTATCCGGATTCACTAATCCCCTTTTACTAATCCAACGATTAGGAACGATTTTAGTTTTAAGCTTTCTAAGAATTTAGATCTCATTAGCACGATCACATCATGATTCTAAAAGCATTGTTTAACACTATGGGTTTATCACATATTAAATAACAGCACCATGTAGATAAAGTAAAAATATATTTAATATTTTTATTAATAAATGAATAAGATTACAAAGTATATGATACATCATATTAAATATGATTGGCTTGTGTGCATACTACTTTCAAAACTATATCATACTTAGGTTGCCTATCAAATTCCAGCCGGTAGAAAGATAGATGGTGATGGGGATTCTCTCGCCTATCGGGATATTGATGTTTGGCCGAGTATGCCCAGGTCGTTGTAACAAGGTGACACAACCATTGACATATTTAGTCTCTCTCCTAGTAGTTGTGTACAAAGCCCGGTATAAATAAGCCAAGCAAGAGGTACCTCATGCATACGTGACAATCTTATTTGAATTATATACAAAATACATATACTTACGGTATACATTATTTCTTGACCTAGTTGGAAATAAGATTGCCCTGCATAACCAAAGGAGGTATGCCTTTGTGTGTAATGATGAGTGCATAATTGTTATATATTTTGATTCCTTTATACTTAGTTTTATTACATGTTTCACGTGTATATACACTCATTATGGTGTTTATTGATTTCAGGAGGATTCGGGGTTAAAAGTGGAGAAAGATTGAAAATCGAAGCGAAAAGAGAGAAAAAGATGAAAATTTTAAAAACTGGCATCTTGGCCCCGGCGAGACTTTTGGCCTGGAATCTTGGCCCCGGCCCAGACCTCTTTGGAGTTTCTTGCCCCGACGAGAAAAGCACGAACAAAATCTTTGCCCCGGCGGGAGTTTGCCCCGGCGAGGAAAGCTAGGCAAAAATCTTCGCCTTGGCGAAGATGGTCGGGAAGAGAAAATATATTTTATTTTAGGCAGGAAATCTTGGAGAATTCTAAGTGTAATTGGATTCTTATTTCTTAGAGACTTAGGATAATATCTTAGGACTATAAATACATGTAATTAGTTAGATATTAGGGGGATCTACATCATCTTGGCAACTACAATTGTAACCCTAATTGGAGAAGATTGGAATCATGTCAAGCTAAGTATTTTATTTACAGTTCTAGGGGATGTTGAAACTTATTTATAATTAATGGTTTGATTAAGTATTCATTTTTTATTTCTTCTTATATGGAATTCATTCTTGATAATCTGATTGAATTGCTTGAATGTTAGTTAGTTTAATTGATTTGATTTCTGCAGCATTAAATTAGTTAACTGCTATCATCTGCTAGATTAAGATATAGTATCAAGCAAACGATATTGTATCTGATCATAAGTAGCAATTAATAATACTTGATTGTGGACAAGCTTTTGGGTGTTATTATGATTATCAGAAGGCAAGCTAAATAATCCCTTATAGTGTGATTGTTGCTTGGAATAGTCTAATTCTCTAATCCTTAATGTTGCTGTTATATTAAATCTAGACTGATAGTTCTATGTTATATGATAGTTAGGGTCTCTTAAGGCGATTGTCACATTAGATTTAAAACTTAAGGAGAATTTCGGATAATTAGCGATTGCGGTTATCTAGGACTATTAATTTCATTGAAGGATAAATAATGTTACACTTGATTAATTTGTCATTGTAAAAAGGTGATACTAAACTTATGAACTGGAACTTTTAATTCACTAGTTATTTTTATTTATTTATTTTTTGTTAATTAGTTAATCAAACTCAAAACCTCCCAATCTTTATTTTAATTGTTTAATTAGATTTAGGAAAATAAAAGAATAAATATAAAGCAATTCACTCTCTGTGGGATCGACCCTTGTTTGTCACTATCCTGATTCCTGTATTAGTAGAATAGAAGTAAGGATTTAATTTTGGGGTGTAAACGACATCTCCCATGTAACGCTTAACCACATCCCTACTTGCTTTTTTTTGGGCACTTGAATAATTTTCGTGCAACCAAACTAAGGAAATACAACGTTTTTTTTACGTTGTTCCATTCTGAAGCTATGTCATCCCTAAAAATTTCTCTAACATACCTTAGTGGGGCATCAAATGAGGGACAAGTTAAGGGATTTCCCAACACTGGCAACCGAAAAATAAAATGAGCATCTTCTAACGTTATTGTTATTTCTCCACACTTCATATGAAAAGTATTTGTCTCCAGCCGCCATCTCTTATCTAGGGCGGACTCGAGACTACCATCCGTTTTGGTGACTACCGTCAGATGGCTAAACACTCCAAACCCTACCCAATTAGTAATTTTATAATTTAGTAAGTTTTCATTTTTCATAGGTTATGTCGGTAGCTTGAGACGATGTTAGTGTACTGCTAGCAACACCCTTCCATACATCCTCCGACACATGACCTTATTGGTCATAAAGGACACTGGGGTCAATGGGTTCGGGTAGCCAATTTTCTATATTTTACCTAAAAATACCGTCAACAACACCAATAATATTTCATGTATAAAGGTATGCATGACCATTTATTCAATGTATATACGTAAGCACCAATTATTCCATATTATTAGTCTAAATTTTCACACAAAATATGTCAATATTATGCATGTATATGATTTCATACAAAATTGGTCATGTATTTATACATACATACTACCAAATTTGCTATTTCATATATGTAATTCTAGTCGTATTTTATAAATTAACACAAAATCGTTAAAAAAATTCGGTAGAAATATTTTACTAGTAATTGGAGTAGAATAACTGATTCAAACTTGAATTTTGATGTAGAATTTACTTTGTCTAGCGGTCAGGCCTTGTCTTCTTCTTCCTCTTGATTGTCTTCTACAAACACTTGATAGCTGCAAACATTTGATAGCAGCAAGCAGATGCAGATCTGGATTTTGTTAGTCGTCTGATTGTTACTTTTACTAGTGGTCAGGTAATATGATGTTGTATTGATGGAAAATGGCGTCATTTTGCCTGACCGGTAGTAAGAGTAGCGGTCAGACTAAAATTCAACATAAATTCGAGGGCAACTTAGTCATTACAGTGACCGCTAGTAGGAGTTTCGCTAGCCATTACTCCTTCTAGCGGTCAAGCCCATGGACAGGTTCATCTCGACCCTTACATCTTCGATTGGATGGTGAGAGATCTGTTTGTTGGAATAATATTTATAGTAAATATTTATTATGGATCACTACCCATATATATATATATATATATATATATAATAACAAAAACAAAAAGATTTTTATAAAACACACCTTAGAGTAAGTAAAATAAAATTAATATGAACACATAAATTTGGGGAAAATATGTCAATCCCAAAATGACTCCACTTTATAATAAGTTCCCAATTGTCAAAGTTCTTCCTCCCTCTTTTGATGTACATGGATGCTCCAAAGCATAACCGTAATTTGCATCTGCTCAGTCTGGAGCACGGTAATCTCTTTCACTCAATCTCTCTCCCTCAATTTCCATCTCTTCCTTTTTTTTCGGTTTCTATAGAAGAAATTAGGGCATAATGGCAATCAGCCCCAATGTGAGCTTTGTCTCAGATTTTTTCTATTTCTCTTTCAGTTAGGACCCATTCCCAAATTAAATCCTTTTTAGCCGACCTGCATTTTGCAACCGCCGATTCATTTCAGCCGGAAAAGCCCAACTCTCCAAGGTAAATTGCTTTTCCTTCTATAATAATTTCGTTTGTAAGGATGTATATGTGTAGATATAATACAAACATACATAGAATAATGATTTATGAGTAAATGCTTCTTGAGTATATAATCTAATCTCTATGTATATTCTCATTTTAGTATATGGGCTGTTTGTGTGGTTCTGTTTATTTGAAACCTGAAGGATATCTCACTAGTTGGCATTTGCCCATTTTGCATTATAATCTCTAATTCTACTAGTTGTAGTTGGTTGCTATTAGACTTAATGTTACCTGAAACGTGTTCGATAAAACGGGAATAAAAAAGTCACTTTGTGTAGTATGGATAGGCTAACTTACTTGAGATATAGTTAAAACTAATTGAGTTGTTTCTAAGTGTAGTATAACATGTGCATTTTTCAAAGAGTATACACCACACCATTGCCTACTGAAGTACTTGGTATTCTTTAGAATTTTGTTAAATGTTTCTAATAGTGTTCTAGATTTATCGTAGATAGTTGACTAGCCCTCCATTAAATTTGATCCTAGCCATTGGTTATATGGCCCAAGGGCTATGTAAGAGGATGCCACTCAATTGTAAATCATAAAATAAATTTGTAATCATGATTGTGTAATAGAAGTTCAAATAATTAGGAAAAAAAATATTTTTGGATAGTCAAATTTAATGTTTCGGAACGAAAGTGTATCATGTTCTATAACTATCTTAGGGTCTGTTTAGATTAATTTATTCCAAGCTATACAATTGGATTAGAATTAGTTAATTTGGAATTAGAATTAGTGGGTCTAATACTTTAGATATTAATTTGTTCTTTGGTATTTTACTATTTTATTAGATTACTAAATTAACTAATACCATAAAATTAAAACTAAAGGCATAATAACATCTATTTTAATTTGGTGATCATAGTTGTTAAGGCGCCAAGGCGTCCAGTCGGTAGGGAGTAGGCAAGGCGACCGAGCGACTTGGGCTTGGGCTAAAAGTCGAGCGCCTAGCAAAGGCAGTCGGCGTCGACGACTTTCCGGCAGATCGACCGACTTGGCTACTCCGGGTATGGATCAACCCACTGGGTTAAAAAAAAAGAAAGTAAAACGACGTCGCTTGGAACTGAATAACTAGCCCTAGTCGAACTAATTCGCTTCTTCGCAGAAGAACTTAGAAGAAGATCGAACTTTGCAGTAGGAAGAGGAGTCGACGAGCAACTGTGAGAGCGATCGAGAGAGAGAGACTGAGAGAGAGAGAAAGTACCTCGTCGACTCCGAAGTCCCTTCCGGTGACGCTGGCGACTCCGATCGGCACTTCGACTCTTCTTCTTTTTTTCCTTCCCTTTTCTGCCCTGTTGGTGCATTTTTTTTTTCAGTGCGTAATGCCGAGTGCTATATATATGTGCGAGTTATGTTTACTGTTTGGCTTTTTTTTTTTTTTTTTTCTTTTTTGTTTCCCTTATCCTTTCTATTGATTGCTTGTTATGTATATATATATATTATATAAACTTATCCTTTCTGATTGTTATATATATTCTTATCCTTTATGCTGAGTCTGCTGGTTATATATATATATATACAACGACGTTCTCCGACAGACCGGTCCGTTAACGGACCGGCTATAGCGACAGCCCATATGTGTGAACCGTCGCTATAGTCGGTCCGTTCCAGAACCGGACTGTATATATATATATATATATAATTTATATATATATAAATTCATTTCTTTTACTAATTTTTAATATCAAGTGTTTTGTTTTTGGATTGCTATTGCTAAGTATTTACATAATTATGCCTTTAATGTTATTCCATAGTGTTATGTTTTGAGTTTTAATGTATATGAAACTTTATTGCCAATATGCTTGTTAAGTAAAATAAATAATATATAAATTGCACATTGTAAACGACTTGTCGCCATACGGACGCCATGGCGGTCGCCTTGTCGCCTACGACCGCCATGGCATCCTGGCAGTCGGCTACCACCATGACTCGCCGTGACACCGTAACAACTATGTTGGTGATAGGTACTAGTTGTGTTTTACTTTATATGGATAAATTTCATTATGTTGAATTTTTAGTATTAGAAACAATATGAGTAACTACCCTGACAATAATTTTTAAATTCTAACAAAAATATAATACGAATTCAATATGTTAACCAAACAGTAGGATTGCTGTGTTTTAGTATTTCATTTCAGTGAATTTCAATTCCATAGATTTACAATTCTAATTGAATTCCAAAACTATTTATCCAAACAAACCCTTAGTGTTCTCACTAGTCCATAAGAACTTCTAGGCGAAATTTGTCATCAAACAAGCTAAGAGTATTTTCAAAGTTCTTGTATTTCCTTTTCTTGTGCTTCTTTCTCAATTAAAAACACTTTTGTTACTAGTTCCAAGTTTCTTATTTCCCACCGAGTCCTTCAGTAATCTATCGCCTTTGTGATGTCTTTGACGGTTTTAAGCCATGTTTAAAATTTTGACCTTAATTTAGTCATTATGATTTTATCCTTCAGCAATTATTGAAGAAGAGTTGTGTTGTTGAATAAAGCTTTTGCATCTAATTGAGATGGGCCATGTTAGTTAGCGGAAGCACCATGTACCAAGTGCCAGCCCTCATATTCTCAAAGAAATACTGTAGGATTTTTTCCCATTCTTCAACCATTACATTGTAGCCAAGGAAGGGGAAAAAATTGAAAGAAAGAAAGAAAAGGTGGCAATAATATTCCATGTAAAACATACTTAAAATGCATTAATAGATTAAGATCTTGATCATAAATGCTAATATTCCAAATGATATTAGATTTTCTACTACATCTTTAAATTTATAGTTTCTCTTTACCCTCGGATATTAATTAAAAAATTATCTTATTATGAATAATTTTTAACAACTTAATTATAGTCAAATTAGGTAGTTTATGTGGCTGATGCATAACTATTTTTGATTTTTGGGGGATTCTATGGCACTATGAGGATCTGCAGAATGGTGGTTGTTTGTTGTAGTAATGCTGATATGTTGGTCTTTTGTGATTTGATGTCTGATGCTTGTATTATTGCAGGGAAGGAAGGAGTGCCCCTCTTAGAAATGTGTAAATATTTTATTTATTTATATGAAGTATCACATTTACTGACCAGAAAGAGTAGTCAAATAGGATTAGCTATTTAGCTGAAGTGTGATTCGTCAATGTTTGCAAAAGGTGGCAGGAATCAATATCACATATTTTCTTTGAATGTGGTAAGAGTAGATATGGATGGAAGGAAATAAGACTGAAATGTGATTATGTAACTTACCTTGCGCTTATACCAGTAAGCAAAATGCAATAGAAAAATTATGTATCAGATTCAGAAGAACCAATGAGGCCAAATTTTGCCACGGGTAGTACTTCTATTTAATTTTAAATCCAAGATTTGTGGCTTCTAAGAAAAGTAAATTCATGAGACATAAAAATTTTGGGGCTCTAATGGTCAAAAGAGTTACATTCGACTGCCCATTTAGCTACTTATTGGCTACAAAACTAGCTGATCTATGTATGTTGAATATCACCGGACAAGTGAACGAGGATAGCAGAGCTTGAATCTCTTGGATCACAGATTCGTTGACCAACCTACCTTCTAAGATAACATAATCTAAATGCATGAGTTGGGTCAGTTTCACCGCCGCTAAGATCACTCTAGCCTAAGCCTATTCTGCCTCCATAACTTGATCAACTAGAGCTCAGGTCTTAGTGAATGTCCCCTCACAGTTTTGGCACACAGTTTCCAGACAAATCAAATTGTGTTGGACGAAAGCCCCACAATTAAAATTGAGCCAACCTGCCACTGGAGGGGCCCACTTCTCTACTGGGTTTGATGGGAAGGAATAAGGCTGGATGAGTCGTGAGAAAAGGTTTTCTTAATGTGAAGCATGAGGTCAGTAGGTGAACATGAACATTTGACACTTTCAATAATCTGTGGACAGATGCAAAAAGTGCAAATGTCATCTTCATTGATGTTTCTCTCTTTAAAAAAAACTGATTTAAGAGGAAGGACATCCCTATGAAGCTTCCATGATCCCAGAGTTTTTCCTTTTATGCGAGGCAACATATTACAACTAATAGAAATACTCGATAATATATTCATATAATTATAAAACATCAAATCATCATGGAACATGCCAGAATTGACTTGGTATGTAAACCATGATACGTAAAATGAGTGGATGTGTATTATTAAATATACTTAATTTGATTTGAGTGCATATTACCATGTTTTCTAGTGCAAGTTTTTTTGCACCCCCACCCCCATATACATATACATATACATATAAAAGCACCAAATTAAAGAATTCTATCTCTCTGATGGCACATTTTTGCATTCTTTTTTGCTGCTTGTATCTTGCAGCAATTGCAATATTGCAGATAATGGGTATTATCGTATGAGTTAAAAAGACATCGAGTGTGGTGGAAGCTGAAAGAGAAGCAATGGAAGATCGCTTTTCCGTCAATAGTCCCAGAAGGATCCTCAGTTTCTCTAAAAATAGGAGGGCAACAGTGTTCTTCCCTGATTCAGATGAGAAGGCTTCCGGTTTCGGTGTTTCAGGAGAGCGTGGTCCGAAGCCTTCAGAAGTTTATGGGTTTGTAGGGTCCATTACAACAGTTGTTGCTACAGGTGACCTGCATATCTTATTTCCTTTAATAGAATTATTATAGAAGACTTGTTAAGTGTCTTCCAGGAAATGCAAAAAACATGATGTGTGTGCATCTATGGGTTATTATAGTGTAGAAGAGATTTAATATTTCCTTTTCATATTCATGTATGAGTTTGGTTGTATAACTGATCTTACTTGAGGATTATACTTTATATGACTGATACACTTGACTAGAGAGTAGAGACGCAAGGTCACTCAAGGCATGACATGAAACTTACAATGACAAACAACTTGAAGCTATAACGATTCGCTTATATTACCTTATATAACACCTTGTTTTTCTATTTGAGTTGATGCAAGTGAATTTTTTGGTACTAATAAGTTAGAAAATTTAAATAGCCGAACAAATCTCTAGATTTGGGGTTCTTGAAGAATTTGTTTACCAGCAAGCAGTAAGATACATGATGCCGTATGAATATTTTGTTTGCCATTTGGTATTTTTTTAATTCCAAATTTTCTGTTACATGTTCAAAAGATTTAGTTAATTGTACTCACTAAAATTGAAAACATAAAAACAAAAAAAAAAATGGTGGGTCTTAGAATATCTTTTTGTTTCAGAGACTTTAATATTATTCTTAGCATCTAGCACATGATTTGGCGCTTTGTGTAATTCTGACAGAAACTCGTTATTTTTTTGCGAGAAGTTGTTTTCTTGATATGGGCATACTTTCCGGAGCATTGGTTACACTCTGTTGGGATCTACTACTATCCTAGCAGGTTTGTACGATACCCCGTGCTTTCCTCTATTCGCATGTTACCATTTTTTCCCCTTAAATATACATCTTTGTGTTCACTCAAACAATACCTATGAATTCATTGAAAGGATAACTTCAGTCTCATGTCCAAGTGGTTCAATATTCATCAAATGAAATATTTGTAAATTAAAATTGGAAAAGGAAGACACTTCGATATGTATAACATTTACAATAACCTATTATTTATCACAAGGATTTTGAACATTGGGATCTTGAAAATAGACTGCTGCTCAGATAAGTCACTCAGATAATATGACTTGTAAAAACACGTCACTCAGATAATATTTGAAAAGACAATTCATATAAGTTGTTAATATTCGTAGTTTACCCGTGCTAGGTATTGGGCATTAGCGGTGCCAACTTATGCTATGGTGACTGTTGTATTAGCAATTGGATTTTACGTCGGCCTCAACTTCATGGCGACCCCTCCTCCAACTTCTTTCAACACAATGTTTGGTGAGGCTTTACTCCAACTCTTTTTGCTTTATTGTGATGTATAATGTGCATTAAGTATGAAAACAGTTGCAGAAATGGGTTTGATATACTAGCTAGTGAACTCTTACACTACTTAATAGTTTATCTTGATTTACTCTTTTGATTTTGGCAGATGAATACAGCAGAGAACCTGTGCGCTTGGCCCCTTCAATGGAAGACGATGAGCCACCTATTCAGCCAATGTCCGATATTAGCATCAGCCAAATCAATGAGATCATGTTCAACAATTTGAACTGACAATTTCCCCTCACTACTCCCCCCTTGCCCTTTGGTACAGTCATTTTACCAAGTAATTTGGACCTGTGCTACTTCTGGGGATATTTATAATATACATAAATATATGAAAATTGGTGTAGTTTGAAACTTGGTCAGCTTAACTAAACTTTCTTAGACAGTTGATAATGTTCAATTTCTTTTTGGTATGAAATGGATATTATTGGCTTTGATATAATTGTAATAGGTTTTTAGGGTCTTAGGTTTTCAATTGATGCCAACAGAAAGACTGGTGGTAGTGGATTGTATATGTTTGAACCTATTTTCCTCCCTTAATATGGGATATAAGTTTTTGCATTGTAATGTACAACTGGATATAGCATCAATTGCCTCACAAAAACAGGGTTATTTGCACTCTATGCCTGTTGTTTTGACCCATTTTTCACTTTTCTCCTAATGTTCTAGTTTTGTGACATTTTGATCCCTTTTGTAACTGATGATAGTTGAATTGTTGGATCAATTAATAAACTCGAGGAACAGTGTCTTCATGTCTTACAAACCAGATGTAGAACATGACAGATCAAATGCTAACATGGTGAGATTGAAGTATAATTCAAAAATCTCAAGGTAGATTTACACAATAAAACAATAAAATTCGTTACAAAAAAACTCGTTATAAAATAATAAAATGATAAAACTCGTTGTTATAAAATAATAAAATAAAAATTCGTTGTTATAAAATAAAAACTCGTTGTTATAAAATAATAAAACTTGTTATAAAATTTGTTAAAATGATAAAATTCGTTTTTGGTTTTGTTCTTACTATATTTTCAACACAATAAAGCAACAAAAAAACTTGGAACATTTTTCATATATATATATATATATATTTTAATTTAAGAAACATAAATAGAAATGAAGCATAACGCAATTTAATATGAAATTACAAAGCGTATTTGCTTGGCCATTTCTTACTTGGTCATTTTTTATTTCTAATTTACCATTTTATCTCTTATTACAATACATGAAAGGAAAGGGATTTTGTAATATCAAAGAAGCTCCGGCATTAGTGCATTACTAGAGCTTTTAGGCCGACCACTTTTCAACTCTTGCACCACTTAGATTTAGATTTAGCCACTTGAATTGTTTTATACTCAAAATCTATATTGTCAAAAAACTTCTATCATCTCAACAAATATTTTTAAGTTTATTTTACCATTAAAAGTGTTTTTAATCTATTTTGATGTATTTATTAGAAAGTTGTCTATTTTATTTATTTATTTTGAAGAGATGGCTAAAACTTCTTAATTACTGCACTTTACTGAGACTATAAAATGAGCAAACAGTTTGATCTCGATTCGTACTCGCTCAACTAAAAATTCAATTCGAACTCTACTCGAAATATAAATAATTCAAATATGAGCAAATTTTAAAATTCGATAAATTATTCGAACTTTTTTAAATTATAATTTTATATTGATACTCAATTATATTCGTTCAAAAAGTTCAAACTGCTTAGGCTGGATTTAAAATCGTACTCGATCAAACTTTATTTTATACTTCATAAATTTTATTTTATAAACTAAATCTGCAGCTCAATATTCCACCAGGTTGAATTACAAAATACACTTTACTATCAATCTCTCTTTAACATTAGCGGTAGAATTGTGACGCGCGAATAATAAAGCGGGAAAATAAATAGGCAAAGGGGCACCAATAGAGTTCATACTTCACGATAATGGCTGAGCCTGAGGATGTTGAAAAAGAACCAGTAATGAACGACGCCGTTTCTACCTCAGATTCTTCAAACCCTTGCCCCATTTGCCTCGGACCTGTTCAGCAAGAATCCTATTTGGATCAATGTTTCCGTACGTCTCCCTATCTTTTTTCTGTGTTAAATTTCGTAAGTTAAGGCTGTAAACCCTAGATTTTGCTGTGTACTTATTTTTGTTATTTAGTTTAGAAGTAGTTAGGTACTCAGGTGTTGTTCTTTTTATTATTACTGCAAAATAATTAAATCCCAACTCTCATGTGTGCCCTATGATTAATAAGCTATAAAGAAGCTTGACAAGTTAAAGATTTGTGATCCAGTTTTGAAATTTTAGTACTGAACTATCTCTTAAAGATTCCTAGATTTAGTTGGATTCTTTCTTTTTCAAATTTATTTATGTTTTTAAAATGGATCTGATAATGTGAAACTTGAAACTCGCCGGATAGTCCCTGGAACCTGCTAAAGAAAAGGAAATATTGCCTGAAAGAGTTTAGTCGGTAAATAATTCCTTGAGAAAATGAATATGATTGTGAATGAATAGTACCTTGAATCATATAATATCTTTTATTGATAATAATTTTATGTTACCAACTCCCTAAAAGTATAAGCTATTTGGATATAATCCTAACACTCTCCCTCATGTGCATACTCTCCAAATTAAAGTGCATTTGCACCATTAGTATCAATATAAAAGGCAATATGTATGTGGAATGATTTGTATCCAACACCTTGCACACCTAGAGCTGGGATTACATTTTAAGTTACCCAGAGAGAGTCCCCAACAATGTGTGTTATGCTAACAAATTATCTAAGATATTTGTTCATTAACTTATTAATAATAATTATGATAATTATCTTTCGGATGCTTATCTTTTAGAGTGACACATATCAGCCTCTCATGAGTAGATTTATATTTATCATGCTATTTGCCCCCACTTCCTGAGAGATTAATCAGTAGGGAAGTGGATTCATAGTGTTAGTCTTCATAGCTTTAATTATACCTTCAGGTTCGTAATATGCCTTAATAACTCATAAATTGCCCCCCGGACTAGTGTTAAATGCCGTAGTTCTTAAGGTGCAAGGTGCACCCTAGGCGCAGCACAAATACATTTGCTATTCTGTTTGTAATGTTCTAACTATAGCTGCTTATTTGTTTGCAAGTATAGTTTGATAAATTTTGTACCATGTATTGGCTAATTTAGAGGTGTTTGGAGGAAAAATTGGCAAATTTTGTTATAGACGGAGTGTGCTCAAATGGTATAGCTGTTCACGTGCCTTCTTCCCTATTTGGGGAATTTGGAATGAGCATAATGCTAGATTGTTTAGAGAAAGTTGCTAATCTTTTAAGCTATTGAATGAAAGGGTTGTTTTTCTTGCATCTCTTTGGGCTTCGCTTTGTGGGCTTTTAGAGGTATCTTTGTGATCGATTTATGTAGAGATTGGAGGGTTGTATTTTTTAAAGTGCTCTTTTGTCTTATTGTTCCCCCATTTATTGTATCCTTTCTTTTCTATTAATAAAATTTCTTCTTTTATCAAAAGAATGTAATGGTTCATGTGTGACTTGTACAGGTTGAAATTCATATTTTGGGTACTACATTTAGGGGAGGTGTTGCTAAAAAATTTCAAACTTGGTTGCTAAAAGTTTTTTATTTTGGTTAATTGGAAAGTTCTTTTATTCCATCCAGCACCAATAGCTGGATACCAATTGCATGAATGAGATTGCCTTTGCATTCTAGCAGATCTTTTTGCTCCTGTAAAACAACAGGTGTATGTTAGTTCATCACTGTATAGTTCCAACCTTCAGTGCTTCACAGTAGGCATTCCACTATCACTTAAATCCACGAACTTGAAGCAAATGCCACCTACGGGGTTCAAACCATATCATGTCGTGGGATACCATCTCTTTGAGTGGAATGCCATCATAAGCTTCCATAACATTGCTTCTCCCTAGAAGAGCAAACTATTGAGGCAGCTTAAAGTTTTTCAAAATGATTGTTAGTCGTCACATAAGCTTCCATAACATTGATTCTCCATAGAGGAGCAACCTATTCAGTTAGCTTTAAGTTTTTCAAAAGATTGTAAAACAGCTTTTTTCTTCTACTAGATTAAAATTTTAATTTTGATTTATTACATTCAGAATTCTGATTCGAAAGATTTACAGAAGACCGCAGATTAAGATTCTGTGCACATATTATTTTGAGGAAAGAGTGCTGGAATTTGATTACGGAAAGTGAGTTATAATCATAACTCTCTTTCTGCCTAACTTATATAACTTAAATCTATTTCTCTCCTGCCAATTATGTCATAACTTCCTTTTAATCTAGTGAGCAGTAGGTGTATCCAAGGTTACATAAAAAGTTATAGGATACAATCTACATCGAATAACTTTTTACTTAATGTTTGTTGACATAGCATATGCATACTACTCGCGCTCGGCTTGGGATGTCATGTTTGTGGACTTCACATATGCATACTACTTTTACTCAACGAGATATTCGAAGATTGAACCTTTGCAATAGGTTTGAACAATTCCTACTATTTCAACTGGGACCTTGTTGGTTTTTTACTTGTACCTAGGGTCAGGGCATGTGAGGTGAGTGATAGTCTTGGACAAGAACTACATGTTTTAGCATATGAGAAAGATAAAATGAGGGAGGAAAAGAATCCTCCCTACCCTTTCAGCAGCTGATGTCTAGTGCCCCTCTACTCATGTTTCTTCTTTCTGCATCGGGTTCTTCATCCTTATTGCATCATTGCATGCAAACAGCTAGGTGTAGAGTCGTCTGGAATAAGATATGAATGGTTAATATTCTAGTTACCAATTTTTTTAGCTATATTATATTTGTTTTGCATAGCTTTTGTCTCATATAGATCTGATGCTACAAGACATTCAGAATATGCGTGAGAGTGGAGACTATATTTCTTTGAGTGTGTAAATGTATTCTTATCTTTCATTCCTTTGCAGTAACCATATTATTATTAATGCAGATAAGTTTTGCTACAACTGTATCCTGCATTGGTCCAAAGTGGTTGCTACCAAGCATTCTCAGCCTCCTTCCTCTGTAAAGTGCCCTCTATGCAAGGTTTGTTTTAGTTCTGTAATTCTCCTTATCTTATATTAAGTTGTATAAGCTTCATCAGTAAATAAGAAAAAAATAATTGATGCAAGTTTTTTTTTAATATAAAATATCACTCAAGTCATTTTTTTGTGGAGTTGATAACTACGGGATTGGGAATACAGGTCTGAAACCTTGTCTTCCTGTTTTAATAAATACAATCCATTTCAAAGCTAAAAAAAACTTATAAAGCATGTGAGTTTTTAGTGATTAATTTATGTATTGGCTCTAAAATAATGTCCCGACTCTTGAGTATATATTAAGATCATCACTTTTGATGAGTCATCATACTAAGTGGTAGGCTACATACTTATATTAAAAAGTGACATGATTAACTAACAAAAGGAAAGGAGGAATATGGGTGTCTGAATGTGGAAGGAAATTCCATACTCCTATACTAGATAGAATTTGAGTCATCACTGGATTATGTTTTTCCTCAATTTAATAGGAATATAAGTAAATTTAAATTGCTTTCCTCAAAATGTTAATCTGCATCATTACACCCTTAAGTTTACACCAGTTTGCACGGGAGTCTTTCATATTCTAATTGGTATTTAATCTTTCATGTTTACTTTGTTTTGCAATGTGGCCAAATTGATCAAATTTACTTCACAATCAGCATGTGGAGCACTTGGTTAGCCTCAAAGGCAATAAAGGTAAAGAGGAAAGATTTGTCACCTAAATTAACCCCTCTATTGGCCTCTCAGTGCGTCGCAAATGTTGATTTCCTAGAATTTGAATAATTGGGCCGCATTGCTAAAGGAGGTTAACTTAACAGATTAAATCAGGCTTCTAGAAGATGAGGGGATCAAGTGAAATAGCTACAAACTTCAAGGAGTGAAAGTGTAAAGAAACCAATTTTTAAGAGTTTAAATGTGATAGTGTATACACAAGCAATGTTAGGATCATGACACATCACTAAAAGAAGAATATTTTCATCTAACTAGCCAGCGTGGTTCACCAGTTTCACCAAAAACTCTCATATGTTTTCTTATTGATCCGAAACTTAGCACTTGTTTTCTTTCGTTTCGGTTCACTGATCTGAAACTTAGCACTTGTTTTCTTATTGATTTGAGGGGTGGCGGCGTTCTTGGATGAAGTCTATCTGAACTGAATTAACACTTCTCAGATCAGGCTAGACCTTTCTAGCTGAGCTTTATCGATTTTATTTACTTTAGGACTTTGTTATAATTTATGCTATTCTCGAATCGAACTCTTGTAATTAGAAAGTTCTCCCACTCTTCAAGGGCAATCAAATATTGATGCACCACTTACACTTTCTCCAAGAGTTGGCTTTGAAGACAAAAAAAAAACTTAATTAATGATGTTTTATTGATGTGTCATGATCCTAACACCATTTGTGCATACACTGTCAGTGTTTCAAATTTATACTCAATTTTTAAATGTCATATTGTCAGTATTGTTTATTGCATATAAAGCGGAAAATAGGAGAAGAACAATGCTCAAAGGCCACAATGGCACATAGCCTTAACTCAAATAAATATTTTAAACCATCTCAATTTCAAGGTTGGATTAGATCAGTTTATATAGAATATAAACCTCAATTCTAAGGTAATCTAATTTAATAAGGAAAAAAACTCTTAATAGTTTATCTTCTATCCTAACAATTATGTACTACAAATAAAAATATTTATAGTTATATCTAACTAAAACAAAATAATTACAACTAATTTATTTCTAAATAATAATACAAAACAATTAATCCTTTAATCTTCATATTGATTTCCCTATCAATAGGGCTAATAGTCCCTTTGACATAGGGTCATCTGGAGCAAGTTTGGTGTATAAATAAATGGATGTGATGCCAAACCTGAGACATATGTACTCATGCGAGTCTATGGAAATTCATTTTTGAAGGTCCTACCCCCTTTGAGCTTCAAATAAGAAATGATGTTGGGGTAGGGCATCATGTGCGTTTTTGGGAAGATACTTAGGTTTGTTAGTTTAGATTTTCTAGACATATGTGTTGTGCGTAAGGAGGATAATGATAGAGGCTCTTATTTATTTTCGTACTGTCTTGGTACTTGGGGATTGTGGAACTCTATTTTTGGAATTTTGGGAGAGGAATGGTAGTGTCCTACGTCGTGGAGGATTGTTTATTATTCAGTTCAAAGGTTTGGAGAAAAAAGGATGCTTAGGTGCTTTGGAAGTGTGCGATCTTTCCTATTTTCTAGAGGATCTGGGCTGAATGTAATCCTGGGCTTTTAAGAGAGAGCTATTCATCTTTCACTTTATTGTGAGATAATATATTTTTTTCTTGCTTCTGTATGCGGGTCTTCCGCGGGTGTGTTTAGGAGAATTTTTGTGTCTGATTTTTGGTAGAGATTATACAGCTGCCCTCTTTTGAGTGTTTTCTTTTCAATTTCACTTGTATTTCCTCCTATGCTTTATACTTTTTGTTGGGATATAGGAGTTCTTGAGTTTTATCAAAAAGACAATGTATCATATATTACAGGATGCTCCTCCTAGACAAGCAAATAATTAGTTGAATTTCCCCTTCTTTTTAATTGGTGCCAAAGATAATCATTGACAAAAAGAAAATAAGTGCACAAGGAAAGCATGACAAATACTGTAAAATGAAGCAGACTAAATTTTGAGTGAAACTTTCAGGGGACTTGAGATATTACTCCACACCCTTAAGGAGTTAAGTGTCTTCTCTTTCTTTGCGGCGAAGACAGTAATGGACAGAGTGCCAACAATTGCATTGATTTGGTTGCTTTAATATACCTAAAGTAATGTTAATAACTCTAGGCTCTCTCTAAGATTGTGCATGAAGCACCACTAAGTAGGGACTTCATATCTTTCTCATCAAGCCACATTGCATCTGGGAACAATGGAAAAATTCTTGGGGAAAACTGAGCCTTTGAAAGAATCCTTAACGGTACAATTAATTCTCTTCCTACTTGGACAAAAATCTCAGTGAGATTTCTCTATCATTTCTTCCATTCTCCCGGATGGGATTACCCTCTGATGGAATCACTCTTTTTCCATACCTTTATCTGTTAGCAGTATGGAGAAATATATAGGTAAATGACCTATGTTCTTTTTCTCTCTCATTTCTTTGCTCCTGCTTTTGCTTTCTTTTCTCTCTCCTCCATTCTTCCGCCAACTAGCAAGAAGGAAAAACCAATTCCTTTTTCTCCTCCTTAATTAATGGTCTGCCTTTTTCTTTTGTCCCCCATATGGATGTACTATATATATCACATGATAGCTACCCGTATGTCTTTTCTTCTCCCAAGACTACCACTAACATTTATTTTCATATATATATACACACACACACATGCATGTGCCAACCATGCAAGACACAAAAAAACTAAACACCTTTAGTTTTTCTTTCCTGCATAGAACATGCCCCTCATTTTCTTTTTCTGCCCAAAAACATGCCATGTTTTCATACATGTTCTCATGGGTGAGGACCCACATGTAGAAAAAACCCAACAGTAAGTACCAACTAATTTTTACATAAAGGTATACTTATTCAAGAAAAAGGAAAATAACCCAATAGTAAGTTGGAAGTGTGTTCCATCACATAGTTAGAGTTGAGTCAGGTGGAGCACAAGGAGATCACTCATGCGTTTGGCACCACGGAATGAAGTATGATTAGAGGCGAGTAGAGCTCTTGAAGGACTCAAAGAAGGTGTGCTCAGTGGTAACTACTCTAAAATGATACTTGTGATGATATTTAAGTGAAAGGTGGAGATTGCCTTGCATGAGAACTATCGAGAAGAGCCATGCCGATAAGGTGGTAGTCGGGCATGAAGAAAGTTGAAAATTCCAAGAAGCTTGAGTTGAGTCTAGGTTGACAAGAAAAAGGCAGGTCATTAATTAAGGAGGAGAAAAAGGAATTGGTTTTTCCTTCTTGCAAGTTGGCGGAAGAATGTAGGAGAGAGAAAAGAAAGCAAAAGTAGGAGCAAAGAAATGAGAGAGAAAAAGAACATAGGTCCTTTGCCTATATATTTCTCCGTACTGCTAATAGGTAAAGGTATGGAATAAGAGTGATTCCATCAAATGGTAATCCCATCCGGGAGGGTGGAAGAAATGATAGAGAAATCCCATCCGGGTAAAGGATGGAAGAGTGAGAAATCTCATTTGGGAGAAGGGGGTAAGAGAAAAAATCCAAGAGAGCCAAGAGAGGAAAAATAGAGAGAGAGAAAAAGATTAAACAACTGGGTGTGTTGTTTGGGTTCCATCACATAGTTATTGTGGTGAGGTAATTTGAGTGTGTACTCAAATTAGGATATCTTTGTAAGCTCTCAGTTTATTCTAGTGGATTTTTCGAAGTATGTTCCGTGGTTTTTGCCTCTTAGTTATAGAGAATTTTCCACGTTAAAAATCTTGGTGTTTCGTGCTTGGTTATTTCTTTTTATTTCCTGCAGTAGTTATTATTTTGGTGGAACTGCAAATTTAATCTGTTTGACATGTACTGATATTTTTAGCCATTTAATTTATCAAAGACAACAGTATTTGGGAGGTGATTTTTCCCAACAATTGGTATCAAGAGCTAAGGTTATTTCCGCAATTGTTTTTGATAAATTTCATGGAGGAATCAATTGGAGCCATGATTAAATTGGTCTCTTTAAAAACACGCAATGGCGTGGTGAATTTTTGATGAAGGGTTCGTGTTTCCCTTGAGGTGCTCTCGATGGTGATATTGAATTCTTGATGGGTTGGCCAAGAATTGGTTCCAAGAGTGGTTAGCCAAGAATTGGTGATCCATGGTGATTGAAGAGAACAATATTGATCACATCCGGCAGTGGATTGATCAAAGTGTGTTCCACCATGTTTCGCAAGAGATGGAAGCTCACTAAAACGGTCTCTAGTGGTGACTAGAGGAAAGAATCTAGACACTCTTTACACGATGCGAGTGCATGTGAAAGGTGTTGAAGATAGGGGAGCTAAGTGCAAAAGGATGTGGTATTAAAACCCATGGTTCGATGGACCCAAGTATCAGGTTGACACTCCAGGGTGGATCATTCGCAGGCTGCGTGTTAACCGGTTCGCGCGGTGGAGCAAATAGAGTTGAGTCAGGTGGAGCACAAGGAGATCACTCATGCGTTTGGCACCACGCAGTGAAGTATGATTAGAGTCGAGCAGAGTTCTTGAAGGACTCAAAGAAGGTGTGCTCAGTGGTGACTACTCTAAAATGATACTTGTGATGATATTTAAGTGAAAGGTGGAGATTGCCTTGTATGAGAACCATCGAGAAGAGCCATGCCGATAAGATAAAGTCGGGCATGAAGAAAGTTGAAAATTCCAAGAAGCTTGAGTTGAGTCAAGACTTCATTGGGATTAGCTCCAAGTGAGGAGATGTGGTTTGGTGTGCAAATTCAGTCTTGGAAGGTTATACAGAAGCAGACATGACAGGTTCCAAAGAGAAAAAGTCTACTTCGGGGTATTTATTTACTTTTGCACGGAGAGCTGTGTTATGGCAGTCCAAGTTGCAAAAGTGGGTTGTTTTGTGTACTGCTGAGTTGACAACGAAATGTTGTGGTTTTTCCAAGAGTTGGGTTTGACACAGGAATCAACTCCAAGTGATGGGGTCATGGTTAATACCTCCTCTCATGGGTTCGGAGGAGATTGTTGGATTTTTTCTACATGTGGGTCCTCACCCATGAGAACATGTATGAAAACATGGCATGTTTTTGGGCAGAAAAGGAAAATGAGGTGCATGTTCTGTGCAGGAAAGAAACATTAAAGGTGTTTAGTTTTTTGGTGTTTTGCATGGTTGGCACATGCATGTGTGTGTGTGCGTAGATATATATATATATATATATATATATATATATATATATATATATATATATATGAAAATAAATGTTAGTGGTAGCCTTGGGAGAAGAAAAGACATACGGGTAGCTATCATGTGATATATATATGGGCTATATGTAGCTACACAGTAGGCTATAACGACGGTTTTTCAGGGCTATAGCGACGATTTGTCTTGTCGCCATAAATATTCTGTCTATAGCGACGGACAAATCGTCGCTATAGCCCTAGAAAACCGTCGTTATAGTCTACTGTGCACTACACAGCTGTGTACCTACATTTTCCCCTATATATATATATAGTACATCCATGTGGGGGACAAAAGAAAAAGGCAGGCCATTAATTAAGGAGGAGAAAAAGGAATTGGTTTTTCCTTCTTGCAAGTTGGCAGAAGAATGGATTAGAGAGAAAAGAAAGCAAAAGCAGCAGCAAAGAAATGAGAGAGAAAAAGAACATAGGTCATTTGCCTATATATTTCTCTATACTGCTAACAGGTAAAGGTATGGAATAAGAATCTAGTGGTGACTAGAGGAAAGAATCTAGACACTCTTTACACGATGTGGGTGCATGTGGAAGGTGTTGAAGATGGGGGAGCTAAGTGCAAAAGGATGTGGTATTAAAGCCCATGGTTCGATGGACCCAAGTATCAGGTTGACACTTCAGGGTGGATCATTCCCAGGCTGCGTGTTAACCGGTCCGCGCGGTGGAGCAAATAGAGTTGAGTCAGGTGGAGCACAAGGAGATCACTCACGCGTTTGGCACCACGCAGTGAAGTATGATTAGAGTCGAGTAGAGCTCTTGAAGGACTCAAAGAAGGTGTGCTCAGTGGTGACTACTCTAAAATGATACTTGTGATGATATTTAAGTGAAAGGTGGAGATTGCCTTGCATGAGAACCATCGAGAAGAGCCATGCCGATAAGATAAAGTCGGGCATGAAGAAAGTTGAAAATTCCAAGAAGCTTGAGTTGAATCAAGACTTCATTGGGATTAGCTCCAAGTGAGGAGATGCGGTTTGGTGTGCAAATTCAGTCTTGGAAGGTTATACAGAAGTAGACATGGCAGGTTCCGAAGAGAAGAAGTTTACTTCGGGGTATTTGTTTATTTTTGCAGGGGGAGCTGTGTTATGGCAGTCCAAGTTGCAGAAGTGGATTGTTTTGTCTACTGCTGAGGTGATAACGAAATGTTGTGGTTTTTCCAAGGGTTGAGTTTGACACAGGAATTGACCACAAGTGATGGGGACATGGTGAATACCTCCTCTAATGGGTTCAGAGGGGGAGATTGTTGGGTTTTTTCTACATATGGGTCCTCACCCATGAGAACATGTATGAAAACATGACATGTTTTTGGGCAGAAAAGGAAAATAAGGTGCATGTTCTATGCAGGAAAGAAAAACTAAAGGAATAAATGTGTTATAAATATACTATATATATCATGGTTATCAAGTCGTCGCCTAGGCGTCCAGTCGGTGCATATTGGGAAGGCGTCGGGGCGACTTGGTGGGAGGGGAGAAAGTCGAGCGACTTGGTGGACGACTTGGACGACTTGGGCGACTTGCTCTCACTCTTTGCATTACTTTATATGCTCAATTTTTTTTATGTTGTGTAATGACAAAGTAAACATCAGACAACAAAGTTTAAAGCTCCAGACGACCAGGAACTGATAAACTTAATACGCTAAGAATACCAAGACATCAAAACCTTTATGAACTGTAAAACATGTAACCTGTTTGGGACATATGAATTAATATATTATACATATACATATATATATATATATACATATACATATACATATATATATATACATATACATATACATATATATATATACATATATTTATATATTCCCCAACAATTACCCATGTTTAAGAGAAAGAACTTGCTTTAATAAAGTATATTGAATTAAACTAAATATTACAAAGGTATCACCATTTATATAATTTGAAGTTGTACAAGTTCAAAAAATTACAAGTTTACAACTATAATAAAATTATCCATTTGACTTGATCTTGTTCACTTCTTGTTGTGATTTGATATGCTACATGTATTATGAATATGGTAAATCATTAGAAAAATAAATATATCAATATTAAATATATATAATTTTATTCGTATAAAATTTACATTGTTAACGACTTGTCGACTTGTGGACGACTAATCGGGCGCCTTGTCGCCTAAGCGCTTAAGCTCCCGGCTGTCGCCTCGCTTCGACTTATCGCCTTGATAACTATGATATATATATATATAAAACAAATTAACAGGAATTCTGGAGTCTGGACACGAGAATACTTAATTACCAACATTACCTTGAAAATATAAGATTCAACTCCGTCACCTTCAACTTAATGATAGCGCTATATCCCACACTAGGTCCACAACTCAACACCAGCACAACGACAACCAATCACAAGAAAGGGAACTAGTCTCCCAACTGCCTTAGGATCCATTTTAGTATCCAGTGGTACCCTCTGATGAATAACCACCTACAACAGCTTCTTATCTACGAATATATCTGCCGTCTCAGCAGCCACCGTACTATAAACCTTTACCTCCCATTTCATGACATCAACTTTCTTATTGTGAGACTCAATTTCGATTTTCCACATAAGTAGGTATTTATTTGTTTTAAGTGGCTACTTGTCTAAATAGTAGAATTTCATTTTACATATATCCAGTTCAAGGTTTCTCAACACTGACAAATACAACATTCCGCCAAATATAGAGTTGTAGAAGACCTTGTTGGAACTGTGTACGTATGAATAGAAGTAACCAAAGGAAATCAAATGGCTTAATTGTGTCTCTCTTAAACTTTAACTGGCTACAGAAGTTAAATCAAGCTCCCTAACATATCTAGCATGTTTTATACGTTCTTAAAAACTAAATAGAATTCTACCTTGGTGAGAAGAAATATATTTAATGTGATACTACAAAATTGCCCATTTGACCCCATTTTCATTAATTGTTTTTGTTAGAAGATAGTGGCTAGGAACATGTTTCGTGTATTACCTTTTTCATTTTTTAATTCCTAGACCTCTTGTATAAATATAACAATTCACATATTGGAAATATAAGAGAGATTACATAGAAGGAGGGAGGAGGGGGGGAGTCTACAGTAGTGGGGCTGGTGGATGCTACCACCATCTTCTACCAAAACTGAAATACCCAAAAAAAAAAAAACTCCAATAAAAAATGCAAGCACACAATTCCAATGAAAAATATTATATAAAGTATTTTACCCTCAAAAGCAGTTAAGTAGTGTCCCCAAATTTTAAGATATTCTCTCCCCTGTACTTTTGTTTTTTCTTAAATTATATGAAAAAGTGTACTTAAAGCATCTTTTACGGGACAATGGGAGTACTTGTTTATGATGATACGTTGTATTTTCTACATGATGGTCCATTCTTCATCATCTTGGAGATTACCTACTTAGGGTTTGTTTGTTTACATGGCTGGAGCTGAAAGTGCGTTTGTAGCTGAAGCTGCGTTTGAAAAGTTAGAATCTTGTTCGGTTACCATCAACTTATGCAACTAAAGTTACAGTTGTTAAGTTAAAATTACAGCATTTGCAGCTTAAATATTAGTAAATGACTAAAAAGGGCATGAATACTTATCGGTTTGAATTTTTATTAGAAATAAACTATAAATGTAATATACCTATATATATATATTACACACATTTATATGTATATGATTTTTAAATATTTCCGTTTGAAATTATAATATAATATTAACTTTTAAAATTAATTTGATATTTTCAAACTCAAAAGTAATATGATGTATTAAAATTCTGAAATAATAATTCCTTCTATTATATGAGAATGATAATTTAAATTAATTTTCTCCACTTATTTTTTTTTTGGTCATGTCTTTTTTATACCACAAATTTTATATATCACAATTCACAACCTTTTTGCACCAATTTTTTTTTTACGCCTTGTGTAACCTCTTCGTCTCCTCCTATTCCGTCTCTTCAAGTCCTTCTCTTCCTCTTCCTCTTCTATCTTCTTCAATCTCTGTAATACAACAAAATGAAAGATTGAAAACATTGATTTCTATCTAAGATGGGTAGAAGATTGAAGCCACGAAGAAGATTCATGTGTTACCCCAAGTGATGAATACCTTCAAATCATGTTAAAATAAACAAAATATGGTGTGTAATTGAAGAATAATTCGTGCCTTTGTGGTGAGGGAGTGATTTCAGCTTTGGGTTTAATCAATTGAGGGGTAAAAGAGCGAAAACAAAGTTCAATAGGTGTGATTGGTATGTGCTTTTTGGTTGTTAAACGCAACCATGAAAACACCTTGCGTTGTGTTCTAGCTCTTAAACGCGCTTTCCAACACAGATCTTTTGCGTTTGGGCTGCTGGCGTTTGGTTTGCCGAACAAAAATATTACTTCATTTGGATTGAAAACACAGTAAACACAGCGTTTGAATGGTAACCGAACATGCACTTAGTCAAGCTAAATCTAGCCTAGCCTTTAATCCTCAAAACCTTCTCTATTTATATTTTTTAAAAAGCGTTCTAGGCGCCAGCTTTGGCATCTAGGCTCATTCAGCGCCACGCCTAGTACTCAAACTAGTTCATAATTTCTTTGAATCATATGACTTAGGCGCTGATTTAGACTCAAGACTCAACATCAACGGTTGCATAAGAAAAAGAACAAAAAAAGTTGAATAATAATTATAATACTCATTGGGATGTCTCCATAGTTTTCTTCTTAGATGTATTCAAGATCCACAACCATAAAGTTCCATAGGTGACTTAGGAAGAGATGCAAAAGAGATTTCTCCTATGATCGATTCATGGGCGCAAATCTCCATCGTGGAACCTAGCTACTATCATTGTCTCTATATCAAAGTTTTTTGGTTTTGAGAGAGATGCTAGTACCCAATAATAGTTATTTATACTCGATAATTGTTACTAATTTAATTATATTAAAGTAATCGCGTTTCTTCACAATATGATATGTTTAAATTCTACCTCTCAACACTACTACAAATGAAAAAAACAAAAATTACATCACCTAGAGAGCCTATTTAGGAGCGTAGTGTTACTAAAAGACGCTACCATGATAGCGAAATGCATTTTGGAATAAATGTTCTAAAGCATGCTATACTTTCGTTTCGAAATTTGATCCAAAACTTTTTCCTGTATTTAGTAACAAGAAAAATGTAAACTTTACAAGAATAATTACAATTTTATATTTTTCAAATGAAAAACATCTTTATATAGGTATTGGGCCTTACAACATATGGCTAGGATACAATCTAATCGAGGTCTAAGATTGACTATCTAGAATATGTCTGTAAAATATCTAGGATATTTACAAGCATAATTATCACATTTATAAAGCTAGAACACTTTATTAGAAAACTTAGTGATGTAGAACAAGGATGAAAGAAAGAATAAAGCAGATTCAAAGAAGATAAAAGACTAAAAGCTACAAGAACAACGCTTAAAATTCAATAATATCAATCATTCAATAGTTAATAATAACGAGGGATTACAACTGTTTATATAAGAATAGGAAGAACCCTAATACTTGGAGGCTAAGTAAAATATTAAGTAACCTAATTAATTAAGGAAATAAAATCCTGGTAATTATCTACTACCTTAAATAATTAATATTTTAGAGTATTCTACTAATATAATTAAATATATCCTAATATTATCTACTAAATAAACTAACTACATTAAAATTATCCATAAATAATAATATATAATAATACCTAATAATATTAAATTTCTTTTGCTTCCATCCTCATCATTCTCCTCTCCTTTGAAAAAAACTCGTCCTCAAGTTTTGAAGTATAGAAGAATCCTTATTCCACGAACTGGACTCCAAACATGCAAGAAATTTTGGTGCTCCTTGTAGACATGTTGATATGTAGAAAACATTAAGGAGTGAACTTGTTTGTATTGCTTCTGGTTGGAGCTTTCGTTGATAACGAAATCGATGACTTGATGGTAAGTTTCTTCATATAGAATATCAAGTTGCTTTGGGAATACATCAACTTTATGCTCAATCTCGCTCTTGCTCGTTGTATCCTTAATTTCAACATCTTCTTGTGACTTGTCATTGAGTTGCGGAATATCTTCTCAATTAGTGTCATTATCATTGTGCGTCTCTGACAATTGCGGTTCCGTAGTCATCGCCGTTGAAACAGTGGAAGATTCACCCTTTTCTCGATCAAACTTGTGTAATTGGAGCAAAGCATTTATTGATTCTGTTAAGGATTTCATTTGGGCCTCTAAAGAATCAATTCTTGCACCATAACTTTTGGACATCTCTTTCATCTTAGATACAAGCTCAGCATTAGTAACCATGATTTTGCAAAGAAAATAAAACAAAACTCGTTTTTTTTTCTTTTTTCTTTTTGGATCTAGGGGTGCAAGTGCAGAAAAAATAATAAAATAGGGATTGGTTTGAAAATTTCAGAAACTTTAGGGGGCTGAGTTTAAAGTTTCAAAAACCTTGGGTTACCGATTTATAATTTTGCCACGGATGAATAGTAACACCGTAGCAGTTTTTATTTTTATTTTTAGGATATAAAAAATTGGGATAGATTTGAGATTACGTTGTCGTCTCGGATATTGGTGTCGACTCTAGCGAACTTCGACAATTGATGAAGGCCAAAAAATTAGGGTCGGAAGGAATTGAGTGAAATCAAAATATATGAGGAACTTTTGGCTCTTGATACCATTATGATGTAGGACTAGGATGAAAGAAAGAATAAAAGAGATTAAAAGAAGATAAAAGGCTAAAAGCCACAAGCACAAGGTTTAAAATTCAATAATATTAATCATTCAATAGTTAATAATAACGAGGGATTACAACTGTTTATATAAGAATAGGAAAAACCCTAATACTTGGAGACTAAGTAAAATATTAAGTAACCTAATTAAATAAAGAAATAAAATCCTTGTAATTATCTACTACCTTAAATAATTAATATTCTAGAGTATTCTACTAATATAATTAAATATATCCTAATATTATCTACTAAATAAACTAACTATATTAAAATTATCCATAAATAATAATATATAATAGTAACCGAATAATATTAAATTTCTCTTGCTTCCATCCTCAGCACTTAGTACGTATAATAAAATTCTAAAAAATGTCAACTGATGTCACAAAGTGAGCACCTTGTGAGCCTCCATGTGATTGTATGGCGTAGGCTCCTTGAGCGCATGTTGTGAACTTGAATTAACTAACTTGAGTTAACAATATTTTTAAGATAGTTATCCTATTATACCATGTTTTGGGTAAACGTATTTCGTACCAACTAAACAACTTGAAAAAACTGCCTAGTTGCTGCTTATAAGGCCTAGACACTCGAAGCTACCTACATCGTCTAGGTCTGCCTAACGCTTTTAGAACATTGTATAATATACATGAAAATTGAAAAAGAAAATATTATCTTAATTATTGATTTACTATTGTTTTTATTTTCCCTCTGTTCTATAATTCAATAACTTTCAGCAGTTTTTCATTCCTACTAGTGGTTTGAATTTTCAAGTTAACACTACTATGCCTCTAATGTGCAGGCTGAAAATATTTCTAACACTACTATGTTTCTAAAGTGCAGGCTGAAAATATTTCTATTATACACGGGTATGATGGATATTGTTTTCAACAGCATTACATTAATCGGGATGTTGGAAATAGGTACAAGGCAATTAACTGACCACTTTCTTGGCTTTTATAAGATTACTGAAAATGATACCTTTTACATAGTTCATTTATATTATTTTTTTTCTGATTTGTTGAGAAGTTTTACTTTCTCTAACCCATGACATCTCTAGTGCTTTCTTTTCAAAAGCTCACAAGTATAGATTACAGTGCTACTACATCAAACCAGGTATTGCTCATCTTTATTTCATCAATTCCGGTATCCTCTGTATGCTGGGATGTTTACCGATTAACCTACATTTTTAACATGTCAACAAATTGATTGTTGAATAGGTGCCTTAACTGATAAATTCAGTGTTCCACTGTATTGGAAATCCAATAAATATCTTCAGCAGAACCGGTGGCTGTTTAACTGGTTGAGAAGGGAAATTCAAGCTTTAACACAGGTTCATATATTCATCAGTATCTTTCTTTCTTTTATTTTCTTGGGTTTCTTTTTCTTACTAGGTGGCTGTGCATTTTTTGTATTGTTATATCTAGTTCTTGCTCTCTCATAAATATTAAATCTCTCCATTATGTCATACATGGCATTGTAATAGACTAGTCAATCTTTTGGACCAAATCTAATGCATATAGCGGAAACATATCAGACCATGTCGAATGAATATCAAATAGATCTAAATGGGAGGCCCTATTTTATTTATATTTTATATCTTTTTTCTGCAAGATTCAAATCTTTGTTTGATGCTGGCCCTATGCCATCTTGGTTACTTGTATACCATCCTCCCGAGTTTACCTTTTTATAGCTCATCAGACAATGCCAAAGGAGTTGGCCCTGCAAATACAAGCCACACAAACTTTTGTTGCCTTTAAAATTGGCGAAATGTCAAATCATACTTGGCCCTTGAACCTTTTAACCTAACAACAATAGCTCTACCCCTTGAAAAGCATTCCTATTCCTTCAGCACAAATGTACGGAAACAAACAGAGGCCAAGAACTCATTCTCTCTAGTATTACTTGGTTAGAAAAAATAGAATTCAAATTCTCCATTATGCATGTCCTCCTCATGGGTGAAAAGCAACTCATTAACAATTCTTTAATCACTCCAAGCATGACTTTGAGGTTTGCTTGTGTGATCTTCTCTGTGTCATACGCAGGAGGAAGATGTTGATATCATTGTGCATCACATACTTGGAATGATCGTCTCCCTGAAAAGGTAATATCTAATTATCTATTGGTACAATTTACATGCATAGAGAATCAATTGAAATAAAGTTGATCATGGAACTAGCAAATTCTTTGTAGAGGAAATCTTCACATTATTTTGTTACCAAAAAATAATAATTTTCAAATTGTTTTGATCCATGTACAGATAATGAGTAAAAATCTTTTTCATTTTTCCCTTCACAGATAGTTAATTAGTGGCTAATCCAAATGATGATTATTATAATCTTATTAATTGATAGCTTCACTGATGACAACAATGTACACCCTGCTTCTTTGTTGCAGAAATGAGAAAAAAGTTCCCAGAGATTCGCCTCAAACAAAACAGGAAGAGTTTAAGGCCTCAGTCTCACAAGCAGCGAGACCCTTTTTAACAGGTAGAACAGACAGGTTTGTAGAAGAGGTAGAATTGTTTTTAGCTTCCGGATTGAATATTGACGCCTATGATAAAGTCTATATCCGGCATTTGGGTTGGAAAATTGCTGAGATAACCAATGAAGATGATGAAGAAGAAGAATTTCACGAACATACGCCTTTAGTTCCATACTTAAATTTATTCGATGAAGATTTTTATTGAAAATTCTTGCATTGTAGAAAGGGAAAATACGATTTGTTGGCCAAAGTTCTGGACTAGGCACATGAATTAATCACCCCTCAACTTGAATGTAGTTACATATATAGTATTGTTCATGATGTAATGATATTGTAACTACTATCTCAAACTCTTATGTACATTCCAAAGATGTCTTGTTTTTTTCTTTTAAGAGGTTGAATTGGGACTCGTAATAGTTGTTGTAAATTTGCAATGACATATCCCTAGTAATTCTGTATTCATGTAAAAGAAATCATTGAAAATACTTATTATATTTTGACCTAAGTTTATTAATTTTCTTACCTTATCATATGTTTTGATATGATAGTTTACTTGTAATAAGATAAAATAATGTTGGTATTAAATTTTTTGTCGCAAATTGTGTTTCAAATAATGTGACATCATTATTTTGTTTGATTAAATTCTCTGTGTTTGGCTATTTCATACACCTACCTTGATTTACATTTTTTGTCAAAAATGACGGGAGAAAAACAAATCAATTATAAAGGAGGGGTTATTGTTAGGACTGTTCAAGTATAGATAAGAGTGATTTTTAATTGACATTTTAAACACAATTTTAAAAAGATAATATATTTTTACGCTATAATTTAATTAAACATACACGATGCATAATTCTAAATTAAACATTTTTCTTAACACATTTTTTTAAATATATTTAATAAGGTAGAATCTATTTACTACAATTTATTAAGGAACTTCTAAAGTTATATTATTTTCATCAACTCCAATTATATTTTTACATTATTTTTTTTATCAATTTAATATTAAACTGTGAATCAAATTGCAAGTAAGAGGGGAAGTGATAAATAAGAATAAATAAGCAAAGAAAGAAATAGAAGAGGTTTTGTACGTTATACATATATGAGTTAGGATGGTATTTTGGACCATTGATAATAGAATTTGACAATTGGAGGCCTGACCACTCACATATGGGTGAGTGTAGCACACTCACTCTTATGTTGGATGGAAAAGAGGCAACGTGCAAAATTCATAAGTTTAAGAGTTTTTAAACCGCAGGTGATGACTTGTAATTATCGTTAAATTAGGAATTATAAATTATATTTTACCATAATTATAAATAATTTTAATATTTGTGTTATATAAATACAATAATTAAATTAATATTTTTTAATTATAAATAAGGAAACTCAAGTTTTATTTGCCCGACTCAATTAAACAAAATTTGGGAACAACTGATTTTATTAAACGAGTCGCTTTAACAGTATTACATCTAGACTCAATTTAGTAACCCAGTCTATACTCTTTTAAATTTTTTAAAAATTTTATACGGACATGATAATTGAACATGAATTCTTTATAATTTTATCTATTTATATTTTGACCCTCTGTTATAAATAAAAAATCAAAATATAAATAAATAAAATTATAAAAAGTTTCATCTCCAATTATTATATTGGCCCTCTAAAATTTTTTTGCCAGCTCGATTTCGTCCGGTCAAAACTTGACCCTACCCTACCCATTTACAATTGATATACCAGAATCAGTTATCTCACTTACACGTAGGAAAGTCCTTTCCCAGGTTTCAAACAGACAAGAAAAACTTATCTAGAGAAAGTAGAAACATAAAGGGAAGAGAAAAGGGAGAATGGAGGCTAACTCAGATTATGGAGCGTTTATGGAGAAATTCATTTTACAACCCACTTCTTCTTCTCAAGAACTTCCCTTAAATGGCCTCACCTTTGTTGTTAAAGACATGTGAGTCCTTTTAATATTCTCATCTGATTAGCTTATTTTATTCAGTTGAACTCTAGAATTATTTTTCCTCATTATATGTTTAGCCTTCAATTTTTGTGGGTCAATTCTATTTTATAGTTATTTTTGCTGCTTAGTGAGTTGAAATATATAAACCAGTTGATTAATTAGTGGGTTATGTTCATTTCTCTTGGTAGATTCTATATGTATAATCTGTATGTTTCTGTGTAATTAAACCATATGTTTGATTTTTATTGTTATTATACAGAGGGTTTGAAGCATAATGGCTGCAATCAATTTCTATGAAAAAAGGATTTTTTGTACTTTTTTTGTTTTTTTGTTTTTTTGTGTATTTTGGATAATTGTAAATATCATATGGGTAGAGTTATTAATATTAGATTGAATTTTGGGATCAGATTTGACGTGGATGGATATGTGAGTGGGTTTGGAAACCCCGATTGGGCTCGAACTCATTCAGCTGCTACATCAACAGCTCCGGCCGTTATCGCTGTTTTGAGGGGAGGTGCCACATGTGTAGGCAAAACAATCATGGATGAAATGGCATACAGGTTAATTAGACTCAACTACCACCTATTATACATTTTCATTATAGATTTTTTAATTTGTTGGATGCTAAGTTACATGGACTCAGATGGAGTGTCTAGTCGGACACTGGTACTTTGTAGAGTCTGACACAGGTATTCCTCAAATTTCTCAATTTTTTAATATTAAAATGAAGTGTCCAGCACCCATACCATTGTCCGAATATGGGTACCTCATAGTTAAGTGAAGAGTTCACGTAACATAGGTTGGATGTGGGCTATAGAAGCAAGTGCTTAGCAATCAAAGTATATGTGTATCTTTATGAGATTTGGACTAATGTTCTGAAATTTGCAAGTATGCTCAAGTAGTCATTATTCTTCTTTTCGGTAGTATGTCATAGAACCAACCCAATTTAATCATCGAAGCAATTAGCTAAGAATTAAGATGTTGATATTAAGCTTCAAAAGAACTATGTTCTCTATCATTGGATAAAAGGCCCTGAACATTATCACACCAGACACACTAAAATCTAATAATAAAGCACATAAGAAAATACACACATACATAAACAAGAGCCAATAATTAAAGTGATTCTGGGAAACCATGCCTATTTACATCATTATGGAGTATGAACTGGAGAGAATTACCCACTTCTTTACTGTAGACAAAATAATTAGATTGGGATGTCCATGCTCACACAGACTGTCAACTCATGAAACCACTCCATTCTTTCTAGTTTCTAGTATTTTTTAATCATGATCAGACTATGTTGGATTTATTTTAAGTTACTTTAGTACTATTGTCCTTCACCTTTTGTTACTACAGTAGACAGTAATTACTAGTTACTCATCGCAGAATTTTCTGAATCCAATATAGAGTTATGCTGAATTTGTAGAATTGCTTACAACATCAGTGATTTTTACATTTCAAAATAAGATGATACTGTTGGGAAGTAGTATTGTCCCTTTTGACCTTTTAATCATCTGCATATGGCTTACTCTTTCTTAATTACTTTTCAGACAATTCGTACAAGATAAATTATTGATGGTATTTGAAATTTTTAAGGAAATTATTGTAATCAGTTTTTTTATGAGGGAAACAATGGGTCCTATTTTCCTTTTGAACAGTTCTGATAAGTAATTATCAGTACTCAAGATGCATTTGGAAGGAAACAAAACATTTCCTTTATTCTGGATTTGGGTTTTCTTTCTCCCATCTGTAGATTTGTTTTTTCTCGTCCTTCTCTCCATCGCAATGTTTTGATGATTAGTTATTTTAATTTTCATGATATACTAGGCATGGATTTTTTTTTTTTGGAGCTTCATGTACCTAAAATCGTATCGTGTCTATCGTTCCTGAAGATTTTAGATTTTGATAGTAGTTTCTAGGGGATGATTTTGAGCTTTTTCATCTTAATTCTACAAACAAATTTTCAGTCCAATTACTATAATAAACAATACTTCATCTTTTTGGTTATATTGGGAGTTTCACAATCTAGTTCTTCATGACAAAGAAAGATATTGTGAATAACCATACAGATGAAAGTTAGATACTAAAGTGATTATCCACATACAGTATAAATGGAGAAAACAAACATTATGGGACACCCACCAATCCTTGTGCACCAGATAGGGTACCTGGAGGATCTTCTAGTGGATCTGCTGTTGCAGTTGGAGCAAAGCTTGTCGATTTCTCCTTGGGTAAGTTTTTTGTTAGTCCAGAACTTTTCTAGATGCACTTTTAATATTGAAGCAAAAACTCCATCTTCTGCAGGAACTGACACGGGAGGAAGTGTAAGAGTTCCTGCATCGTATTGTGGGATTTTTGGGTTTCGACCTTCTCATGGAGTTGTTTCAACTACTGATGTAATTCCAATGGCACAGAGTTTTGACACTGTGGGTGAGGAATTGTCCTCCTATTGAACTGAACTACATATAGTTCATACTTACTATCTCCTCTGCCCCCATCGAGAAATAGAACTGACTAATCCTTAAGCAAAGGGTCGAGAAACTCAGCGCCACTATTCGTGAACGACTTTGTAGTTGAAAAACCTAATGTTCATATTGTTCATGTCAATTTATTTTTCGAACCACATATCAGCTGATTAACTTGCGTTGTAGTATAGTGTTAATCAGGAAGAGAGAGTGAAATTCGTAAAATTTGGGACCTTGGAATCTTCTTGGATTGACTAGAATGATATAATACCACGTCAATAAAATATTATATCTTAAAAAGTTTTCACCTTTGAAGTTTGAAAGTCTTTATTTGACACGGATTCTTTTCCAGGATGGTTTGCAAGGGATCCTGTGATATTGAATCGAGTTGGACGTATACTGTTGCAATTACTTCATGCGGATCCTGTTGAACCTTCTCATATTATTATAGCTGAAGACTGTTTCAATCTTCTTAGCATTCCAAGCGATCGAATAACTACAGTTCTTGTCAACTCAGTTAACAAGATATTTGGAGGTAAAAGGTTAATTTGACAACTTTGCTCTTGATCTAGTTTTATTAGTCAGCATTTGGAGATTGTGGATTATGAAACACATGTTGACCATCAAATGTGAAGGTACCAACCCATCACGTTGATGACTAGAATCATTAAAGATTTCTATTTATTTATTTCTTTTTCCTTTTTTTATATGAAAAAATGGTGCCAGCTAAAATGAATTTTTAATTTCTTTTTAATAACCGTATGATAAATATAATATATGCCTAACTCAAATGTATCCTTGATATATATATTATACTTTTCTCATGTGTAAATGTACCCCATGGGTTTGATGATGCAGATAATACTATTAGTTATGCAAACCTAGGGGACTATGTTGAGAACAAGGTTCCAAGTTTAAAGAATTTCATGCGTAAAGATATTGGAAATCAAGAATATAATATAGAACCCTTGGTGGCTCTTTCAAATGCCATGAGGTCGCTTCAAAGGTGAAGATGATGAATAACATTTTTTTGGATGTTTATGTTGATACTGTCCTGACTCAAATGATATTTGTATTACTAATTTGCTTATTGTCTTGCCATCTAAAATTCGGTTACATCAATTGTTGACGCCCGGATTTCTGAAGCATAGGCATGAATTCAAGAATAATCATGGTGAATGGGTCAGAACTGTCAAACCTGATTTGGGTCCAGGAATATCAGAACGGGTATGGGAAGCCGTAAACTCAACAGATGATAATATTGATGACTGCCGCTCTGTTAAGACTGAGTTACAGGCTGCTCTCAGTGCTCTCCTAGGGGTACTCTCTCTCTCTCACGCACATTCAGATATTTCTTAGAAGCCCAAACATCTTTCATTTGAGGAACCTCGCTGTGAAATATATTCTATGTTAAATTTTATATGGTTTAATACACATCCTAATAGACGAATTATCCACACCAATTTTATGCCCAAAGCCCAGTAGAGTCCTTGGTGCTTTGGTTAGCATTGAACGTAGACTGATTCCTATTTATGTGTAGTCAAAATATATTCAGCGTTGTAGCTGTTGAACCAAACCTTGCTAGTGCTTTTATTTCCGTCTCTACCAGTATATATATGTATATCATGTCTGTTTTATAGGCAACAGGGCAGTCTAAATTTGAGATGAGTTTCACCAATCCATCAATGGGCTAAAGTTTAGAGATCATTTCATCATAGACCATACCTTTGTAGGCATTGCAGTCATATTTTCGCCAATTTGGAACAAAAGGATCCACAGCTATTCCTTCCCATGAATCCTATATTTCCTCAAGCTGTTGTGATTCACTGGGCACATATACAAAATCTGGTTTTGCGAGATTTTGGTCTTCTGTATTCCTAGTTTTGAATATTCTACCAAACAAAATTCCTTGAGGGACTATACCTGCTCTTCAAACCTTCCTGTCTCATTTTTCTCTAACTTTTTTGCATGTAAAAACTATCACACGTAGATTGAACGAAAATAGAAGATGTGAACTTTATGAACCATTCTTTTTCCAACTCTACACTGATGATGCACTATGACTTTTGTTTTTGATCTTAATTGGAAATAATTGCCTAGGATTCTGACATCCTTGTCATCCCTACGGTTCCTGGACCTCCACCAAAACTACAAACAGAGGCAGCTTCACTGGAAACATTTCGAGTCAGGGCTTTTAGCTTGTTGTCTCTGGCAGGGGTATCTGGATTTTGCCAGGTTCTCCCTCTCACCCACGGCACATACAAACACATAAGCATACCACTATTTGATAATCCGCTTATTTTGATATCGGTTATATCTGCAGGTGAGCATACCACTAGGGATGTATGATAATCTTCCTGTGGCAGTTTCTTTGTTGGCAAGACATGGTTCAGATGGATTCCTACTAAATGTTGTTGAGACCCTTTACGGAACCCTAAAAGAGCAGGTTGAAATTGCAGAGAAACTGAGTTACTGAGTTTGGTTTCATGGTAATACATATAATGGTAAGTTCTGTAACATACTTTAAGAAGTTTTATTTACTTGTTATTTATTCCTTTATCTTATTGCAACTTTTTCTCCTCATCATTCCTTTCTTCATGTTTTCCCGACTTTTGCTTATCTTAAACTGTCCATTTAATCATGTCACATGACACTGCAGAATCACGCCACAGCGAGTTGCACTTTGTTACGAGGTCAGCATGTTCCTTCAGTTAGTTTAAGGTTTGCCTGACGAATAGTTATGAAAAATATGTATCTTTGTTTCTTTGATGGTTGATATAGTTGACTTGGCCTTTCAGAATATCTGGCTTTTGGAGTCCCTCAGAATTTCAGACTTGGTCAGTGTGATACGTGAAGTGATTATTGCTGTACAACACAAAATGCAAAACTAACTCATGTTGTTATATGATTATGTTGGTCCCTTGGGGAAAGACCAACATATTTTGTTATATGATTATGTTGTTATATTCACCCCCAATATGATTATGAGGTGAATAGGCTTTCTTAATTTTTTTTTTATTTAATTAGACTTTTACTAGAAAGTTCTTGGTCAAAGTTAGAACAGTTTATTTTATGCAGCGGAATATTAGTAAAACAATCACCCAAGTAGTGGATAAAAAAACCACAAGATAAAGCGAGACAGAAATAAAGAACACAAGGATATAAAAACAAAGGTTCAAAATCCTCAAAGGATTTCCACTCCCCTCTTCTTCTAAACATAGTGAAGGGATTTTTTACTAAGAAACTGATTCACAAAGAATAACCTGTTTATGGTTGACTGAAAACCTTACAAACAATATCACACGATAGCCTAGCCTAGATTCTCAGTTACATTATCTAGTCTACTCTCACACAAAGTAATGGAAAGAAGATTATTTAGTGTACCAAACATTCCTCAAGCTTTTATAGTTGTCCAATGATTGTGATTGAGGAATTTCTTCTCTTTCTTGTTCAGATGAATTGATTGTAGAGAGAATATTTGGTCAAGTGTCTGAACCTTATTGTAGAGATAACCTATTATACCTTAGACTCATCCATTTGTGCGTTGGAGCAAGTAGATGTCAATATGACCAGCTGTGATAGTCCTGCAAAAGGTAGTGCACAGGTTGTCCTTTCTTCTCGTCTGTGGTGTGGAGGTTGACTTCTTGCCTTATTTGTCACGTGTTAAAATTTCCTTTGTCGAAGACCTGAACTTAGTACTGAGATCTCATGTCAAAGATCCTTTTTACTTTGGAAAAATTTGATGTTAAACTTAGAGCACACATCTTTGAGTTCAGTCTTGGTCAGCTCAAAGTAGGGTTCGTTTAGCTCTGAGTGGCAAGAAAGTTTTGAGAGTTGAAGGCCTCGAAGATCTCTAGCTCTAAGCTTTTCATAAGCTCTGGGCTTAGTGATCTTCGCTACACAAGTTTTGAATCACTAGCTCTGAACTGTTCCTTCAAAACTTGAGTGTATAGTATTGATCGACACTCTAGTTTTCAGCTCTAATGGTAGGATTGCGCTCGACGCTTTACTCTTCATCTTTACTCTTTTAACGCTTCCGGTTTAGCTTTTAGTCCTTTTGCTTTGCTCTGAACTATCTTGACTTAGCTCTGAGCTATCTTGCTCTGCTCTGAATTATCTTCAGTAAAGCTCTTAGTTAAGTCTTCTACTCGACGTTTTCCTTGTTGAATTGACTCAAACAATACAACTGAAAAGAATAACATTAATCCTAAGTATATTGATTACTAGGATCCAAGTATATTAATCATGACAAAACATGTTATTCTCAAAGGCACAGAAAGAAATCTAAAAGGGGGTTGAATAGATCTAATTAAAATAATTTTCTTAAGATTGTTTACCAAATGAATTAAACAAATTAATTGATTGAGTTATGCACAATGAAATATAATTTTGAAAATCCCCTCAAAGATTAAATGAAAACTCACAGTTCTAAATTTAGTGAACAAGGTAGACTTAAGTTACAACAAAGGAATCGTAGTGACGGAAAAGTAAATGTGTAGAAAGATAAATGACACAAGAATTTTTAAGAAGTTCGGAGCCCAAAAGTCTCCTAATCTCCTCTTCTACTTTGAAAGTAGAAATATTCCACTAAGGAAGGGATATCACTAAGATTTCAGTTCACAAAGAACTATTACAACAGTGATTCACAAAGAATCCTTCAAGTCACACAGACTTGGAATTACAAGATCACAAAGATCAAAACACAAAAGAGAAAAGAGATGTTTGAGTTACTGCTAAATGATGTTGAGCATTTCTTCGGTATATTTTAGTAGTAGCTAAATTTATATTGAATCGTATAGTGAAATTTTTAGAACTCAGAGTATCAACACTTCGACTTTATGTAAATTCGTAGTTCTTAATGCTTGAAGTCGCCATCCTTTTATAGAGTTCTCTTGAGATTTTTTCGTTGGGAATTTACCGTTGCTCCATTATGTCCAGGACACTTATCATTCACTAATTGTTTGACTTTGAAATAGTATTTTCTTGGACCACCTCAGGCCACTTTCCTTAGACTGTGAACAGTGCAGTAGCAGCTACGTGTCCTGTGTCCTTGCTTATATAGTTGTTAGATAGAGCTTCAAAATGCTTTGTCCTTATCGCAAATACACATGATGATCATCTTTGAGGGTTGTGTGTTTAAGGTTCATGACCATTGTCATAACATGCCACTGACTTGTTAAAAGACTGTACTCTACGATTTTGGCTATATCGTAGAGTAGCTTGACTTACTTCATTTGCTTTATGAAAACGAGTGGCTCTATGATTCTAGCTTTACGATCTGATTTTTGCTCTACAATCTTTGACAGTCTTCAATTCACTCTGCGATATTAGAGTGGTTTTACCTTTAGCTCGGTGAGAAGCCTTTTGGAGGGACAAACTAAGCTATTACAAAGAATTGCATTACGATTTTAATCAACTTAATAAAGTTGATCCCTAACTAAGTCATTTTACATAATTTCTTTCATAAGGACTTTATAAAAATTAAATGGCATTACAAATATACATTAATTTTAGTCATCATTAAATCAAACAGGGAACCACATAAATGCACGTACTAACAATCTCTCCCTATTTGATGATATGACAAAACAAGTAGTTTTTAATTTAATCATTAGTAGCTAAATGCAAATAAATATGAGAAATTTAAACATGTCTTAGCATACACTGAGAGACATCTCACTGTATTTTCTAGAAAGAAAAGTGAGTTTTATTGATAAAAAGAAGAATAAGTTACATGAAAAGAAATGAAGTACAATATTACACGTAAAAAAAATAAAAAATTAACTCCTTCAATCTATGGCTCTTTTTGATGATCGACTTCGGGGAGGATTTCTCCTTTCCTTAGCCACACTATGTTCGCAAGCTTGCCTTCCTTCTTCTTCTCTGCTCCTTATCTCTTCCATGGAATCTCTTGGTATAGGATCTGGAAGTCTGAACTGCTTTTTCCCTTGTATATCAACCCTTTAAAGATTTTGATTTAGAAAATTTGGGTCATTATTTGAGAGCCTAGAGCCAGTATGAGTTACTCCACTTGACGATCCTAAAGTACTCGACGATCTCAGAGCTTGAGCTCTCAAAGGTATAGCTTGAGGAATTCTGGAGGGAGGAGGAGGAGGAGGAGATGATTGAACTCTTACTTATTGTTTCTTCTCCCCCTTTTTGTCAGCATCTTTTCATAGAGTTGTTACTTCCTCTGTGAGATTGCGAATGGTCTCAACCATGGGTACAACTTGAGATGAAGAGATAGTGACCTGGTCTTTAAGCTCATCATACTTCTTGTCTTGATCTTGGCAAAGTTCATGAACGAGCGCCATTGCATTATTAGTTTGGTGATAACATCTCATGTGAATTACTTGAACTTTTGAATGTTGGTGCTAAGATTGAAGACTTTATCTAAGAGAATTTTCATGGAGCTTGAGTGAGTGTCCTACATGCTCTTCACAGTTGCACCATGGCCATCAATATTTTTGAAGTAAATTTCATCTTTAGTTGCCAGCGATTTGTCAATAATTGAAACCAAGTTGTCCATTTGTGTGCCAAACTTCTCAGTCATCTGATCAGGTACTTTTGAAGCTTGTTTGGCAATGAAGGTAAGGCTCTTCTGCATGCCTTAAGCTTTAGAGTCTATGCCCGACTTGCATTCCTCAATTATATCTTGCAGCATGAGGGCAAATTGAGTCTTGGATGACACAATTGAGAGTCTCTTGTAGAGCTTCTTGAGAGTTGGTGCTATGTTTGCTTGATCTTCAGGACTAAGGCCTTCAAACACCATTTCATCAGCTTAAAACTGGTGTTAAATGGTGAAGCTTAACTCCTTTGTATGAGAAGATGAAGGTTCGGTAGCAATTTGAGTGTTGGAGGTAGATGGTATATCTGTATAAGTATGAGAAGTTGTAAGTATATCTGTATGGGTTTGAGTATAGGAAGTACTATCGTAATGTACAGGGTGAACAAAAACGTAGTAAGTCTGAGAAGTTGTAAGTAAAAATGACTGGCAGCAAATCAATATTCAAGGATTTAGAAAGAATTAATATTATCAACAATTCGAGAAAGTCAACAAAAATCTCTTTACAAAATAATGAACATCAAATTCTGAATAAGATTAAATTTTTAGAATCTCAAATTTAATTAAATGTTCACAAGGAAAAATATTGAGGGTCACTGAGTGGTTGTAAGGACCATAAATTCTTTACACAAAAACTGTGAACCTATTCAACAGTCACAAAATCTGTGAACTTTTTATTTCCAGAGTATCATTAGGTAACATTTAATGTTGTATTTACATAGCATATGTCGGTTACCCGACTATAACATAATACCCTTATTTCTATGGTTGTTCATACTCAGTCATAACCTCAAGATCCACACCAAAGCAACTTGGATTGGATTAACATATCACCAAATAATCATAAACAGTTCAATAAATTAATAGAAACATAACACTTGAGTTTAGCCAAACAAATAGCATAAACTCTTTTTAATTATAGACGGTCCAAGAAGCTTTTCAGAAAAATTTACAATTTAATAATGAGCGAAGTTCAAATGCATAGAAGTACACGAACTAGTCTATCTTGGGCGCACTTTTCTCGAATAGGATATTTTCCGTCTCGGGATAGTAACCTACACCATCCATACTTAATTAATTAATAGTTATCGTCGGTAACTATTACAATTTCATTTCGGTATTTTCGGATACCGTATATTTATCCTCGAGTATATCCTTACACTATTAAAATCTCATTACAGTGTTTATTTATTACTCGAGTAGTCTCATATGTTCCTTTTTGACGGATTTTAGCTGGTAAATTTTTTTATTTATTTCTCGGCTTTTCTTTAATTAATTTTTCATAAATTATTATACTTTATTTTATCCATTAAACCACTTTAACTATTTTATTATTTTTTCTCCTTCTGCCCCCACCTAGATAATTATAATTTTGTTAGTTTCTATTTTTTTCTGCATTATTAATATTTATTTTAAGCCCATTTCTGTTCAAATTTGTGAAATTCTTTAAAATTCGAAATTAAGTTCAAAAGTTATAAATTTTGGATAGTATCTTTATAACATCAAAATACGCGTTTACCCAAAATTTCATCTCCAACTGAGTTGTAGAACTCAAGTTATGACTGTTTGATTATAACTCTTTCATTACAAGTCCGTTTATGTTCATTCTTGTGCTAGAATACACTTTATACTTTCCAGTTTTATTCCCCAGAAGCTCGAATTTTATCTCCTTTGTTATTTAACCAGAACTTCCTTTTTAAAAACTAGGTTAGGGAGTTGTCTAGTTTGCCCTATTTTACTAGAAAATTCACCAAAAATAATTTACAAGGAATTTTGACCTTAAACCAATGCAGAACTTTAGTTAACTTATAGATCTATCTTCTCCAACAAACTTTACTCAAAAATTCGAAACATGTTAAAAGTTCTGTTTGTTACAAAATCAACGTCTGTTTTAGGGTTTTTTTTACCCTATATGCTGAAAATTTCACAACTTGTTTAATTTTTCTCTTTTCTTGTTTCTTGTAAGATCTTTGATTTCTTTTGTCATAGTTCATGTTATTATACTCCAAAATGTTGTTATCTATCCTTAGCATCAACAAATTCATATACACACATATTTACTTCATAAAATACTTATAGAAGTTATTTTAGGGTTTTCTTTAACTAGTTTGTGTTTCTTTCTTGTTTTTCTTTGTTCTTTCAATTTTTCCTCCATGATCCATGATATTACAATATATATATCTCTCCAATATAAACTCAAGTATACATAAAGCCTAATTATTTTCATCAAAGAAAGATTTTTAAGCTTTAAAAAGGTTAGGGTTTATACCTAGTTGTGTGTGATTACTTCTCCTTGCTTGGATCTTCTTGTTTCTCCTTCTTAGTTGATGATTTTTTTCTCACTCTTTTCCTCTTCCTTGGTGGCCAAAACACCCTCTCTCTCTTCTCTTTGGCCTTTTGTTTTGTTTGTAAAAAGTGAAGAAAAGAAAGCAACTTGGCTATTTATTGCTAGTTTATTAATTAGTCCTTCAACTCTTTTCTTTCTTAGTCAAGCCACTTAACTTACTTTTATTCTAAACTTGCCCCACCATGAGTGGTTAATCATGATTTTCATGAGTTAATTACTCTCTTGAGCTAATTAAGCATGGTTAAGCTAATCTAGGTCAATTGGTCAAGGCTTGTGGATAAGCTTGCCCCCTAAAATATCTTGGGAGGCTTCTCAAGGAAGCCTCCCCTCCCTCCTTTTCCATCTAGCCGAATTCTCAATAGTTTCTATCTATATATATATATATAAGTTTTTTTTAGCTTATCTGGCAACTTAGAGAAATCTCTAGATTTTGGACTTTTTTAACCATTTGTCTTGTTTACTTGCTTGCTTTATATATATGTGTGTGTGTGTGTGTGCGCGCGCGTGTGTGTATATATATAGATGACATACACACATATGTATGTATGTACACATGTGATGTATACATGTATGTATACTTGCATTATATTTGGTATGATTATTTGATTTTTAAAGTATTACATTGTCTAGTTATTTTTCCTTTGATTAAACTTACTCAAATAATATATATATATACATTCTATACATATATTTTACAATAATCAAGAATTATAATTTAGACTTTAATAATATTGCATTTATAATTACAAAATTTATTACAAGGGATTTTGGAATATCATATTCTTCCTCATTATAAGGATTCCGTCCCCGGAATCACCAGTACTTACTCAAAAAGATGTTGGTAATTTTTTTTCATTTTATCCTCTAGCTCCCACGTAGCTTCTTCCACGGAGTGATTTCTCCATATTACCTTCATCGAAGGTACTACTTTATTCCTTAGAACTTGCTATTTTCTATTCAAAATTTGTACTGGAACTTTTTCATAGCTGAAGTATTTCTTAACTTGTATTGGCTCATAATGTATCACATGTTTATAGTTCGGTTTGTAAGGACGCAAAACAGAAACATGAAACACATTATGTACGTGTTCTAGTTCTAGAGGTAACACTATTTAATAAGCTACTTTGCTTACTTTTCTTAGTATCTCAAATGGTCCTATAAAACGAGGACTAAGTTTCCCCTTCTTCCCGAATCGCATTTTTCCCTTCCTTAGGGATACTTTTAGAAATACGTAGGCACCCACGTCGAATTCTCGAGCTTGACGCTTTTGGTCTACGTACTTCTTCTGGCAATCTTGAGCCGCTACAAGCCTTTCGCGTATGATTTTGACGATATATGTCGTCTACTGTACCAATTCTGGTCCGAGCAGTTGTCGTTCTCCAACCTCATCTCAGTATAGTGGAGTTCTGCATTTTCTTCCATACAACGCTTCGTAAGGCGACATTCCGATGCTAGTGTGATAACTGTTGTTATACGCAAACTCCGCTAACGGTAGATGATCGTCCCAGTTACCCTTGAAGTTTGTAACGCAAGCTCTAAGCATGTCCTCTAAGGTTTGAATCTTTCTCTCGCTCTATCCATCCGTTTGAGGATGGTACGCAGTGTTCAACTTGATTTGAATTCCTAGTTGGTCTTGGAGACTCTTCAAGAAATTTGATGTAAAGCGTGGATATTAAATTTTATTTTTATTAGTAAAAAATGAGCAGATTTTGTAAGCCGATCTACAATCACCTAGATAACATCAAAACCTTTCGATGTTGTTGGGAGTCCCACCACAAAATTCATTGTAATGTGTTCCTATTTCCACTTCAGAATTTCTAAAGGTTGTAAAAGTGCACTCAGTCGTTGATGTTCTGCCTTAATGCATTGACAAGTTAGACATTTACTAACCCATTCCGCAATCTCCTTTTTCATGCATGACCACTAAAAATTCTGGCGCAAATCTTGATACATTTTCTAACTGCCAAGATGAATTTAATATTTTGCACTATGCGCCTCTCTTAGAATTTCTTCTTTTAACTCCAACACCAGAGGTATCCAAAACCTCGCTTCAAATCGGATTATACCGTTCTTATCAAGCTGAAATTTTTCCTCACCTTTCTTTGCTATCCTTCTCCTAATCTGCTCACATTCTTCGTCTTTGTTTTGAAATTCCTTAATTCTCTTAAGTATCAATGGTCGAGCTTCCATCTCATATAATTTTCTTATTAGTTCACTAAAATTCCTCACCTCAATCTCTAATTTCTCAAACTCTCTCCTCAGCTCTTCATGAGTAGTCAGCATATTCAACATTTCTTGATTGTTTCGGCTTAACGCTTCTGCTACAACGTTAGCCTTTCCCAGATGGTAAATGATTGTACAACCATAATCCTTTAACAATTCTAGCCACCTCATTTGCCTCATATTCAACTCATTTTATGTGAAAATATGTTTTAAACTTTTATGGTTTATGTATATTTCACACTTTTTTCCATAGAGATAATGCATCCAAATTTTTAATGCAAACACCATAGTCGTTAATTCCAAATCATGGGTTGGGTGTCTCTTCTCGTAATCTTTCAGTTGTCGTTATGCATACGTAATCACCTTTCCATGCTGCATCAGGACACAACTTAAACCTCTACGTGAGACATCGCTATAGACTATAAAACCTAGAGTATTATCTGGTAAAGATAACACAACGGAAATACGGAATCAACTGAGACAAAATACTAAACAAAGCCTCAAGCTTAAATACCGACGAAAATAAAATCTCTAAAGTCTGAATAGAATATAACTATCTCAATAGAATTAATGAGACAAACAGATAGAGTAGAAAAATAATGAACTGAAATAACAGACTCAATTAATTGAACTGAACAGAACCGAACAAAAATAACACAATGAATTAATAGGCTGAATCAAATGGTTAGGTGATATAATTTCATACTGAGCTCAGAACAGAATAGAAATATACTTTGCCATACAGGCAAGTCAAATAATGCCATATAAGCAATCAAAATAATGCCACACAGGCAAATCACACAATGGACCGCGAATCCAAATGCATGCAAATCGAATAGGTATGTCTGGCATAACATCACCAATCTGCAGAACAGAAACTAGGATTAACTCATACACCTCCCACAACAAAAACACCAAATTGCTCATTTCCTCCGGAGCACAAAACAAAGACGTCGTGGACTAATCACACCGCCACGAAAGGTGTCATGCCTCAGTGCCAAGGACATGCCTGTGGTACCCCCACAGGTGGTTATAGCTCAGGTATACCCTACAATATATTCTAACAAAGATACCATGCCACAACACATGTGACACAATACCAACAAAAGGGTTCTATATGTACATGTTAAACCAGATCAAACCATAATGTCTCAAAAGAAAGTAACAACATGTACCGCTCTACAAATATCAAAATAAATACTAGACATGATAACCTAATTCAAAGAATACAAATATGAGTCTTATATATCAACTCCAAAATGAAACTATTTAATGAATTTCACAAGAAACAATTATGTGAAATAATAATGGAAATCGAAACGAGGAACAAAACGAACTAATTAAATTTCACAAGAGTATTGCTGAAGGAGTACAAATATCCGTACTTAAAATAAGCAACGTAATACCCAAAATTTATATTCCAAATATAACTCGCTAAATTCCTTCCGTCCGAGCTAATTATACAAATTAACAAAAATAAATTAATAAATCATATATATGTTAAATTACTAATTATTAACTTCCTTTTTTCCAAGATTTATTGTTGTTATTATTATTATTATGAAGAACTTTAAAGTGACAATAATTTAACTATATGCGACTGCTCATAATATAAATTACCTTCGTCCTAACAAAAGGAGCATAAAATATATAATGATATAAATCGTTACATACATACACATCTGCATTAATGTATATCCATAGCACATTGATGTTATCAAATTGCATAACTACAACTCTACATATGATAAAAGTTTAATTACTCCTATTTTGATTAAATACAATTTCATTAATTTAGTTAATCATTTATCTATGCACTAATGCACATGCTTATACTATGATAAAAATAACTTCCAAAAAGCGCGCGCGCGCGCGCACACACACACACACACACACATATATATATATATATATTATAGACTTTGATGATTCTTTATGTACGAACTAAGTAAATATATATTAACAGTACCCTTTGTTCTAACAAGTACCATGAATCAACTTATAATTACAAAATCAAATATAATGTTCCATCACAATCTGCAAAACTTCTACATATGCAAGTATATTATAATAAATTAATAATATAACTTTTATGTAATAATAATATTATAATACATTACCAACATCAATTCTTCCCGTTTTGTGTACTACACAGAATCATGCCATAAATATCACAAATACATTTGTAAAAAAAAATATTCTTTCTATTTTTTTAACCCTTTTACAAACACATATTATTATTATTATTATTATTATTATTATTATCATCATCATCATCATCATCATCATCATCATCATCATCATTAAAGTAGCACACCGTATATCTTGCAAGCTTCAATAATACTGATATAAAAAAACTTTTACCCACCTTCGGTCCGTTCTAAATAAAATATATAAACTGAAACTAACAATTTAACTTTCATGGTAGTACACTATATTGATGTAGTTTTCCTTTATAATTTAGAACATGGTCAAAACTTAGGTAATACATGTATGATTTTACCCAGCATGCGAATTAGTATGACAATATCAATTCTGACTATTAGAAAATTAAGAAATCATTACTCCTACATGTGCATATTCTACTATATTCACCAAGCTATGCTCTAATAAACATATACATATACAATATATTAGGCACAAAACAAGTCTCACATGGCTACAACTAGATAGACTGCCACTAGACATAATCAAATATTATATAATTATAAATACCTTATAAACCAATTCTCGTTCCTTCCGCAAATAAACTTCTTGCCATTCTCGTTGTTCTTAGCCACCGCTAGCTTTTTCTCTTCCTTTCTTCCCTCGGTTTGTATAATGAAGATGAGTTAGGTTTAGCTTTTTATTAACTAAGAGGGTCATGCCCAAATGAATTTCTAATTGGGTTCAATTAATATTAAGGTCCAAATTTTAATCAAATAATATTATCTATGACTTCTAATTAGCCCACATGCATAATGTTAATCCAAACATAAGAAAAGTTCACATAAATTTAGTCAATCTTATAAAAAGTCCAATTAAAACGCTTTAGGAATAATTTTTTTTTACGGGTATTACATTACCTCCCCCTTAAAAATAATTCCGTCCTCGGAATTCAAATAAGCTACAGAAATTTTATTTTAATTTAAATTGCATAATTATTCATGAACTTTGGTTAAGACGCAGCATCGCCCTTTTGTAACGATCGAGTCTGGTAAGTCTATTTGTCCATGCAATTATCCATGTACTTATAGAAGATTCGCCAGCTTCATCGCCAAGCCTTTGTAATGTTCTTCACTTTGCATCGAATTAAACAACATGCTCCATAGCTGGTGCGGGCGTCCGTCAATTTCTTTGAATTTCGTTCTTGTGAATGTACTCTTTGGAACAAAATTCGAAAACACATCGAATAACAAAATATTAAAATTATCTTTAATTCATAAAATGTTCATGTTCTGCACAAGACTGGGATCTAACAAATTATTATATTTATTTTATATAAATTCATGCAAAACTCCAAGGATATCAGATAAATAAAATAATTCTACAAATTATATCGTATACTCTCTCGAATACCTAAAACGCTTCAAAATATCATAACCTCGATCCAAATTCGTTCTCAAAAATTATTACAACCAAATAATACACTACTAAGATCTCTTTATCATCATATCAAACTCTAAATCAAATATTCTACTATCTGCACAAGCAAACTATAGTTGTTCAAGACCTCCCAAAATCAATTGGATTTCATCATTTATTATATACTCCCTCCGTCCCGTATTAAACATCTTAATTTCTTTTTTAGGATATTCCATAATAAATGTCCTATTTCTATATTAGTAACTATTTTTATCTTATTTTTCCACTTATACCCTCATAAACTTTTTAGTCAACTTTTGTTAGAAACTTAAAAAATGATAAAAGGTTTACATTGGAAAGTGATGTATTGTTATACTATTTTCTCTCTCATATTATCAATATAACATCTCTTCTATTCATGTGGAACTAACAAGGAATAATTAATGTTGTGGTCATAGAAAAGTGAATGAATACTACAATTAAAAGATAATTTAGAAGGGCAATTTAGGTAAAAAAAAATATATTATTAATTAGCGTGCTGAAACCAATTAGGACGTTTAATACGGGACAGGGGGAGTATATCTAATCATTTAATGAATCTATCATTCTCTTATTACACCCCTTAACCCAACAAATTCAAAGATCTCCTCATACTATCATAAAAAAACTTCGCATAACATAACTCCAATATTCTATTAGGAAATATCCACCAAAAGTCATTAACACTAAATGATTCACCTAATTACCTCGAATGTCAATAACTCAAATTTACAAAAAATTATTTGTACTTAATAGTTTTCACTTTATCATATTATCTCATCAATACACATACCTCAAATTATCCATAAGCTTAACAAAATCGAAGCATAATCAAATTTAAATCCTTAATTCTAATATCATAATAATTGTTACCAGAAATAACTCTAACAAATAATTCTCCAAAATCAAATACTTGCTGATACAAATATTCACATCATAATCACATTACATATATGATCATTTCTTAATAGCCCAAAATATAGTTTTACTCTCCTTAATTATCCACTCAACATTCTTAACTAATATCATTAATCCATCGCATAGTAATAATAACCTTGACACATTATCTCACTTTTTCTCAAATCAACTACAAATCGAAAAGAGACTAACATTCGGTCCAAACCAACATCAACCAAACAGATAACCAAATCGAAACAAAATCATACGTCTACTCAGTGGTTTACCCATAACTCACAGGTTAAATCTAAAAGGAATCTACAGAATCATAACCTAGCTCTGATACCAACTTTGTAACACCCTTTTTTCCGAAATAGAAAATGGAGGTCACGTGCAAAGCACAACAAACCTCAAAATAAATAAACAGAGCACTAATAACTTCAATATATAATAATGATAATCCATCAATGTCAAACTAAATACAATTCTCTAAAAGAAAGTAGAATAATCAAAACTTAAAATCAAATAAACATAGATGATCAAAAGCAACTCTCTTATCACACTAATCCTGAATCACCCCTACAAACTTGCCGAAAGAAAAACACAACATGAGCCAAATGCCCAGTACGGATATAGATATACAAAGATACACAACGAAAATACGAAATCAACTGAGACAAAATACTAAAGAAAGCCTCAAGCTTAAATACCGACAAAAATAAAATCTCCAAAGTCTGAAAAGAATATAACTGTCTCAACAGAATTAATGAGACAAACAAATAGATTACAAAAATAATGAACTGAAATAACAGACTCAATTAATTGAACTGAACAAAATCGAACAAAAATAACACAATGAATTAATAGGCTGAATCAAATGGTTGTGTGGTATAATTTCATACTGAGCTCAGAACAGAAAAATATAACTTGCCACACAGGCAAGTCAAATAATGTCATATAAGCAATCAAAATAATGCCACACAGGCAAATCACACATTGAACTGCGAATCTAAATGCATACAAATCTGATAGGTGTGTTTGGCACAATATCACCAATCCGCAAAACAGAAACTAGAGTTAACCCATACGTCTCCCACAACAAAAACACCAAATTGCCCATTTCCTCTAGAGCACAAAACGGAGACGTCGTGGACTAATTACACCGTCACGAAAGGTGTCATGCCTCAGTGTGGTACCCCCACATGTGGTTATAGCTCAGGTATACCCTACAATATATTCTAACAAAGATACCATGTCACAACACATGTGACACAATACCAACAAAAGAATTCTATATGTACATGTTGAACCAGATCAAATCATAATGTCTCAAAAGAAGGTAACAACATGAACCGCTCTACAAATATCAAAATAAATACTAGGCATGATAACCTAATTCAAAGAATACAAATATGAGTCTTATATATCAACTCCAAAATGAAACTATTAAATGAATTTCACAAGAAACAATTATGTGAAATAATAATGGAAATCGAAACGAGGAACAAAACGAACTAATTAAATTTCACAGGAGTATTGTTGAAGGAGTACAAAAATCCGTACCTGGAATAAGCAACGTAATACCCAAAATTTATATTCCAAATATAACTCGCTAAATTCCTTCCGTCCGAGCTAATTATACAAATTAACAAAAATAAATTAATAAATCATATATATGTTAAATTACTAATTATTAACTTCTTTTTTTCCAAGACTTATTGTTGTTATTATTATTATTATGAAGAACTTTAAAGTGACAATAATTTAACTATATGCGACTGCTCATAATATAAATTACCCCCGTCCTAACAAAAAAAGTATAAAATATATAATGATATAAATCATTACATACATACATACATACATACATACATATCCGCACTAATGTATATCCAGAGCACATTGATGTTATCAAATTGCATAACTACAACTCCACATATGATAAAAGTTTAATTACTCATATTTTGATTAAATACAATTTCATTAATTTAGTTAATCATTTATCTATGCACTAATGCACATGCTTATACTATGATAAAAATAACTTCCAGAAAGCATATATATATATATATATATATATATATATATATATATATTATAGACTTTGATGATTCTTTATGTACGAACTAAGTAAATATATATTAACAGTATCCTTTGTTCTAACAAGTACCATGAATCAACTTATAATTACAAAATTAAATATAATGTTCCATCACAATCATCAAAACTTCTACATATGCAAGTTTATCATAATAAATTAATAACATAACTTTTATGTAATAATAATATTATAATACATTACCAACATCAATTCTTCCCATTTTGTATACTATACAGAATCATGCCATAAATCTCACAAATACATTTGTAAAAAAAATATTCTTTCTATTTTTTAACCCTTTTACAAACACATTTTTTTTATTATTATTATTATTATTATTATTATTATTGTTGTTATTATTATTATTATTATTATCATCAAAGTAGCACACCGTATATCTTGCAAGCTTCAATAATACTGATATAAAAAAACTTTTACCCACATTCGGTCCGTTCTAAATAAAATATATAAACTGAAACTAACAATTTAACTTTCATGGTAATACACTATATTGATGTAGTTTTCCTTTATAATTTAGAACATGGTCAAAACTTAGGTAATTTACGTATGATTTTACCCAGCATGGGAATTAGTATGACAATATCAATTCTGACTATTATAAAATTAAGAAATCATTACACCTACATGTGCATATTCTACTATTATGAATTGAATTCACCAAGCTATGCTCTAATAAACATATACATATATAATATATTAGGCACAAAGCAAGTTAATCCAAACATAAATTTAGTCAATCTTATAAAAAGTCAAATTAAAACGCTTTAGGAATAAATTTTTTTTACGGGTATTACGGTTACTCTTTATTTTATACATTTTATTTATTTTTATTTATCTTTTTGAGAATGGAGGGAGTATAAAATAAACTGTGCCAAACAGAAGCCACAACTTACTTGAATAAGCACACTTTAAATTTTAAGTAAGTTGCGACAAACAAGGCCATAATGATAAAATAAGGTGGCAAATAAGTTTTAAACTGTTTAAAATAAGTTGGGACAAACAGAGTTTTATTACTATTGTTTAAAAATAAAGAATCTCATTACTATTATTTATATTTAATTTAATAATTTTATAATAATTATTTCTAATATTGACTCTCATTATTTCTTTGAGGATTGGAGTATAACTTTTTCTTATTTGTAATTAATGGATATGTAGAAAACAGCATTTCATCAAAATCAAGAAAAAAAAAGTATTCCTTCTGTTTCTTTTTAATTGATGTTTTGAAAGAAAAATATGAAAATTAAAAAAATATAATTAATATTTTGTCTGATTAATCAAAATATTTATAAAATCTCACTATTATACTTCTAAAATTCATTGAAAAGATAAGAGATAAATAAGTTAGTATTTTATTTTGTCTGATTGATCAAAATATTTATAAAATCTCACTATTATACTTCTAAAATTCATTGAAAAGATAAGAGATAAATAAATTAGTATTTAATATAGGGATAATATGAAAAAATAATTTATTAATACTTTATTAAAATTTACAGATGACAAATAAAAAAAGCACAAATTTTATTCCGTAAAAAAAAGATAAATACTCTTTCCGTTCCACAATTAAAGATACAATTTGACTTTTAAAATCAAACGATGCCATATTAAACTTCAAATTTATGTAATTTTATTTGATATAATTATTATAATTATATATATATAATATAATAAAAATTATTAATCAAAAAATTTATTTTAATCACGTTAATTTTAAAATTTAATATACCAAAATTTTATCTTAAAAGTCAAATTTTATATCCGGCGGAAGGACAAAATAACGGAGGGAGACGGAGTATGAAAAAAATATCAGTAGCAACTTACGCACCATACCACATAGGCACGTAGGAAAGCCAACATCCACACAGAGAGAGAGAGAGAGGGGGGGGGGGAGAATGGCGACAGTCTCACGCTATGGAGCTTTCATGGAGAAATTCATTTTAAAACCCAGTTCTTCTTCTCAAGAACTTCCCTTAAATGCCCTCAACTTTGCCATTAAAGATATGTGAGTCCCTTGCTTCCCTTCTTACAGTATGAACTCTACAATTTTGCACATAATTTGTCTACCCAGTAATTTTTGTGAGTCAAATTCTTTAAAATAGTTTTTGCTTCTATTGTGTATCCAGATTAATACACTGATAAATAAGTGTGTTATGTTCATTTCACTTTGTAGATTAGATATATATGTATTTGATGTTTCTAATCAACTGTATATGTCTATAAACTTGTGAACCCCAGTTTTACATTGGGGAGATTGGAGAATTCTTGATTCAATTAACTCAGAATGATTCAAGTACTAATTGAAGCTTACATCTGCTAACTTTAGTAGGATTTAACAAAATAAACTGCATAATTTCTGCTTTTAATATCAGTTATTGGGTTTTTAGACTCTTTTGGAGTTTGAGTCTTCGGGATATACATACTCCCACCACCCCAAAACATGAGTCCTCTTTTCTAAAAATTTAAATCATGCATTTTAAGATAAGTGGTCAATTTCCAATTTCGCCTCCTAACTCAATTCAGTAAATAAAGGTATATTTCGAAAAATGTAGGTTTAGGCACTATGCATTCAGGTAAATCTGGAATATCATGTTACCTTTTAGTTTATTTTTAGAATTTGGACCGTCTTTTTGGTACATAAAAAAAGGACTTCCATTTTGTGACAGAGTGAGTGTGTTATGTATTATTAGTATTACTTTGAAATATTTTAGATTATAAAATAGGCCCAAATCTACCATATAAAGACATCAAGTTCTCCAACCCAAAAACAATTTGCAATCAGAAGAGTTGGCCTTAGCCAATATATACTGGATATACGTTTCCAAGGTATTCATTGTGGGACTTTATGTATATAGTCTACACACTCTAACAAAATACTTGAATCAGATTTGATGTAGATGGATATGTGACTGGGTTTGGGAATCCCGATTGGGCTCGTACTCATTCAGCTGCTACATCAACTGCTCCAGCTGTTACGGCTCTGCTGAGGGCAGGTGCTACATGTGTTGGCAAAACTGTCATGGATGAAATGGCATACGGGTAAGAGTCAACCACCCACCTTTGATATTTATTTTCCCAATTTCTCTCTCCTATTTTTGACTTCTAAAAAAAGAAAAAGAAAAAGAAAGAAAAGACATCATAAAGAAGACTTACAACTGCACCCCGAGATAAACCCTGATTCCATGCTAAGTGCTGATGATCACTTATTACTGTGAAACCATTAGCTTTTTTCATTCTTGTTAGTATGGCTTAATCATCATCATCATATTATCTTGATTTATTTACAGTTAATGTAGTTATCATTATCCTCTCAACTGTTTGATAGAATTTTTATTGCTCATTGCAGATTTTTTCTCAATTCCATAATGCTGAAGTCTAAATTTGTAATATTGCTAGCAATTGGAGTGATTTTCATATATCAAAATAAAAAGACACTTAGAGAGCATAATGAAAACTGTAATGTCCTTGTTGATCTTAGAATCATTAACAATATGACATATTCTTTCTCCTCAAACTATTAGATGAATTTGTAAATGATCCATTATTGATTATGTTTCAGATAGTATGGAAATTATTATACTCGGTTTCGTTATGAGGGCTAGAATTGTGCGATTTTCCTTTTTGTGAACGATTTGATATGTGATGAGAAGAAGTGGATAATGCCCTTACTCGAGTCTCAAGAGGCATTTGGAGGAAATCGGAAGAAATTTTTCATTGTGCTCTTGGTTTCTTTTCTTCTATGCCTATGAAGAATATAATTTTACTTTGTATCCCTTCTCTCCTGCATAACATCATTTATTTTAATTATGGAAGGATTACTTTAATAGAGCTTCATGTACCTTAAGTCCTATCATGTCTATGATTCTTTAAAAAAAAAATCAACTTTTATTATTAGATCCTTTATGGGATGATTTGTGTTTTTAATCTTACTCAGTTCTAGAAAATGAAAAGAAAATTTCACATCCAAAATGCTATAAAAAAACAGTACTTCACTTATTGTGGTTTCTGAGAGCTTCTCATAAAGCTATTGAGTTTTGACTTAGCACCACAAATAAAGATCTTGAGAATTACCGCTTGAAAGTTAGATACTGAAGGAATCTACCGGCAGTGTAAGTGGAGAAAACAAACATTATGGGACACCCACCAATCCCTGTGCACCAGATCGGGTACCTGGAGGATCCTCTAGTGGATCTGCTGTTGCAGTTGGAGCAATGCTTGTTGATTTCTCCCTAGGTAAGATTTTGTATTTCCAGAAATTTTTTATAGATTTGGTGAACCTTAAATTGGTTGAAGCAAAAACTCTATTGTCTGCAGGCACCGACACTGGAGGAAGTGTAAGAGTTCCTGCATCATATTGTGGGGTTTTTGGGTTTCGGCCTTCTCATGGTGTTATTGATACTAGTGGTGTTATTCCCATGGCGGAGAGTTTTGACACTGTGGGTGAGAAATTGTCTACATGTTGAACTAAGTATCAACTGCACATATTTACATATGAAAAGCCTAGGTACATATGTGATCCAACGTTAATGCTCATATGTTACAAGGGGTGAAAGATTATCATTCTTTAAACTGAAAAAATAATCTTTTTCCTGATATCTCATGCAAACTGTAAAGAAATTTGTCATGACCATTGTAATCTCTCAACTTTGATTTTGGAAAGCGATGCTTCCATGCTGATTAATTTCCAGGATGGTTTGCTGCGGATCCTGTGATATTGAAACGGGTTGGACGTGTACTTTTGCAAATTCCTGGTGAGGATCCTGTGAGACCTGCTAATGTTATTATTGCTGAAGATTGTTTCAATCTTCTTAGCCTTCCAAGTGATCGCATTACTAGAGTTCTTGTCAACTCAGTTAACAAGTTATTTGGAGGTAAATGGGTTAATTTTACGACTGTGCTTTTGATCTAGTTTTAATAGTTAACAATTGGTCATTGCTGACTGATAAAAGTTAATAATTATTGTTTATATCCATTACATGCGAAGGTACTAATGCATCATGTTGATGACTAGATTCATTATAAGATTGTGGGTCTTTTATTTTATATTATTTTATTTATTTATTTTATTTTTTTGCTTCTTTTTTTATAAATAAAATAAAACAACATAATGCTGCAGTCACTTGAAACAATTTCTGAATGATGGATGTATGATAGATAGATATTAAATATTCATAGCTCAAATGCATCTTTGGTATCTATAATACATTGTTTCTCATACATCAATGTACCTCATGTGTGTCATAATGCAGGTGATATTGTGAAATATGCAACACTTGGGGAATATGTTATGAATAAGGTTCCAAGTTTGAAGTATTTCATGCCTAAAGAGATTGGAAGTCAAGAATATAATATAGAATCTTTGGTAGCCCTTTCAAATTCCATGCGGTTACTTGTAAGGTACAGAAGATGAACAACATTTGATTGGATCTTTATGTTGATACAATTCTGAGTTAATGATATATGTGATATTTGGTAACTGTCTTGCCATCTAAATAGTTCCATTTTCTTCATGGTTTAACTCCCCGAACTCCTAAATAAGTTATATTTGAAGCATAGGTATGAATTCAAGAATAATCATGGTGAATGGGTCAGAACTGTCAAACCTGATTTCGGTCCAAGAATGTCAGAGCGTGTATGGGGGGCCCTTGGCACAACAGATGAAAAAATTGATGCCTGTCACTCTGTTAAGACCGAGTTACGAGCTGCTCTCAGTTCCCTACTAGGGGTATTCTCTCTCTCTCTCTCTCTCACACACACACACACACTCACACTCTTACACACTCACGAAAGATGCCTTAGAAGCCAAACGATGCAGGACACATGTCAACTAATCTTAATATCCTTGAGGGATTTTGGTTCATAAGTTTTAGTTAGATTTATTATCAATTTGAATTCTATTGTGTAATTTTATAAGTACTGGGGATCATTGGGAGACAAGTGTAGTTTAAGTCATACTTTGTCTTATGGGTTTTAGAAGTGGGCGGCCAGAAAAACCTTTACAGTTTCTTTTAAATTATTCTCCCCCCGTTGCACAAAAGGAGTCTCATTTCCATAAAATTGATCCACAAAAAGAGTTCACTTTTTAGTTTTTACATGATTGTAAAAAATGATACAAGATTCTCAAGTTTACAATACAATTTTACTACCATGTCATCACTACTAAACTAAACACTCCGTATATTTATAGGGATAAACATTGAAGAAAAATATATTCTTAAAGTTTGCAAATGGGACTCCTTTGATGGAACGGAAGGAGTATTTTTTAGGGTCTTGTAAGTCCATTACCTGTGTGCAACTCAGAACCCTGCAAGGGTGAAGCAATCTTCTCTCTCTCTCTCTCCCCCCGCCCCCTCTTAATTTGCATGCTCTTATCCTATCTCCAAACTTCTTCATCACCAAACTTCTTCATTTCAGGAACCTAAGCTTTAAGAATATTTCTTTATTAAATTTTATATGGTTTGATAAGAGCCCTACTGGATTAATTGTCCACATCAATTTTTCATGAGTAGAGTGCCTGTAGAGTCATGTATCTTTGGTAAACATCGAACATTCTATATCTGAGATTCTTGAGTATCAATGGTGGGAAGAATGATTCCTATTCATGTTTGGTTAAAAGTTATTCAGTGGTGTAGCACTGTAGCTTCTGATTGAATTATTCCTGCAAGTGCTTTTGTTCTCATTTCTACCAATATATTTAAGGGGATAACATTATTGTGGTTGCCGCAGCTAGTTGGCTGTGGAAACAGCCCATAACTAGTTTGGGGATTTCATTAATGGCAGTTTTGTCTGTTCATCAGTTTCATTCATATCATTTTTGTTATTCATCATTTTATTAATCAGCTACGTCATTTTGGTTCATTGCCATAGTGACATATTCAACTATCTATAACAACCACAACCATGTTTCTACCTATGTAAATGTATATAGATATTATATATATATATGAGGTGAGTTTCACCAATCCATCAGTAGGCGATACAGATCATTTTATCATAGACTAGGCATCATAGTGATATTCTCATGGATTCAGGACTACTGGCTTGTTTGTGAGTTTTATTTTGGGGGGAGAGGAAGGAAAGGGAAGGGAAAGTTGGACGCTTTCCTTCTAACATTTGATAGAAAGCGGCCCTAAATGATAAATTCCTCAGTGAACTATACGTGTAATCTGCTCTTAAAACCTTTTTGTTTTTTCTCAAAACTTATGTATGTTAATTCTACTGGGAATTTGAAGGAAATTTGAAGACATGATATTCATGAACCAATTTTTTTTACCAACTCTTCACCTATGAATGCTCTTTTTATTTATTTTTACTTTTTTTTAAAAAAAAAATTACTTTTGAAAATGATTGCATAGGATTTTGACATCCTTGCAATCCCTACGGTTCCTGGACCTCCACCCAACCTACAATCAGAGGCAGCTTCACTGAAAACATTTCGAGACAGGCGTTTTAGCTTTCTCTCTTTGGCAGTTTTATCTGGATTTTGCCAGGTTCCCCCTCTCTCTCTCTCTCACACACACACACACAGTTTTCAACAAAAAAAAAGTCTCAATGTCCAGTCAACTAATAATCTGTTTGGATATTGGTTCAATCTACAGGTTAGCATACCACTAGGGATGTATGATAATCTTCCTGTGTCAGTTTCGTTGTTGGCAAAACATGGTTCAGATGGATTCCTACTAAATGTGGTTGAGACCCTTTACGGAGCCCTAAAAGAGCAGGTTGAAATTGCTGAGAAATTGAGTTACTGAATTTGGTTTCATGGTAATAATTTTAAGTTCCATATTAAACTTTATAAGTAGTTTAATTTATCTGTTTATTACTCCCTCCGTCCCGTAAAAATTGGCTTAGTTTGACTTTCTCAGTCAAATTGACCATTTTTGTAATCAAAATTTATTACTATTTTCATGTAAATGTAGGTGGAGAAACTATAACCATTATAAATTATGTCGAATTTACTACCACCTCTAATTTTCTTATAGGTTTGAAAATATAAACAAATATGTTTAATCCTTAGTTCTAAAATTGGTCAATTTGACCAAAAAAATCAAACTAAGCCAGTTTTTGAGGAGGAACAGAAGGAGTAGCATGAAAAAATGATAGAGGCCTCAAATTTAGTCTCAAATGATGCATCTTTATTGCATTAGTCAAGTACATCACTTATTCACTTCTAATTGGTCATGTAATGAAATAGTATTAAAAAAAGGTCGTTGATATTGCCAAAGCAAATATTTATTTAACAACACTTTTATAATTATTCTAGCAAATACTTTAAGTGACATTTATTGCACTGACAACCTTATTTTTGCTCTGGCAAATATCAACCGCCTAAAAAAATCACCTAATACCCCCCACATTTTGAGACCACTAGCATCAATCATTGACATAGATTATCAAGACTGTCTCTTTATCAGTTTCTTCTGGTTTTCTGGAATTCCACTTTTCTTAAACTTTCCATAATTTATTTCATACCCACTGCAGAACCAAGGCATTATGAGCAGCAATTGGAATTCATTCTGAAGCCAGAATGTTTCTTCAAGTACTTCAGCTTTTTGGTGAACGTCTCTGAAATGAGAAGGAATGATATATATATATATATATATATATATTGGATTTCACAGCTGGCGAATCTTTCACTCTACCTCCTCTACCTAAGTAAGTACAAGCAAGGCAATTGACTGGATCAGGAAAGTATAGAACTTCTTGACATTTCTTTGAAGGCAGATATAATTGAATATATACCTCGGATTTCGTATTTATTCAGCGGGAAATGATTATTGCTGTAAAATTGAAATTGCGAATTTACACGTATATGATAACCCTTTTTTCTTGTGTAAAAGATTATAACCTTAAGTTTAATGTATTGTGTTGTTGGACTTCTTCTGATCAACGCCAAAATAAACAGTGCAAAACATGGGCGAAAATATCGTTTCTGTGTACTCATAATTTTAATTAGCTAGAAAAATGGAAAAGTTTAGTTTTTGAATATATTACTAGTTATTAGTCTAAATATGTTAACTTTTTAAATAAAAAATTTTCAAAAAAAAGTGACCTTTTCAGCCTTTTCTTTTTCATTCATTAAAAAATTAAAAATTAAATATTGACAATAAAAAAAATTTAATTTTTTTTTATTTTAAAATTTAGAAACACAATGTGCGGAGAGGCCCTTTTTCTAAGATAGGATTCCAATAAAGACTTGAATGTTATTGGGCTTTTGATAAAACTACAAAAATTGGTATAAAATCATAAATATTCACATGAGACCACCATCTTTCACCAGCTGTGCAACACACGCGACCACCATGGATGATGGAACAAGTTGGTCTTTCAAAAAACAAAAAAAAAAAGAAGCCTCGTGGCCCCTTATTGAGAAATTACTACCCTTCATTAAATTTGTAGTTCTTCATTTCTATTTCTCTCTCTCTCTATATATATATATAAGGGCGGAGCCGGGATTTTTTTCCTGGTTGGGCTACCAAATACCAACCATATACACAAAAAATTGTCCCGTCAAGATCAATCATAAATTCAAAATCATACATAATAGTAAATTAAATTAACTACTACTATAAAAAAATTAAATAAATTAAATTAAAAAAAGAAGAAGCATATACCTGAATGCAATTAAAGATATTGGCATCCTTGTTTTCAGATTCTAAAGCATATAGTGAAGGCAAAACCACTTTATACCTGTAATTTAGTTCACAAATCAAATATAATCAAAAATCCAAAACCCCAAATAAATCATATGATCTTAAGAGAATACAAAAATGAACCTCATGAAATGAAATCGAAAAGGGGTATTATTGATTAAGAATACAAAAATCCAAAAATAAGTCATCCAAATAAAATCAGAAATTATCATAAAACCCGAAACCTTAAATAAATCATTTGAGCTGAAGTGAATACAAAAATGAACAGAGAGGGGATTAATGAAATGAAACTGCTGAAAGGGGTATCATTGATAAGTATACACATACTTCCGCCATCCGGCGGGCCTTGCCGACTTGAGCAACCATCCATAAATTAAAGAAGGCGGAAAGAGCAACAACCAGAAACGAGAACATGTACTTCTCCCTTTACTTGATATCTTCACTTGCTCTCTTTTTCTTCATTCATTTAGATTTTAGGGCATCACGTAAAGGGTCTAAAGGCTAAAGCAATATGTATTCAATATTGAGTTAGGTCATTGGATATATAAGTACTATAATTAAAAAAAATTCACCCGGGCGGGCTAGAGCCCACCCCAGCCCAAGGGTGGCTCCGCCCTTATATATATATATAATATATATATATATATATATATATATATAATGGTAAAAGTCTAGCACCCTCTTTTGGAGTTTTAAATTGGAGAAAAGAAATTAAATAGTTTGAAAAAAGATAAGAGAGAGTATCTTCGAAATTTTTAATAGAAAATTTTTAAAAAAATAAAATAAAGTTGTGTCTTGAAGAAAGTAAGTGTTATTTAGGTCTAAAAAGGTTTTTTTTTTTCGCTTCTTTAAAGGGAAAGGGAAAAAAGTGTATTCTTCATTTCTCTTCTATTTTCTTCTTTTCATATTTTTCTTCAATTAAAAAACTCACAGACACTAAGTCACTGTGTAACCGAGTTTGTTAGACTGCTTCTTCTCTCTTAATTATCATATGCACAATATTTGATTAAATGGACCAAAAAGAACCAATTCACAACTTAAAATTTTATTTTTGAAATTAATAAATTATAATTTAAAACAAGTCAACTCACATTTCTCCCCTTCTTTTTATATTCCCAATAATATGGCCAACTATTATCTATTCTTTTTGAAAAATGTTGCCAAGTACACCTTTTTTAAAAAAATTTAATGGAAGCAGATTAAACTAAGCTATAGAAAGGTTACATTCAAAAAAAAAAAAAGCTATAGAAAGGTTGAGTACTTTTATATATTACAAGAAAACTATATTGATCTTTATTATGGATAGACACAATAATATATTCGTACATAAATATAAATACATAAATAATTAATTGATGATAACAAAATTTATTTATTTTTTTCCAAAAAATGATTGGACCAAAGTTAAACAATGTGGAAATTTGAAAGTCCAAAAATGTAGGCCCGATAATTTTCCCGAACTCGACTAATTTCGTTTGATTTCGACCTTAATGGGACCTAATTTTTAAAACACTATAGAGTTAGAATTGGTATGAGATATACCCCCTCACCTCCGCCCTCAACCTGATTATATGTGTGTGTATATATATATATATATAATTTTTTTTTAAGAAAATTAACATTTTGTATATATATAATTATGTGCTTATTTATATTATTTCATTATAAATTCATAGCTTTTGTAATATAAATATGTTGCTAGTAATAGAAATATTACATGTTATTTAATTTTAAATTAAATGTATTTGTATAAAATAATATAAAAAAAATTAGAGAAATTTAATTGAAAAAAAAACGGGTAAACAGGGCAGAGGTGGGATGGGTATGCTTCGTATGGAGTGTTGTTTTTTAGAACTAGTTGCGTTCGAAAATAGCTCCATATTGATAGAACGGGTATGAGGCGGGTCCCTAAACTATACCCGACTAATTGCCAGGCATACAAAAATGTCGTTTTCCCTATTTGCTCCTCACTCGTAGCAAGAAGAAACGCGCCACCCATCCGCGTTAGCAACGCATCAGTCAGAGAAACCAAAATCGAGGATCTTCTCTTCAACGTTTATCATATTTTTTTTATCCTCCGCCGTACTGACTGATTGCCCTTCTATTGATTTTGCTTGCTACATTAATGTGGATGTGTGTAATTACATAGATACATAGAGAGAGAGTGGGATCAATTTTAGTGAATTTGGTTTTGTAGCAAAGAAGAAGAAAGAGAGAGAGAGAAATGGAGGTCAGAGCCAGAGCTCCGGGGAAAATCATACTCGCCGGCGAACACGCCGTCGTACATGGATCTACGGCCGTCGCTGCCTCCATTGATCTATACACTTACGCCTCTCTGCATTTTCCCAGTCCTTCTGGTACTTACCAAACACACTCTCTCACACACTTTTTCAAACAGACAAAATCACAAATATATGCTATGAGGTTTATGGGGTTGAACAAAAGTGGGTTTGCTGAAAATGGTGAGATAATAAAAAAACCCATTTAGAATTTGGGTCTATTTCCATTTTCCCACTGTATGTCATCAAAATTCTTGATAGGAAAGAATTATTCTTCTCTTTCTTTTAACTAGTCATGGGGTGGACCTTGTGGAAAAATCATTTTTACTCGTGGAAACTTAATCCCCTTTTTGATATTTTGCAGTCTGTTTCATACTTTTTCAATGTTTGTTTAAGCCTACTTTTGTTGAATTTATTGGCCTTGTGTGCTTAAATGCTTTTGCTTGAGCTATGATTCGAAAATATCCTCTACGGTTTGACGATGATGATTTAATTGTTATTGAATAATTAATGAAGTATGAGTAACTTGATTATTGTAGCAATAATTTTTATGGTGCTACATTTTTTGCTTTAGGATTGTGGATATAGGTTTAGATTTTTTTTAACATTAATTTGATAACATGTTTCTTCTTTTGTGATCAAATCATTCTTATTGTTATGGTGGTTTTTTGGGCTGTAATGAAGTTGATCCTTTGGGATGTTGGGTTAAAAGAAGTGAATGGTTAGTTTGATTTTACAACCGAGAACAATAATTTGTTGTGTTGATTTTTAAGATTTTACTACAAGCGGGAACAAGAATTTGTTAAGTTGATTTATAAGTATTTATTACAATGTTTTCTTGCAACCGCGCTTAGTCGTGTAGAAAAATCATCGGTTCATGTTTGGAGAGATTTATTATGGCAATGTTCCTCATAACCGGAGTGTTCTGTAGCCTACTGATAACTGCTTCAAGACCTTGTGGGTGATATTCCCTTTCACTTCTTGTACAGGGTTTAAAAGTGGAATTTGGGGATTTCTAGTTTAGCAATGACCTGAATTGCAGCCAAGCACTTGTGGCATAAGCAATGATACTTAATATGTCAACTCTATGTAGTGTAGAATGGATGATTCATATTCTTATAGTTGTGACCTACTACTACATATGACCAGGAAATATTAAAAATATATGTTAGAATTGTAAGAGAACAAGGAGTTATAGTTTGGTAGTCCAACAAATAAAAGAAACCAGGATTCATGCCCTTCATTTTTTTTATCATGAAAGCGTGCACATAATGTTTGCATGCAGACAAACAAATTATATGAAAGTTTACTTGCCTTATTTTCTGAAGGCCCTGAATATTCAAGTTAAGAGATGATTGTGTTTGAATTTGTTTACCTTGTGAATTTTTATTGTGTATTTATCTAATTTTTAAATCTTTCTGTATTGATGCGGTAACTTGTAAAGTTACAAAGACAGATTGTATAAGTTTTCATTTTTTTCTTTTTAATTTTTTTCCCCACTAGGCAAGACAAACTATTTCTGTTTCATGAATCATGACACTTGAAGGATTTCTAGTTAGTGTTATGTTGGGTGCTCTGGCTACTAGATTTCTTATCATTTTGCCCTTTCTTGATAGATAATGATAATACACTAAAACTCCAGCTCAAGGATTTGGATTTAGAGTTTTCATGGACAGTTCAAAGGATCAAGGATGCATTCCGCGACTGTGGTGGCTGCAATGCGTCATCACCCACATCATGCTCACCGGAGTCCATCAAGATAATTGCAGCTCTAGTTGAAGAGCAGTATATTCCAGAGGCAAAAATTGGTCTTGCTGCTGGAGTTACAGCTTTTCTCTGGCTATACACATCTATCCAGGGGTGCGTTCAATATTGATGTCTATTGATAACTTTTCCCATGTTACTATTCAAACTTCTAATTTAATTTCTTTTATGTGCCAGATATAAGCCTGCAAAGGTGATTGTTACTTCTGAGCTTCCTCTTGGATCAGGCTTGGGCTCATCTGCTGCATTCTGTGTATCCCTGTCAGCTGCCTTTATTGCGTTGTCAGATTCTGTAAATCTGGACTTCAACCACCAAGGTTGGTTAATGTTTGGAGAAAGTGAGCTGGAGTTGGTGAACAAGTGGGCTTTTGAAGGTGAAAAGTTAATCCATGGGAAGCCATCCGGGATTGACAACACTGTTAGCACTTTTGGTATGTGATCATTGAAGCACTAGTTGGATGAAAATTTATATTCATTTACTGTTCATCAAAAAGGTTATGAGCTATAAGTGCCAGAACCAGTTTGTGAACTTGCAACTTAAGATTAGGCAGCTATAAGAATAAAAATTTGCAGTCATATGCCAAAAGTTTGTTGTTAAATGACAATTTCTCTTGTTTAAATAATTCTTCAAAGAAAATCTCGGATAATAAGATTAGGCAGTTATAAGAATAAGCTTATCTCTAGAAGATGATGATTACATTGTTATAGTTAACATAAAAGCATATGTTTTCATTTTAAACTTAGTTGGAATAAATACTCATTCATAATTATTTGAAAATTATTGATAGTGATTAGTGACATATGTTTATTATATGGAGAGAAAGAATGAGAAAGGAAGATGTGCAACAGATGTTTTTATTCTAGGTGACCATTGGTGGCTTAGATGGTAAACCCTCATATTTTCTTCCAATTTGTTCCTCCAACTTAAAACACAGAAAAAAGCCAGCAACAGAAAATCATGGGAACATAATGGTGTCAGTATAATATGGAATTAAATTAATACAATGAAACTGTGTACAATCACAAAAACATGAGTTTCTGTAAAGCAATTACAGAGTTTGCTGTTACTGTACTAATGCATGTGAACATTTATATTTATGTAACAGGAAATATGATCAAGTTCAGATCCGGTGCTTTGACACGCATCAAGTCAAATATGCAGCTTAAAATGCTCATAACTAACACAAAAGTAGGGAGGAACACAAAAGCATTAGTTGCTAGTGTTTCTGAAAGGACATTCAGGCATCCAGATGCTATGACTGCTGTGTTTACTGCTGTGGATTCCATCAGTAATAAATTGGCTACCATTATTGAATCTCCTGCTTCGGATGAATGTGCCATAACTGAGAAGGAAGTGATAGTAGAAGAATTAATGGAGATGAATCAAGGGTTGCTCCAGTGTATGGGGGTCAGCCACGCTTCCATAGAAACTGTTATTCGGACAACATTGAAGTACAAACTTGCTACCAAATTGACAGGAGCTGGTGGTGGAGGCTGTGTTCTGACACTGTTACCCACAAGTATCCTTTCCAGTAATATTCATTTGAATGCTAGTCCTACACTTTTAGAGTTCAGAATACTTTCTATTTGCATTTGTTTTAAAATGATTATGATCTATATTGAATGCATGCTTCTTATCTTATACTATAATTCCAAAATTTTGATTTATTTAAATTGTGTATGCATGTCACCTTAGTTCTCTGTTAGACCACAGTTTGTGCCTTGCTAGATGGTGTATATAACATAGTTCAAGTCGACCAACTGATGTTTTATGTGACTGTAGTGCAGTTGTTAGTGTTGAAAATGTTACTTGGAAGGGTAAGAGATGGGTTGATAGTGACGTTCGTGATCATGTATGTTTAGGTCAAGCTGCCAGATAGTATCATGCAAACCTGATGGTTGTATTATATGGTTCTACTTGCCTACCAAGCTCATTGTACATTTGCCCTTGTATTTACAAATTATTTCCTTTAAGAGATTGGAAATGGGAAAAAAAATCAGGAAATTCATTTTGTGGAAAGTCTTCACTAGTCTGCAATAGATTGAAAATATTTTGTAAAAGCTAGAGCTAGGCTAGACTTTTCTACTGAATATTTGTATGAAGTGAATTTTGATAAGTTCAGTGACGAAGAACTATAAGGATAGTCATAGTTAATGGTGGAGAGGAAGAATATGTGATGAAAGACAAAAATCTTGGAGGATTATCTTCTTATGGCCTATGATAAGCAAAAAAAAATCTGAACTTGTGGAATCTTTTATTCTGCTCGTTCAGACGTTTGAAATTTATCAAATCTCTTTTATAGTCTTTGATCAAAATAAACAAATTAAAGCTAGTGATTAAATGCTATACAACTGTTTGTATAGATTTAGAAATCTACGTCTTCCAAAATATATTTACTCAAGTCTCAGGACTTTTTAACTGACTTCTTTTAGTGCATTATGTTACCTGTTAAATTGGCATGCTTGAAATTAAACTTCTTTCATTTGTTTACTTGACTATGTGAATCAGTATTGTCAGGGAAAATCGTTGATAAAGTGATTGCTGAGCTAGAGTCATGTGGTTTCCAATGTTTAATTGCGGGAATTGGTGGACACGGTCTTGAGATTTGCTTTGGCGGTTCAGCCTGATTTGCATGGTACAACAACAAAACCATTGTAAGATGCATTTTGTTAGTTTCAAATAATGATGGTACTGTCTAATTTCATTCCTTGTAATCTGCCATTTTTTCTCTCTGTACACTACAGCTCCATTTTGTAACCTTATTCTTATTTCCATAAAGACCTTTCCAGTCAGGGTAACATGATTTTTGACTTTACACGGAATTTATGCAACCTGCGACTCTCTAAGAAAACTGTGGACTTTGAAAGGCACTTTGAGATGCTAACTTTAGCCATATACTCAATCTTCTATTCTACGAATCTAACTAATCTATACTACTACTAAGTACTAACTATAGTGATACTAGATCTTCTAGAGTGAACTAGCATAGTAGAGTTTCTATAATACTTAAATGTTTTGCTATTGTTACTTTGATATGCTAACTTTAGCTGATACTCGATGTTTTGCTATTGTTACAACGATGCTGTTTTCTTTCAATTTGCGTATCTCATGTGTTTTCTTATGCATATTAATCATCAGTTAGACTTTCATGACAATGGATTTATGAGATGGACCTTATTAAACCAAATTTGTTTAGTCATATATATGAAAAAGGACTTGAATGGTGGATACTTTAATTGGCCTGTAACTTTTTTTCACCAAAATGTGAACAAGCTATATATTTCTAAATTTCCTCCCTCCAAAAGATTTTCTATCAAGGAAGTTGTACAGAAGCTGTTCCTTGGCAATTTGAATTTTGCAAATTTTGTTACATCACTGCAATCTCTGGTCTCACTTTTCGCTCAAATCAAATGTGTTGCACATAAATCTTTGCTAATATCTTCAATTTTTTGTTGCATGCCAACTCCTGATCATACACACCCTTTTGTGCTCATTGTCCCTAAATAATGGATCCCGAAATCGTCTTGAACTTAAAAGATTTCAAAGAACTAAAAATCTGAGACTGCACTGAATTCCTCTATAAGGTAAACATGATTTGCAGCAAGAAAAACCAACTAGGCTCTGAAAAAAAGTTTCAAACCCTGGCTTCATCTTTCCAATATCTCAGATGATAGGAATAGATTTATTATGTTTCTTCTGAAAACCTAAACAAATTGTCTACCTGCCATTCATAGCTCTGAAACTTCAGCCCTGTATTTGCACTCATCCCTATATTTGCTTTGCACTCCAAACTTGTATGTACATTTGCCTGTACAACCTTATGGAAAACCTTAACATATTTATGATGACTGAAAAAGGGGTACAAGCGAGCACATACCAATTCAAACTAGACTTGCCCATTCAATGAGCATTCTCAATTTCAAACGCAAAACAACACCCCCCCTCCCCCCCAAAACCCAATAAAAAAAAAACCCCCTTGGAATAACCACATAAAATAACAAATTTTTCTCTCAAATGTAAATATAAATATATAAAACTAGACAATATATGCCCCCGTGAGATATTAAACTGAAAGACTTAATTGTAATATCTATATCTTCTATATCTATATTATAAAGCCTCCATGTAAGTTTTGATAATTTTATTTTTAGACATTTCTTTCTTCTTCTTCCTCTTTTACCCCTATAACTTTAAATATAAATAATTATTTTTAATTTATTTTTTTATCCTCCTATTTAGTTCTCTAAATTTTATAAAATTCTAATTTTACCCCTACATAATTCAAACATTTACACACCCCCACATAATTTACACACGACCCTGCCATTAGTGCCAGTCAATATAGAAAATCTAGATTATATTTTCCCAGATATGAAAGACTCAAGTAAACACAGATTTATACCATTAATATACATATAACCATAACATTCAAACTCACAACTTTAGTACAACACTTCTCCGTACATTCACATTTCTAAGAACAAAGCCTAAAAACTCACCACCCCACCAAACCAACACACAACCAATAGGCTACAACCACAAAAACTATGCACACTACATTGTTTATAACATCGACCCACAACGTAGACAGAACTCCTACATACACCTATTATATCAAAAACTCCATATATATATATATATATATATATATATATATATATTTCATCCATCATAAATTTCAACCATTCACGATTGCCCCACCTGCAAATTTAACAAAAAAAAATCCGTCAGCCAAAAAATTTCAAATAAATTGAAAAATAAAATGAAAAGTAGTCTTCAAAATTTCTTCTCTATTTGAATTTCAATTGGCTAGAAATCCAATGCAATTTACCATTTCTATCTGATCGTTTTGAACATGAAACAACTCCTAAAATTTTGAATATTTCCACCAATTTAGCAAGCTTTTATATATATCTAGCACCCGGTGACACATTGTACGGATAAAATAGAAACTTCATGAAATTCGGAGGGTGGAGGAAAATATAAAAACCTCAAATTAAAAAGACAAAATAGTTTTATAACTAAACTTGCAAAGATTTTATTTTATTTTTTATTTGTGTGGAAAAAGACACCCAGCGTCGATATAGACTATTAACTTATCATTTCACACATAAATTTTTGTTCATTTCAATAATTTTTAAAATAAAATAAAATTCTGCAAAAAGTTTTATACCACTTTAATAAAAACTTCCATCCACAAAAAAGCAACTCCTAATAGAAAAAGCACAATACCATTTGGATGAAGAACTTGACCAGTGAAGTAAGAGGAATCCACATTGGACGCAAGGAACACATAAGAGGTAGCGACTTCAAATGGCTGACCAGGCCTTTTCATTGGGACTTCCTTTCCAAAGTTAGCAACCTCTTCCTCATCGAAGGTTGCCGGAATCAATGGCGTCCAAATCGGACCAGGAGCAACTCCGTTGACACGAATCCCTTTGTTGACCAGCTGAAGTGCAAGTCCTCTCGTGAACGCCACAATTGCACCCTTGGTGGCTGTGTAGTCGAGCAGCTTTGCATTTCCCCTGTATGCATTTATTGATGTTGTGTTGATTATAGAGCTCCCTTGTTTCATATGCTTCAATGCATGCCTAGAAACCATCATAAAGAATCAAGATTATTTTCACCATCAATAACATCGATTTACCTCAACTCAAGACTGAATTCATGCATAAATTACACTAAAATGCAAAACTCTACCCGTGTGCTTTGTGCACGTGTAATGTTTTTGTTCTAATTAGAGTTGACTAATTACCAATCTCTTGTACAAACTATAATTATACAAACATTAGTGAAAAATCATACCTTTAATGTATAATTAGTAGTACCAAGTTGAATTAAAAAGTATAATTTTGACTCGTACCACGACGAAGTAGCAATTGGATATATTGTAAAGTTAGATACCATATATCTACAAAGTAATAAACTTATAATGAAAAATAGAAATTTTAATTATAACGAAAAAAGAGAAAATTAAAGAAAGATTGTGCAGACCAAAAACTTTAAGAAAACTTTTGTGATCAAACATTATATGGTGCTATACATTTGATATATATGAAGACAGAGAACAGTTTGCTGCAATTTTATAATGACAATGCAATACTGAATGACTAAATTGGCCCATTCTCTCTAATTAATTCTACTAAATTTTAGCACTGGCTGATAGAGGAATTAATGCTCTAGAATACTAGTACCTTGTTGACTTTAATTTATTTTCTTCCTTTTTTTTTTAAATGTTTCAAAATGGCTAAGAAAATTATGCTTATAATTGCAAATATGTAAACCAGAAAAATTCCAAGACAATTGCATTTACCGTGCCATAAAGAAGTAGGCAAAAATATTAATCCTGAAAACCCTATCAAGCCTCTGCTCATCAATCTCCTCAACAGAACTCGCCTTGTACTGCTCGGCTGCATTGTTAACCAAAATATCAATTTTTCCGAAGGCATTCACAACCTCATCAACAACCATCTTGCAGTTCTCATCAAACCCTAAGTCCGCCGCAATCGCAATTGGGTCCTTCGCCTGAGAAGTCTTGGCCTTCCTTAGGATTTCAAGAGTGTCTTTTGCATCCTTGTCTTCGTGATCCTTCACGTAGGTAAAGGCCACAGTTGCTCCCTCTAGAGTATAGTAATGGCAGACTGCTCGGCCAATGCCGGAATCACCACCGGTTACAATTGCCACTTTGCCCTGCATGGTTAGAATTCATGAATGTGCATATTACTTATATTATAATTAAAGACGACGAAAAATGTTCAAATTCATGCATGTGTTGTGTATTATTTTGTTAGATTATTAAATACTTAGTTTTTAGCTTGGAGGACAAAATACATAGTTATTCAAACTTGGAGGGCAAAAGTAGAAATTTGCTGAAAGTTCAAAGGTCCTTGTTAGAAGTATACATGCATGGCAAAAGATAAATTCAAAATATGTTGCCGTGTCTCATCGATTTGTTGTTTCAATTCATGTATTGCTTACGTAAGTTTTACTTCCTACTCACTCACGCAAAGTACCGATAGACAAAAAAAATAAAATAATATAAATATAAAAAATAAATAAAATAAGAATTATCACAAAAGTCGAAAGGGTAATTTCAACAATGCTTAAAGGCTTCAAAAATTTGTTTACATAAAACCGGAGGACGATTTTTGTGAAAGCTTTTTAAACATTTCCGAAAATGCCCTTTTAACTTTTACGATAATTCTTGTTTTGTCTTTTATATATTTTTTTTATCTTTCTATTTAATTCTTCAAATTTTATAAAAATTTTATTCAGATAATGCAATGTGTGTGCCACCAGCGGCTAGTTATATATACAAAGTAAAGGGTAAGGGTTATTAAATAAATACTTGAAGCTTGTTAGCAGGCTTGTATTCAGGGTGCATATATTGAGGAGACGGGTCCATTACATGCTCCTTCCCAGGCTGAGTCTGCTGCTTCTGCGGCGGAAACTGCTGACCACCGGAGGCCATTGTCCCAAACGCTACACAACTAGCCGGAAAAGTAGTACGGATCGCCGGAAACTGATGATTTATTCTCAGGTGAGTTCTGGTAAAAAAGGGATTATTGGTAGCTAAAACTCTTGAAAAACAAGAACTCTAGAGAACATATGTAGAGAGATTTTGGATATGTACAATGTATTAAAAAAAAGGGATATTAATTGAAGTGGTGGTGGCGCGTGGTGTAGACGTGGCAATAGGGTAGAGATTACGTGTCAGTTTGAGGGCGCATGCAGCGGACACGTGTGGAGAAATGAGCGTCATAATGGGACACATTAGGCGGATAGAGATCTAGATGGCTCTCTGTTGGAGCTGAACTTAATTTGAATTTGGAGTTTTGGACTTTGGATTTTGTCTTTTCTTTGCTGGATATGTACACGTGGATCATGTCCACCTAAGTATTTTTTTTTAAAATTGATTATTGAAGAATAAATATTAAAAAGTGTATAAGAAATGCTTTCTTAATTTATTCTAATATGTTAGCAAAACATATATACATATATATATATATATATAATATTGGAAAATGACATTTTTAAAAATAATTTTACATTTTCTTTAAATTTATTTCTTATATTAATTTAAAATACTAAAAATAATGATATCTTGAATTTTTTGTGTAATTTTATCATCTAAAAACAAAAATATATCACCAATGTAACTTATAGAAAAGAAAAAATGTATCGTTAATATTAGAGTGAAAGGAGTAATATGTAAATTTTAAACGAATCACAATAATCTTATATATAAAAATATCTTAAAAATATAAGTCTAAAAAATTAATATCAATCTTATATTTTAGCATTATGTATTTAATTTTAAAAAGTTTAAGGGTAAATGGAAAAAAATTACGCGAAAGGGAGAAAAGTAACTACGAATTACCTATATGATTTAAAATAAATGCACAAGAGATTGGGAGATCAGAAGAAATAGAAATGCATACCTAATAATGTTATACATAATTAGTGTTAAAATAAAAATTAACATGCGTGAAAAAATTAATAAAAATAAAATTTTAGTAAATCCTAATAAATTTTAAGTGTAAAAATAGAAATAAACAAAGCTTTATTTTAAGTATTAACACAAAAATAACCGCCTAAATTTAATTTCTTCCGCTTTATTAGCAGAGAAGAGATGTTTTGTTGTAGTGTTAAAATTTAATACTAACACTATACGAACAGATCATAACATCTTATTAATAAAATAATAATATTTAATATAAATACTGTTACATAATTTTAACGCCATTTATATAATATTAACAGTGTACGATACTTTATTTCTTAATTTTATTTTATTTTTCTTGTCTTTTTCTGTGAAAAGAATCAATACGGTCAAATGTGTTGTAAAAACTGGGGGAGGAATGTATCTATTCGAGGTATCAGCTGCCTAGCTTGCATGGTCGCCACGTGTAAGTGCTCTTTAACTGATACCTGTAAAGGGCGAAGAGTTCTTCTTCTAATTCTCTACCTATTCTTCCGCTTCTTCTACCGCCTAAACAATAGGCATAAGAATAGAGAGAACAAATACTGAAGAGTAAAATAAACATATATTCTTAGGCTAGCTAGCTAGCTACTTAATTTGTGAACCAAATCAAATCAAATAAAAAGACATTAGTTTATCTGCTATTAATGGCTTATCTTAGGCTTCATCCTCTCCTCCTCTGTGTGCCTCTACTTGCCATTCTCTTCTTCTCAGTTTCAGTCACTTGTGGTACTCTCTCTTATCTCTTCCTTTTTCTTAGTTTTTAAAATTTCTATATATATATATATATATACACACACACACATATATATACACACACACGTGTATATATACATATGTAAATGCTTTATTGTGATGATTTTGATTGTTGCATGCCTATGCATTTTGCATTCTGTTTTTTCATTGTATGTAGATAAATTCTGACTAACATAAAATAGAGAAAGGTATGCTTGACGATTTTTTTGAGAAAATAGAAAAGAAAAAACTATATTCAAACAGTTTGAAAAGAATGTAAACGAACACGAATTGATTGGGTAGGCAAAACAGTATCTGTTATTTTGAAAATAAGCCCACGAACCCTTGCTAACGTCGGGCGCATTAATTAGTGGAGGTTTATTCAATTAATTAAAAAAAAAAATTTGAATGTAGTGTAGACATTCTCTTGAGAGTTATTGTATGTTTGGTTAGAGTGTTTGACGCATTTAGGCCTCTAAATGCACTTGAAATGTTTTCGTTTAGAAGTAATTTATTTCAAGGAGCGGAGTGTTTTAACTTACAAAACACAATGTTTGGTGGGAGCTAAACGAAACCTGTCAAAAATGGTGCACTGCATTTAGAGGTTTGAATGAGGTTCAAACGCTGCAACATATCAAAAATGGTGCACGTGTTTAGAAGTTTAAATGCTGTAACCGCTAGAAATGCTACTACCGCTAGAAATGCTACTACCGCAAACGTTATAATCATTGAATGTTTGAATTTATTATCATATTTATCAGGGTAAATAGATGAATAATATGTTGTAATTAAGTTTCTTTGGTATATGGAGTTTTTAATTGTACCAATAATGTTATAATTACGTAGAAATTTTAATTATATACTCCCTCCGTCCCTTAATATAAGTCGTTTTAGAGAAGTGTTTTTGTCTCTTAATATATGACGTTTGAGAATTTCAGTTTCTAATATTACCTAAAGTATTAAATATAACTTTGGTTCTCTCACTATTTTTTGCCCAATAAATAACTCTCTCTTTTGTCAATACAAGGACAATATAGGCAATTAATATTATATTTAATGTTATACAATCATTTCCTTGATACTTGTGCATAACTCTAAAACGACTTATATTAAGGGACGAGAGACCTAAATAGATTTTCAAATTATTGTCATAAAGTTTTTGATATATCCTCGCACACGTGTGTGTGTGTGTGGAAATTGAGCAGATCAAAAAAAAGTTAGAAATTGAACAATATATACAAGAACAGAAAGAAGTGAAAAAGCTCATCAGGAAACTTACTGAGGAATAAATTACTCTGTTTGTCACGAATATAAAAATACTTTACTTTTAGATTTATTCTTTTCTTTTCATATGAACAATAGTAGGGTTCATTTTTATGCTAGTTGATTTTGCTACTTATTCTGCTTCTCGCCCTTCATATTAATTTAGTATCAAATTTCCCTGCAGATAAGGAAGATGATCTCCTTCAAGGCCTTAACAGTTACAGAAGATCCAAAAGCCTGCCCGCATTAACAAAGCATGATAAAGCCGAATGCCTTGCTGATGAAATTGCCGATAAGCTAGAGGATCAACCTTGTCCTCGTGTAAGCAGCCCAAATAGTGTTCCAACGAATCCTCCTCAATTTTCAAACTATCCCGATGTTTTAAAGAAGTGCAAAGTCGACATCAATAACACCAAAGATGGGATTATATTGCCCGTTTGTGTTAAGAATAGGGTTGCGACGCTCGTGCTCACCAACTACACTCAAACTCCGTTCGCAACTTATCTCAACAACTCTAGGTTTGCGGGAGCTGGCATTGGCACAGAAGATGACTGGACGGTGGTTGTCTTGAGCGCGAACACACCTGGTGGAACTTTAGCTAGTGATGCTGGTTTTGCTTGTAAGGTGCATTGGAGTAACTACTACTTTGTTTCACTTTTAGGGTTGATTTTAGTTCTGGTAAATTAGGGCTTTCGCTCTCGTTCTTTCATGTATGATAATTGATCGTGTTGGTTGATGCGTTTGATGCACGGTTGTGTTTAATGTTAATTTTATGTTTGTGTTAAATCTTTTTAGTGTAGTGCCATGGAAATTGTAGGATTTCATGCAGGTCCTTGAGGCTTTAGGCAAAGCCGTATAGTCGAGTAATGTGAAATTGTAGCTTTTAGGTGTGTTGTATGTTCGTGCCAATGATTCAACTAAATATCTACCTTTTATTTTTTTTAAATTTTTTTTCTATTTAACTTAATGGGTTGTGCTCTAGTGACGAACATCATGATAAATATCTTAATATTAATGCGACATAGTTAACTTGTTATGATGGAGCTGTAAACAAACCTAACTGTCTCGTTAGACGAGTCAAGCTTGAAAATTGTTGTTTTCAGGTCATGGCCGTTTAGGCTCAACTCGAGTAAGCTCCACTTTAGCTAGTGATGCTGCTTTTGCTTGTAAAGTGCATTGGAGTAACTACTAGTTGATTTCATTGTTGGGGTTACTTTTAGTTCTAGTAAATTAGGTTACCATCTCTCTCTCTCTCTCTTTATCTATTGTATGATAATCTCTCTTGTTGATCTATATGTTTAACTCGATGCACTGTGTTCTGTTTAAAGTCAATATAAATAATATACTGTTAAAAGATTTAATTGTTATTTTGTTTAAAGTCAATATAAATAATATATATTTTTAAAAGACTTAATTGTTATTTTATTTTGAGTCATGTGACTTAATTGGGCATAAAATGTTAAATTTGATGGTTAAATAGTTTTATTCGTGGAAATTTAGAGAAATTAAAGTCCAATGTTTTAAAAAATAAAATATTAAAATTTTAGTTGTAATAAGCGAAAATTTAAAGGTTTAAAAGTATGGTTAAGCCCATCCAAACTGAAACTTTGAGAATTTAGTTTTAGGTTGTGAAATAATAAACCTTCAGGTTTCACCTGTAAGGTAATCTTAGGCTGTGAAATAATAAACCTTCACTTAACGTTTAAGGGTTGCATGTGTGTAAAATTAAAGACTAAAAAAGAGTGTTTAGCTAGGTTTAAAGGATAGTTTTGATATCATGTTAAATTTATGAAATGGATCCAAGTGTAACATATAAAGATATTAAACTCTCTAACTCAAAATTTATTGATAATCAAAAGAGTTGGCCTAACTCATTGTATACTAGACATACTTTCTAATGATATATATATGGGACCGATACATAACCAACGTCATAAACTTAACATTATCCTTACAACGAATCTCATGTTGTAATCCGCTTTGTAGTTTGATGTAGAACAACAATATTAATTATTGTCTGAATCGAATGGTTGATCACTCTTTCCTTAAGACTTTATTCGCCCTTATTTTTTCTGCATAAGGTTACTGCGAATTAGTCTCCCAAGATAAGACAGACCCAGATTTTACTATAAATGAGAAAGAAAAAAATTATAACAAGAAAAATTATTTAGAATGATAATTTTTCTAAGAACTTGAGAAGCATTTAGAATGATTTGAAATACCAAACTTGGGTGGATTTACAATCTATTTATAGGTTTTCAAGTATCCTTTTGAAGAGATACATACCCTTTTGAAGAGATACATACCTTTGAAATGCTATTTAAATATTAGAGATATATTACTTTGAAAGAATATGTTGAACCATTGTAATGATTCATCCAATAGTCTTATCAATTTGAACCATTACATCGATTCAATTGTTTCATCTCGAACCATTGCATTGGTTCAATTGCTTCTTAACCCGAATCAATACATCCCTTGTCCGAATAGATCCCCCTTGTAAGATTCCGACTTTTATGAAATAAAAGTTTATTTTTCTTTATGATTATTATTCTAAACAGTAAAGTGTTTAATTGATAAAATATTATGATTAAGGGTGATATATGCAAATTATCAAATAAACAGTATGTCGAGAATATTTTTTTTGTCGGAGAATATTCTTTTTGTCGGAGAATATTATATTCGGTAAAATACGACGACGCTGAAATAACAAATCATTGGTGGGCCCCACAACGACTAATTGTCGGATACTGAAAACGACAGAAATAACTTTTTATAACAAAATTATTAACAGTTTTACTGTTGAAATACCCGGTAATAAAAAAACAGTAGCACTCGTTATTCCATAGTAGCACACGGTATTGCATAATATTTCATATTATTGATTCAATAATTGATATAGTAGCAATTGCACAGTATTTAAATCAATAATTGTCAAAATAACTCATATTATTTGATATGATATTATTAGAACAGTTAGCAGTATTGACAATGTTTAGAAGTTCTGTCAAGGAAAAGGGTTATTTAATTGCGCACCGTTTCTACGGAGTCCCCTCTTTCTTGAGAATGATCTGGTTGTCAATATTGTGAGTCTATAATATTAATGGTGAATAATTGTTGAAAGATTGAAAATATGTTGATTAAAGATAAGTGATGTGTGGTAGTTATTTGTTCAATTTTTGGGATTCATCATGAAACATTTATCGTAAGTTTGACTTATTATTCCATGGACCCCCACTTGCCAATTTGTAAAATCGTCGGTAGAAATTTCGTTCAGTATTTATTTTATTATTATAATAGTAACAAACCAGAATTTTTTTTATATAAAATAGAAAACTTTTATATTATATATAAAGTTATTTGTTTTATAAGAATATATTATATTATATATAAAATTATTTGTTTTATTAGAATATTTTATTGCACAGTAAAAATCAGACGAACGAATTCGTCAGTGGCGTGCTAAGCCGCGCATTTGTCAAACGTGGTGTACTAAGCATTTTCCTATAAATAGGTTACTTAGTTGAGGTAGGAAACTCATACCAGAATTAAAAAATTCTTCTTCTATAATATTGTGCGTATTTCTTTTGAGTATAAAGATACTCTGAGTGTTAGAAATAGTGCAAGAATTTATCAAGATAATCTCCTTTATACCAGTCAGATCTAGTCTCCTACTAAGGTAAATGATATCATTTTCTTTCATATTCGTAAAGGATATCATTTTCTTTCATACTCGTAAAGGATATTATTTTCTTTCATACTTCTAAATTTATGGTAAGAAATTATTATTCGTTTCTATAACCTTATTATTAAATGGTGAAAATTCTTGAAATTAGTAGAATATCTTTAATAGTTTGTGCTTCATCTACTATCTTTTCACCTGATCTTTCTATTGCGTTTTACTCGTTATAGTTAAATTGTGAACCTTATTTATTCTATTCTTGAACTCTAATCAAATTTCTGGATATCATGCTGACAATGTAGACATTCTTGGACTCTGGATAAATTAAATTACAAATTTCTAATATTTATTCTTGATCTTATTGTTTCTATTTATCCTTTATATTATTGTCATAATCCTCAGATTTAAATGGTGGTGAAAGTTCTCTTTGGCCTATAATGCAAAGATGAACTGGTGATTGACATGATTATGACCAGGAACTGTGTATTGGTATAATCATGACCTTTGGTGTTATAGACAAATGCTTGTGGTGAAAGTTCTCTTTGGCCCGCAGTGCAAAGATGGACTAGTATTTTGCATGATCATGACCATTGGTGTTACAAATAAATATCTTTGGCCCGTATTGCAAAGATAAACTGTTGATTTGGATGATCATAAACATGAATTGTTAATTAGTGTTACATGGATAAAATAATGATGGTGAATTTTTTTCAAATAAGAGAAAATAGTAGACATTATGTTCTATTTGACTCTTCTAATGAATTATTAGTTCCACTGTAGTTATCGTTGAAAATTTATTCTCGTTAAATCTCTGATTTAGTATTGTTGAAAGTTAAAGATAATTTATTCTTCATTATCTTAGTTATGATATTCTTTACTGGGCTAATTGAGCTCACCATTTTCAGTTTTGTTCCATTGTTCTTCTTAGGAAATGAGAGTGTAGCTTGGACTAGTCGGGGAATAGAGTGATGTTCCGAGACTATAGAAGTATCTCAATACGTTATAAAATAGTGTGACAATAATTGTATTGAGAACTTAAGTTATATTTGTACTGAAACTCACAGTATGTGTGTTGTCGTATTTTGCACGACAGTATAATAGTTGTAGATAGAAAAATTTGTATTTGGATTTTGTAGTTTGTATTTTGGCGACTCAAAATGGGTTGTGTGGACCTATTTTGGGGGTGTCACAGTTGGTATCAGAGAATACGATCTCTGGTGGAGATTTGAGATTAGAACTATGAGGGGAGAGACGAGTAAAATTCTCTGCTAGTGTGTCCTACTTAAGCTAATTTCGTTATTTAATTAGTTGGTTTGGTTGTATAGACAAGAATTGACATATTAGTTTTTTTTACTAACCTTTGTTTTGCGATCGTATTTCAGAATGATATCTGAAAATCAAGAAATGAACTATGAGACAAATATGGCTGTGAATCAAGAAGCGACAAATAATATTACTGCAAATTCAGAAAATCGTGCTGCTAACAACATGATGAATGATGATTTTTTTAGAAACTTCACGCAATTTTTGCAGAACCAGGAAAGAGAAACTCCTGCCTTTAATATTGGTGGAAACGCAGGTAACTTATGAATGGTTACTGCTAAGCAGTTCAAGGAATTAGGACCACCTGAATTTCTCAGAAAGCTGGACCCACTCAAGGCAGAGGCGTGGTTCAAACAAATGACAAAGAAATTTGATGTACTGCATTGTGTTGACGAACAAAAGGTTCCTTTCGCTATTTTTATGCTGTGAGTAGAAGCAGATCATTGGTGAGAATCCGTAAAACGTACTCATCACTCGGCACTCGAGATGTCTTGGGTGGAGTTCTAAGAATTGTTTAACGAAAAGTATTTTTCAGAGAGTATTCGCCATATGAAGGAGGTGAAATTCATCAAACTGGAGTAGAACAACATGACCGTATCACAGTATAAAGCCAAGTTTGCCGAACTGTCTCGATTTGCGTCCCATTTGGTGGACTGAGGAACGGACGACGCGAATATTTTTACGAGATTTGAAACCTAAAATTTATTAACATCTTATTTCTCATAAAATTTTTCTATATTCGGATATCGTGGATATGACTCAATTGGTAGAAGGAGAAAAAGAGACATTGCAATCAGGAGACAACGACCGACAGGGAGAGAGAAATTACGATAATAATCGTAACAGTGGAAACAATCAGCGGAATAATGACAACCAACGAGGAGGAAATTATCACGCCAGAAATGGTAACCACTTCGGTGGTAATCCTGGCCCAGATAACAGAAGAAGTGAGTCGAGTGGAAACAACTTCAAGAATAGAAGATTCAACAATAACCATGGAAAGGCATCAAAATAAGCACCAACACCAGTTTCAAGAGGAGGAGGAAAACCACCAGTCAGATGTTACAAGTGCGGAAATGAGGGACACATCAATCCAAACTGTACACAGCCATCCAGGTGTGTTACAGTTGTGGAAAGGAAGGCCACATAGCTCGATTTTGTCCTATAGCAAAATCAAGTCCAGCTGTAATAATGACACCAAAGGTTGTCACGGACAAATCAAAGTCTGTGGTTCAGGGGAGAGCTTTTGTCGTGACATCCCAAAAAGTGCGGAACCCGAACGAAGTTATCACAGGTAAACTACTTATTAACTCTTGTAAAGTTTATGCCTTATTAGATACTAGTTCTACCCACTCTTTTATTTCACCTACATGTGCTCAACGTCTGAACTTGACTCCTTAGAAATTAGATTTTGACTTATCTGTTGAAACACCATTAGGACAAACATTCGTTACATCTACGGTCTATAAATCTTGTTTTGTTTAAATCGGCACCCTTACATTACATGTTGATCTTATCTCCTTGCATGCATGAATTTGATGTGATTTTAGGAATTAATTGGTTAACTAACCATCATGCTAAAATTGATTGCTTTCGTAAGGTCGTAATGAATTATTAGTTCCGCTGCAGTTATCGTTGAAAATTTATTATCGATAAATCTCTAATTTACTATTGTTGAAGGTTAAAGATAATTTATTCTTCATTATCTTAGTTATGATATTCTTTATTAGGCTAATTGAGCTCACCCTTTTCAGTTTTGTTCCATTGTTCTTCTCAAGAAATGAGAGTGTAGCTTGGACTAGCCGGAGAATAGAGTGATGTTCCAAGACTGTAGAAGTATCTCAATATGTTATAAAATAGTGTGACAATAATTGTATTGAGAACTTAAGTTATATTTGTTCTGAAACTCACAGTATGTGTGTTGTCGTATTTTGCACGACAGTATAATAGTTGTAAATAGGAAAATTTGTATTTAAATTTTATAGTATGTATTTTGGCGACTCAAAATGGATTGTGTGGACCTATTTTGGGGGCGTCGCACCTTTTGTTCAAAGAGTTATAATCTTTTAAACCAAACCAATTAAACCAACACATCTATTAGTTTTAATTGCAACATATAATATATTTATTATATACTTTCCAGATTTAAAATCTTTCAATCATTTTTCTTTGACCTTCTTCTTTCTCTTATTAGATATAGCATACATAAGTAAGAGGTGTCTTTCGACTTAAACCTTTATATAGTCTATATCACAAAATATCCGAATTCTTAATAGCGTTAACTCTGAACTAAGAAATCACTTTAAGATTATCAAGATTTGTTTCTTGGAACCCCAAGAAATTGCCCCTCCTCCTAAAGTGAATATCCATTAACTTGTAGACTTTATTTCATCCGAATCCGTTATCTAGTTTGCATCTGTGTACCCTTCTACCATAGCTGGGTATCCTGTGTAGCTTAATGCATAGTTCATTGTGCCGTTAGGATATTTAAGTATCCTTAATACTGCATCCCAATGAATATGACCTGGATTATGAGTAAACCTATTCAATACTCCAACCACAAATGCTATATCAGGTTTAGTACACTGCATTGCATACGTTAGACTACCGATTACACTTGCATACTCTAATTGAGATATGCTATTCCTTTTATTTGAAAATAACTTAACAGAATGATCATATACGGTAGAGACTATCTTGCAATTCTCATGATTAAACATCTTTAACAACTTTTCAATATAATAAGACTGAGTTACAGAAATGCTATCCTGAGACTGCATAATTTTAATACCTAAAATTACATTAGCCTCCCCCCATATCTTTCATATCAAAAATAACAGACAAGAATGCTTTAATTTCTAATACTATTTTTTAACTAGTACCAAAAGTAAGCATATCATCAACATATAAACAAATTATAACACCAAAACCTTTACTAAACTTAGAATAAATACATTTATCTGATTCGTTTATTTTAAATCCATTGGAAACAATCATTTAGTTAAATTTTTCATGCCATTACTTAGGCGATTGTTTTAGGCCATATAAAGATTTAACAAGTTTACAAACTCTTCTTTCTTGGCCATTTAAAACAAACCCTTCTGGTTGTTCCACATAAACTTTTTCTTTTAAATCACCATTTAGAAAAGTAGTTTTAACATCCATTTGGTGTATAACAAATTTATGAACTGATGTTAATGCAATCAATAACCTAATGGTACTAATTTTTGCTATTGGAGCATATGTATCAAAGTAATCAATTCCTTTTTTTTTGCTTAAAACCTTTGGCTATTAGTCTAGCTTTATGCTTATTTATGGATCCATCTGATTTTTTTCTCTTTTAAAGATCCATTTACAGCCAATGGGTTTACAATTAGGAGGTAAATCCACCAAAATCCAAGTCTTGTTACCCATGATAGAATCCATTTCATCATTAATGGCTTCTTGCCAAAAACTTAAATCTTGAGAGGACATAGTTTCTCTAAAAGTCAATGGATCTCTATCACTAGAATCATGTTCAGTCACAAAAATACTAGAAGAAACAATATCATCCCTGTTTCCTTCTACTAGGTACGTGTAGAAGTCAGGGCCATAAGATTTTTTTATCCTTACTCTTTTACTTCTTCTTGGTCTATTTCTTCAGTAAATAGTAAATTCCATTTCATCATTAGTTTTATGATGAATTGTTTCTTGATCCTCTTTATTAGTGGCTTCTCTTGACCTTTTCCTAAAAAATGAATTCTCAAAGAACTCAACATCTCTAGACTCCAAAATTATATTTTGGCTAATAGAATCCGTGGATTCCATGTTCAAGAATTTATAGGCTTTGCTATTTTGTGCATAACTTATAAAAGCACACTCAATTGCTTTAATTAGCTCCAAGCTTAGGCCTTTTAGGATCTGTTAACCTTACTAATGCTCTACATCCCCGTACCCTTAAATGGTCAAGAGAAGGTTTTCTCTTTTTTCACAATTATAAGGTGTAATGTGAGTTTACATATGAAGTATACAATTAAGTATATAACAAGCTGTCATTAATTCTCCCTCCCTAAATTTTTAGGCAAACCAGAAGTAAGAAGTAATGTATTAATCATATCTTCAAGTGTCCTATTTTTTCGTTCTGCCACTCATTTTGTTGAGGACTATAAGGGCTGTAGTTTGATGAATTATACCATGATTCTCACAAAAATTATTATAAGAGAAGTATTCCACTCCTCTATCCGATCTAAGAATTTTAATTCTTCGATCTAATTGACTTTCAACTTCAGCTTTGTAGATTTTAAATTTTTTTAAAGCATCATCTTTAGAACTTAACAAATAAACTTGAGTGTATCTAGAGCAATCATCTATAAATGTTATAAAATATCTTTTACTTCCCCTAGTTAATATGCCCTCAAATTCATAAATATCGGAATGAATTTATTCTAATAATTGTGAATTTCTTTCTACTTTTTTAAAAGACTTCTTGGCAATTTTAGATTTAACACATATAATACATTTTTCTAAATTAGAAAAATTAATCTTAGGAATTAAACTAAGATTACTCATGCTACGCATATTTTTATAATTTACATGTCATAATCTAGCATGCCAAACATCAAAAGTAGAAACCATATAAGCAAAAGATGAATTTTTATTAATAACATTTAGTTTGTACATGCCATCAGATTTATATCCTTTTCCGACATACAAGCCACCCTTGGACAATACAACATAATTAACGTCAAACAAGACTTTTATGTCATGTTTGTTTAAAAGACTAACAAATATAAGGTTTTTTTTTCTTCTAATTTTTGAAACATGAAGAACATCATTAAGAGTGATTGTCTTCCCGAATGATAACTTGAGAACCACTTTGCCTTTGTCCATCACTTTTGCAGATGATAAATTTGCCATGAATAGTTCTTGACTATCCTTCATAGGTTCATAAGCTTTAAACATTGCTTTATTCTTGGCAATATGCTTGGTTACTCCAGAATCGATCCACCATTCCATGTCATTTCCAACCATGTTAGTCGCCATAATCATGGTAGCAATATCTTCATTGCCTATCATATTTGCTTGGTCATTTTTTTATTGCCTTTGCTTCAAGTACAAAATACATTGTTTCTTGAAGTGTCCTGGCTTACCACACTTCAAATAAGTACCTTTCGGTTTTTTATTTCCGAAAATGTTATCTTGACTATCACGCTTTCTTTTGTTGTTGCCCTTTGGTTTAGATGCATTTTCTATGACAAGAGCTTTAGCACTTTTGTTTTCTATTTCCAATTTATCCAAGTTGATTTATCCAAGTTCTGAGAATTCTCTTCAACTTGGAGAAATTTAATAACCTCTTGCACAGTCATTGCATCTTTCTTTTGTTTCAATTCCTTTCGACAATATTTCCACGAAAATGGTAACTTTAAAATGATTGTTGAAACTTGAAATCCTTCGTCAAGGTTATAGCCTTCCGACACAATTTGATTCATAATAATTTGAAGTTCATGTACTTGCAACATAACAGATTTGTTATCTATCATTTGATAATCAAATAATGAACTTACTTGAAATTTTTTATTTTTAGCGTCCTCGATTTTGTACTTGTTGTCGAGATCCTCCCATAATTCTCTTGCCGTCTTTTCCATGAACTTGACTTCATATACATCGTACAATGAATTGGATAATGCATTGAGAATATACCCTTTATACATGAAGTCATCTTGTTCCTATTTTATTCGACTCTTTATTTCTGCCAGTGTCTCATTTTCTTTTTCTTCTATTTTCTCTTCATTTAGCACATGAGAGAGTTTTAATGCCGTTAAGCAAAAATATATTTTTCTCTTCCAACGTCTGAAGAATAATCCATCAAATTTCTTGAGTTTGTTAATTTGATTCCAACCATTTTTTGCATTGTTGTCCTCTATTGTTAATATAGTCTTACGATTGTTGTAACCCGTTTTGTAGTTTGATGTAGAACAACAATATTACTACCTGAATCGAATGGTTGACCACTCTTTCCTTAAGACTATATTTGCCCCTTACTTTTGCTACACAAGGTTACTACAAATTAGTCTCCCAAGATAAGACAGACCCAAATTTTACGCTGTACTATAATTTATTCTATAGAAACTAATCTAGTGCAAAACTATAAATGCGAAAGAAGAAAATTATAACAAGAGAAATTATTTAGAATGATAATTTTTCTAAGAACTTGAGAAGCATTTAGAATGATTTGAAGTACCAAACTTGGGTGGATTTACAATCTATTTATAGGTTTTCAAGTATCCTTTTGAAGAGATACATCCCTTTGAAATGTATTGGATATCTGTATGAGATCGTTAAGTCCATTATCATAGGGGGAGAATATTATAAAGGTCTACATAAGATTACCATTATTCATTATATGTGATTTGATTGATGACAAAATGATAAGAAGAACATTCATACTGTTAAAGCCTTGTAAAGCCCTTAATGAAATACATATGTACAGAGACTTAGAATGAAAAGATCAAATATGTTAGGTTGATCTAAGCTGAATTAATATCTATCTGATCAAAGCATGCTTGTAACATTAGGTATTGTAAAGTCCGTAAATGAATTTGATGTACAAGGACTTAGAATAGAAAAAGATCAAACTTGTTAGGTTAATCTTATGAGCTGAAATGATATATGTAATAAGCAAAGGACAAACTGATCGTTGAAGTACTACATAAAGCATCCAGTAAAGGATCGTAGAGCAGACAACTAGCTTAGAGTCCAGACAGCTTAAAAGGACGCAGAGTTTGCCAGGTAGACGTAGAGTGAGGTTCGATTAAGACACAGAGCTCTCTCGGCATCGTAGAGTTGAGCCAGACATGCACAGAATTTCATCTCGGCATCGTAGAGCAACAGTGGCATGATCAAAGAACAGACGTAGAGTTGAGCATGTCATCGCAGAGCTTGCAAGGCAAACGTAGAGTGAAGCTTGGCCAGTCGCATCAATCGCAGGCGTAGAGCTAAGCATGTCTGCCAGGCTAATGTAGAGTAAGGCTCGATGGATCAAAAAGCTCACTCGGAATCGTATAGTATGCCAAGCACCGTAGAGTAAAAGCAAAGAGAAGATCGTTGAGCTGTCATGGGTTCGTAGAGTCAATACAGTCGGTCACTTTACGGCTCCCATGAACGATCTATAATCGAGCAACAACGTAGAGCAGTCTCTGCCTGAGCACTCAAAGTTAAAACAACAATCTTTATAAAGACTACTAAGCAAGCTGTTCATGAGCTATCTAACAAACGAAGATCTCAGAGAACATCTGAAGCATCAAGTCCTAACAGAGATGGCAAGGCAGCTCAAACACACTCTACGATCTCAACAAGACTCTACGGCTTGCACTTTTAGACAAGGTCGTAGAGTGATAAAGCATCAACCAGATCAAGAGATTGTAGAGTTGAGCCAAAAGGCAGCAAAGACACTCTGACAGCCTAAACGAAGCATTAGAAGATCATAGAGCAATCCTCTATGACATAAGAGAAAGTGTCTGAAGATTAAGTAGAGCAGTCCTCTACAACAAAAGTGCCAAGGCATCAGAAGGTCATGGAGCAGTCCTCTATGACACAGCAACAGGGCTAACACATGAAGAACATAGAGCAGTCCTCTATGATAATCACGCTGCATCAAAAGCTCAAACCAATATGCTCTGAGAACGTAAAGCTCAATGGAGATCACAGAGCATAAAGGACACAAACTACAAAATAGTAAGAAGCATATTAAAGCATAATGCAAGTGCAGTCACCCACTCTACGTACTCCTAGGCATGCATATCATGCATAATCATAAGGCCACATTGTGAAGCGAGCAACTAACTCTACGATCAGGAGCATAAGGCTATATCATGAAGCAAGTACTCTACGATCAGGATTAACAAGGTGCAACCCAGTTGATCATAAAGTAAGATAGTGCCAGCAAGGATTGAAGATATCAAGAGCACTTAGGTTTATTATCCCAAGATGAGCGGCTGATTAGTTAAATGAGCAAAATAAGGAATTAATCTCAGTGGGATTTAAATAGCCAGGTTTACTGCATCAAAAGTCAGTACACATGACTCCACTACCTTGGTACCAGTTAAATGGATGCTGACTCAGCCATCACTAGAAGACTTCAAGAAGTAAAATATTCATTGGCACAATAGACAAGTCTGCAACAAGTAAGTATCCAATAGAAAGAAATGCAACGGGAAGATATCAACGGTAAGTTTCTAACGGGAAGAAGATGGAGATCTACATAAGAGCAAACTGCATTCAAATTACAGTATGTGTATGGTGAACAAGAGAAAGAACACTGATTGTACAAAACAGCTAAAAGCTTCATAGCAACATAAGAAGTATGCCGAAGGGCTGGCATATGAGCTAAGAGTCGAATGACTAAGAAGCTAAGATCAAGAGTGACCAAAGCTGAAGGCAAATCTAGACGGGCAACTCTATGATCAAGCAATGAACACTCAGAGCTAAAAAGATAAAGAGCTGAACTAGACAAGTCAACCAGTGTTCATCAAGAGTGATCATCTGCATCTGCTATGTACTAGGAGAAGAAGAGCCTCAATGACCATCATCAGCAGCATCCATAAGAAGATCACACACAACTGCCAAGTACTTGAAGATGAAAGAGATCAAAGTTCATCTTGGTAGCACAACCCAACAAACAATCAATACACTAAGGAGGGCGGAGCGTCCTTGTCTTAAGTGACTAAATCAAAGTCAAGTCTACTGGACTTGCTGAGTACCGAAGGGTACAAGAGATTCTAAGTCTGCTGGGCTTAGTCTACAGTTTCCAAGTCTGCTGAACTTGAAAAGGGTCAGAGGATCCTTGCCTCGGTGGCTAAAGACAACTCTTGTCTTCTGGACTTGAGGAGGGTAAGAGGATCCTTGCCTTAGTGGCTAAAAACAACTCTTGTCTGCGGGACTTGAGGAGGGCGAAACGTCCTTGTCTTAGTGGTTAAAACCATTAGTGGATTCCTACTTGTTGAAGTAGAGGAGTGGAGTAGGAGTTGTTCAGTCTCCGAACCACTTAAAACCTCTTGTGTTATTTACTTCATGTCATTGACATTATGCACATAACTGCTATATCTGCTATCAACCATATCGTAGATCTGATCATTGAACTGAGATTATGTTTATATCTTTGAAGGGGTTATTAAAGTATATTCCGTTGTGCATGAATTGATTCTATTAATCATAACTGATATACTTTCTCAATAAATGGAAAAAGTTTTAAAGCATCTATTCAACCCCCCTTCTAGATCTCTATTGTGTCCTTGGGAACTAACAATTGGTATCAGAGCGGGTTCTCATGAATATGTTAAAGCTCACGCTTTGAGTTGATCCATGACACAAATTTAGATCAGTTCTAAATCTCGGGATAGGTTGTAAGTCATTACAGTAATAAGCTTACACGCTGAAAATTGTATGAGCAGGTATTCGATATGAGTAACTACCTGGAGATGTGCAAAATGGACTGAGTGCTGAAAAGAAAATATCATCATCAACATCAGGCATGCTGAAATCCAATACAACAGATCAAATCAGCCGGAAGAAAAAGTAAAGGTGTAGCAAGAATAGAGAACTATTCATTCACAGTTCTGGAAAAATGAAATGTTTGAATATGTCAGAATCTGCATCTCTACTAAAGGAGTTTGAGAAGATCTATTAATGATGATCTAGGATATATCTTTATTGACACTGCTCTCTAATGATGTGTTCACAAGCTTCTCAAACACACGAGGCATATCCCTACTCATCATCATGAACTTTGAAGTTCAGTTAGGTACATTAAGGAATGTGGGATGCCAAACCTTCTCTCTGTCCATAATTGAAAGGATCTGCTCGACATGACAAGTCAAAGCCGTGCACTGAAGAAACAAATGATGATGCTAATCAGAACTTGAAAGTTTGACCATCAACAGTTTGCATCATCACAAGTAGAACCACTGATTGTCAAGTGATTGACATCAGTGAGGTATTCATTTCCATCTCCTCTAATGCTTATGCTGTTAATCATAGATCTGTACTGCATATATGTTGCATCACCATATCTCAGAGTTCAATCAAAGAATCATTTTCCTTCTCAAAAGGGAAATGAGAGAAAATGTAAAGTTAGTTTTACTTTCTCTCCATCCACATTTGAAGATGAAAATGTAGCACTTGAGAAAGATATCTGAGGAGTATTCACTATTAGTACTTAAATCTTATCTTGATGATAAAGGAGTTATAAATTCTAAATAATAAGCAGTTGCTTGTGTGTGTGCTGACTAATCACTGGTCAAGGACTTATCTTTGATTAAATTGGTTCTGATGTTGAAAGTTTATCTTTCATCTTGGATGAGGAATACTCAAATAGAATTTATCTTATATTCATCTCTGGTCATCAGATCCGCTGTTTAAAGGATTCTAAGAGGTGTCAATACTTAATGCTTAAAATTCATTTTACCTTAGCTTACTTACTTGTTGTACTATAGGTCTATTACTTCATGATCTAAGTCTTTGACAAGTTGTAAAGTATAGTCATGTCTGCTATTGTACGTTAAAGGGTTGTAGAGACTGATCAACTCTACGAACCATCTAGGTAAAACTCAGAGAACTGACCACAACTCTATTAAGGTTCAAACACTTAGAACATGATGTAAGTAAGTATTCTTTTAAGGAAAAGGTTTGAGGATCCACATCAGTTCCACACATGTTTGCTCCCACACATACACTCTCATGTAGCATGTTTAAACTATCATCATATATGAGCTGCATAATGCATGTTGTGAAACCAAAGTCTGAAAGAGCCGGACATTCAAAAGAACTAACCTTACAGGACCCCAATATCAAGTGGGTACCTTGTTAGAAAATTATTTAACTTGCAGATGTAGAATCCTGATCCTCCAGAGACACTCTCCTTTGACCCTCAGAAGCTAGAGCCATTTGGCATCATGAAGCGTTAAGAGCTAAGTCAACAAAGCTTACAGAAGTAGTGTCTACATCAAAGCTCAGACTAATTCTAAAGATCACAGAAGCTGAAGAATCAAGCTCTAAGATTGAAGAAAGAAGCTGAAGTCTCAAGATCCCTCTTGGCCATTAAGCAGAAAATGGAAGATCATATCCACGTCTACCAGTCAACAACAGAGAAGCTTAAAATGTAGAACAAGAACTCTATAATTGCAATATCAGATAAGAGGATCGTAGAGTAACCAGTACCAAAGAAAATACTCTACGATCAAATGAAGAAGATCCAATGATGAAGATTATATTCTTCTAAGATGAAAGTATCAACTATGGGGGAGCAATAATCTGCTAAGCCCAGCAATGCTCAGTTTGAGGAGACGTGGAATTCATTGCTGACTTCAGAGATAAAGAGCAGAAGAAAGTCTACATGTCCTTTCTATCTTTGATGATCATCACTCCACATATTACCAGTTCACATTTCTCAAGTTCCTATGAACCAGCAGAATATGTTCATATGTGAATAAACTGGTCCAAGGAGTCTCTAGCATGCTCAGGAGTAGATCACTAAGTTCTCATCTGCAGATCTCGATTGCATCATGGCTCAAGCAGTATGAGAGGTTCCTATAGTCTTTGGGTTGACACTCCATCACTCACAACTCTTTCCTAGAAACAGAGTCCTAAAACTCTGTGACTGATGAACCAAAATTAATCCTCACTCTAGGTCGTAGAGTCTCTAAACTCTACGACTGACAAACAAGGTCAGCCATACTGTTCCAAATCGTAGAGTCACCACGATTGACATCCTGATCGTAGAGTACATTGACCCTACGTTTACAGCCTACAAAACACTACTCCCATACATCATATCCCACTGACAAAAATTAGGCCCAAGGAGTACAGTGATGACATTTATAAAAATAACATTCTCTCCACTTCAACAAAACAGTCTTTCCTTAGATAAGCACCTCAGAGACAAACCAAGCCCTAAACTTTAAATTTAGAGGCTTGCCCTTTTTGAGCTTCCTTAACCCTGAAAAAGGACTGAATGGAATGCATCACTAAAATCTCTCTAGAGCTTAAGATGTTTACAAAATAAAGGAGAGAAGCAAATCTCATAAGGAAGATTTGATCATAAATTTCTCTAGAAGAGAAAGAAATTGGTATTAAAAGGAAGTCTTCATCAAGCAAACAATCCAGCTCACCTACTGGTGCAGATACAAGTTATGGAGACTGCGATGCCCCCAAATTCAGGTCTCAAATACCCGGATTTGGTCATCACGATCCAATACAAACATCGACCTCCAAACAACATAAAATGACTAAATGCGAAAAATAATAAACATATGTTATTGATTCAAAAGGTGTTACTAGTCCCAAGATTCGATAACCTTAATACATAAATCCAAACATGTCCTAAATATTAAACCAGGGTTTGAATTACATTGATAGTAAATTAAATTAGGCGTCTTCGGCTGCTCCCAATTGATAACGGCTTCCACCTTTGCGGGGTCCACCGAAACACCATCTTTGTCAATGATGTGCCCTAGAAACTGCACCCTCTGCAACCAAAACTCACACTTAGAAAACTTTGCGTACAGCTTCTCTCTTCTAAGAGTCTCCAACACAATTCTTAAATGTTCAGCATGCTCCTCCTCTGTTTCTGAATACACCAAAAAGTCATCGATGAATACGACTACGAACTTGTCCAAGTACTGCTTGAACACTCTGTTCATCATATCTATGAATGTCGCTGGTGCATTAGTTAATCCAAATAACATTACCAGAAACTCGAAATGTCCATAACGAGTTCTGAACGCAGTCTTCAGAATATCTTCCTATCTCACCTTCAACTGATGATAGCCCGTCCTTAGATCGATCTTTGAAAAGTATTTCGCTCCTTTGAGTTGATCAAATAGATCGTCAATCCTGGGCAGCGGATACCTATTCTTAATCGTAACTTTGTTCAACTCGCGATAGTCGATACAAAGTCTCATCGAACCATCCTTCTTCTTTACGAACAGAACTGGCGCTCCCCACGAGGACACGCTCGGTCTGATATAACCCTTATCTAACAGTTCCTGCAGTTGAACCATTAGTTCTTTCATCTCTACTGGTGCCATCCGGTACGGCGCCTTGGATATCGGTGCCGTCCTTGGTACTAAGTCAATCACAAATTTTATCTCCCTATCTGGCGGCAGTCTGGGAATTTCGTCTGGGAAGACATCAATGAACTCCCTAACGACAGGTATCTGACTCAATTCTTCCGTGACTCGTCGAGTATCGACCACGTGAGCCAAATAACCTATGCAACCCTTTCTAAGCAACTTCTTTGCTTACATCCTCGTCAGACAACAAGATTGTCCTGGCGATTTACTACCATAGAATACAACCTTCGACTTATCTGGAGTCTGAAGTGTACACACTTCTTTTTACAGTCGATGAGTGCTCCGTTACTTGATAACCAATCCATCCCAAGGATTACATCAAACTCCCCCAAACAAATTGGCATCAAGTCCACGCTGAGCTCAAATCCTCGCAATTTGACGCAACAACTCCTATGAATATGTTCTACAAGAATAATTTCTTGGTTTGCTACTTCTACGTTCATAGGGTGCTCTAACCTTTCATGAGATAAGTATAACCTTCTAGCAAATTCTTCCGAAACAAAAGAGCGGGTAGCACCCGAATCAAACAACACGTACGCATTTATATCATTGATTGGGATGATACCTGACACTACGTCCTTGGACTCCACCACATCCTTGACGGTCATGTTGAACGTGCGTGCCGTTGGTTTGTTAGCTTGACTGGCTAGCCCTCCAATACTAGGCCTGTTTTTGTGATTGTTGTTGTTGTTGTTGTTGCGGTTGCCGCTAGCTGCATCGCCCCTCCTCTTCGGGCAGTCTTTGATTTGATGGTTTGGGGCTCCACACGAGAAACACCCTCCCTTCTGCCTATTCGGACACTGAGAACCCAGGTGCCCCGGTTGTCCGCAGCGATAACAAACGCTTCTCCCTTTCATACACTCCCTTGAGTGATTCTTTCCGCAGTTGCTGCTCGCACTTCCCACTTGACTTGGCCTCTCCCCCGGACTTGTTGCCTCCAGAGGATTGGCTCTCCATCCATTTACGCTTATTGGGTTGCTGCCTCCGCTGCTTCCCCCTTTCGGCCCTTCCTGACCGACCTTCTTTTCTTGCTTAAAACGTGCTATGGCTTCATTGCCTCCTTCCGCAATGATAGCCCTTTCCAGCAGTTCGGAGAAATTCTTAATCTTTAACACAACGACGGTTTTCTGCACCCATAGCTTCAATCCTAACTCGAACCTTCTTGCCTTCCTGGCCTCCGTGTCCACCTGATGTGGAGCGAATCGGGCTAATTCGTTAATTTTTTCACGTACTCTGCGACCGTCATACCACCCTGTTTCAATTCCAGAAACTTAACCTCCATATCCTATTACGTATTCTCCAGGAAGTAATTCTCGAAGAATAGTTCCTTGAATTTGTCCCATGGAATGACTCCATCACCTGCTCGCACCTTATTGGCTTTTCACCAATAATTAGCTTTGCCCTTCATCATGAAGATGGCGAATCCAATTTTCTGCTCCTCGGCCACTCGTGCGACCTCGAAGACTTTCTCTATCTCTTCAACCCAAGTTTGTGCTTCTATTGGGTCGAGATTTCCCTTGAACTTGGGTGGTCCAACCAGTTAGAAATCCTTAAAGTTGGCTAAGTGATGCGCTAGCTGGGGTGCTGGTTGTACCACTGCTGGTGGGGGTCTAGCCTGCATAGCCTCGGCTAGCAGTTCAACAAATACTCTCATTGGGTTAGGTTGATCTCCAACCTCACTTTCTGACTCAGCGACACGTTGGTTGCGGGGTCTACCTCTTGGCGGCATTATGATCTGCCAAAGAACAAATCTTAGGCTTCCGCTTATTATATTACGCTCTTCACACTATGCCGGTTAATTCAACATTTAATAGTAAAAGCATCTATCAAACATATTTGATTCAAAAGGAAATAACTGCATTTATATTCATATACCAATATTTTAATACAGACTGGCCCAACATTTGGCATACTACTATAAATGCTCAATGGCATAAACTGCCTACTATTAACCATCCTCTATTAAATAAAAGGTGAGAATTTACTACTACCTACCCCCTCTATTTGAACAAAAGTTGGGGTTGACTACCATTCTAAGCATACAACAAGGCATCAGAATTCTCAACATAAATCTGTCCCTATTAAACAAAAGTGGGACTCACTACCACAACCAAGTACATACAAGGGTACTAAATCAATAAGTCAATATCTGCTACGGCAGACTGCTCGCCGGAGTGCCTGACGAGCCAACCGATCAACCACTCGACGTCTGATCATGTGCCGGCTACTGCCCTCCTCCCGAGGGTATCTCCTGACTCGGTCCTGTAACCTGGCCACTGCCGTATATATAGCATACTCTAAGGTATCGATCCTGGCGGATCCATCTCAAACCTCCCCCTCTAGCACATCTACCCTTGTGGTTGCGCGAACCCAGAACTCCTACATCCGAATCCTTTCTGCCTGCTCTAAGTCTCGTTCGGCCCTGACGGCCTGTAGAGCTGACTGCAGCTCCACCTCCCTGGCATCTGACTTCTCTAATGCCTGCCTCAACTGACTGTTTTGCAACATCAATTGTTACACTATGGGGCTCAACTGGGGTATGACACTCTCTAACTGCTGAATCTGAGCCTTCAACTCAACTGTCTCAAACTGTAGAAAATACACCTTCGCCTTATACTGCTCCATCTCTTGGTGGACATAATTCTCCTCCTCTAGGTGTACAATACGAGCATTCTGCTGCTCGATAATCTGCTCCTGCTCTATTATGCGATCGGCATAATCCCCGAGCAAGTCATCCTGAAATGTGTGGAATACCGCAGATCCCTCCTCAGGTACCTCCTCAGCAGCTCCACCTATCTCCAAATCAACTAAGTCCTCTTCGGACTCAACATCCCTATCCTGACTGCCGGATCTCGACACTCCGCCTATGACAGGCTCCACCAAATCCATCAAGTAGTCCTCCTCTGACCCGGACCCACTCAATGCTACTACTGAGGCAACGGGTGTATAGCCTACCAACTGCTCCGTAGCAACGGATATGTCAGTGAATACCTCCTCCTCTCGGACTCCACTGGTCTCTCCTACGGCAAGCCATCCTACAAACACACAAAACTAACATTAGTACAACAATAAAATATATTCATTGAAGGAATGAAGTTATATTTCATTGGATACTACTCGACTCGATGAATTCCCCAATTCATCAAAATACCAAATATGATAAATCTTCCTAATTTATCTCCTAATGCACTCAATACGAGTTTAATACTAAGGTTATAACCTAGGTTTCGTAGTCCTAACGTTTTTAACCTACAACTTTGATACCAACCTGTGACGCCCCTAAATTCAGGTCTCAAATACCCGAATTTGGTCATCACGATCTAATATAAACATCCACCTCCAAATAACATAAAATGACTAAATGCGGAAAATAATAAATATATGTTGTTCATTCAAAAGGTGTTACTAGTCCCAAGATTTGATAACCTTAATACATAAATCCAAACACGCCCTAAATATTAAACCAGGGTTCGAATTACATTGATAGTAAATTAAACTAGGCATAAACTAAAGTCATCTACTTAAAGTTTATCACTTCAACTTTTCCTGTCCCTTGTCTTTGCCTGAAGTCTCGGGCTTAACTGCAATAAGGTTCATGATATAACAAGGGTGAGCAACTAATTTACCCAGCAAGTTTGAATACAATAATAAATGATATATCATGATGAACGGAATATAAAGAGAGGAATTCAACAATATGAATATCGGAAACGAGAATAATAATTGCTTTTAGAACGAATGATAGTCAAGTAGACTTTGAACAATAAACTTCCAAGGGAGTCAATAGCTAATTGACCCTTTGGTTACTGGCTACATAATATGTACTTGAGGGGATCATCCTCGCGTACGCTATGTGTATGCATAACATTTAACTCTGTTATTTGTATCTTATATTTGATACGTGGGATACTCCCCTATATTGAAGGGGTATTCATAAAGTCCAAGATTCCGCACCATCAATTGGTTTGGATATCTTTTAAAATCTATACCGCAACTGTCTAGCCGGACAATGGCTAAGACTTAACTATGGAAGTTCATCCATATTAGAACTTTAATAAAGTATAAGTCAACGTCTGCGCGAAACAATTGCATAATGTGCGAGTGTCAATAACAATGATGTGGAATAATTGTTAAGTAATTAAACCACTTAGAACATGCTTGAGGAATTAAAGGTTCAAGCTTAAATAAATAACTTGCAATAAACGATACAAGAATGGGTTCGGGGAACTTCCACAAAAATGAAGTTCGGACACTTGTCATCAATGATACTTGCACAACAACATTATATTTGCACAAGTTAGTATAAGTCAAGGGAAACTTGCTCAATAAAATATGAGTAAGGATAGGAAACTTGCCTGTTTGTTCAGCTACAATAATCTAGCTTTAACTTAAATTGCGTTAAGACGACATAACATTAACAAGTCGGTCTCTCAATTAGTAATGTGAAGACGGGTGTGATTTACAAGAACACATCATAATTATGCTTGTATGGTCAGAACACAACTTCCACAATATTTGACGATTCTCGCCTTTAATCTCTATATTTTCCTTTGAAAATCATACTAAGACAACTTACGCAACGTAGCTCATGCAAGACAACTTGGAAATCATAACTCGCATGCATTTGAACACACATATAAGCTACATACACATACTCAAATGGTCAGATTATAAAGAGACGCCCATTTGACAAGTTCATTGCAAAGTTCTTAAGTTTTCCTTGGAAAATACATGCTAGAACGACGTGTGCAAGTCATGGCACTTATAGGGTTAATAGATAACATAGCAAACATGTTATCATGCATAAATGGACTAAACTAGCATGCTCAAAACATCAAAGCATAGCAACATTTTCTGGAAGCCGGCGCGGCCGCGTTGGTTTTGGCCTTGGGAGTGGCGCGGCCGCACCACTCTTGCACAGGTTTAGGTTCGGCTCTGCTTCTGCAGAACTCAAAAATTTATATGGCCTAACCTTTCTAAACGTAATTCAGTGCAACCACATTGATCCCAAACATGTATATAGACCCACATAACGTCATTACACTAATTAACAAACTAATTAACAAGAATCGTGGATTTCCTAGAATTTAATGGACTAAGCAATTAAGAACACAATGACGAATTCTTACCTCCAATGAAGCTAAATTGATACTCCTAGATTGCTTAATTACAGATTACTCTCACTCTCAGCAATGCTCATTCTATATATATGATTTTAACAGAGAACTTAGCAACTGGAATTGTGAAGGCAAAAGTTCTAATTTATAGCAAATCCATTAACAATGCCAAGCTTTTGCCCATTTTGTTAAACCAATGTGAAGAGGATAAAGCTGCTGGGTAATGGAGATTTGGTAGATCACCCACACCCTCCTTCATCATAACCATCATTTGAACAAGCAATAGGCTTATGCTAGGCAATGGCTACAAGCGGCTGAGGAAATTGAGGGAGGTGACTTGATATGGATTTAGAATGAGCATGCTAGGTTTGGAAACCAAGTTGTTAATAATATGAGCGTGAATGCTTGATTAGTATCAGTTGCCTGCATGCTAGCAAGTAAGTCCGGATTCCTGCAATATGAAATCCATTCTTGGTCTGTCCAGTGAGTGGTGCGGCCGCGCCACTCCCAAGGCAAAAACAAGCGCGGCCGCGCCAATCGCCAGTGTTGCCCAGTTGTTTTAATTTGTAAACAGAGCCTTGCAGCGTGTATATAGGTATGTCTTAAGCTGTATTGCACGACTTAATTGATGTGCTATATGTTCAAGCTTACATTGATGAATAGAACCAAGCTATTCTAGACTTGTTAACTCATTTACCTAAGATTGGAATTAATGTTTATAGACTTGGTAATGGTGGTTACATCTACGTGTTTATATGTTAGGATTATTTAGTGGGTAACCTCTTGTAAAGTGTAAACCCATGCTAGTTTATACTGTACTAACTAAGAAATCGACTTACTAATGATAGGTCGTTTCATGCAATTTAATTAAAGCTAGATCATTGTAGCTGAGCTATCAGGCAAGTTTCCTTTAAACCTACTCAATTTACATTCAAGTAGGATGTGATGTATTATGCAAGTTCTCTACTCCGAAACCTTAATTGTTGCAAGAACCCCTTTCTTGTATTATTTAATGCAAGTTAATATTTAAGCTTGAACCTTTAATTCCTCAAGCGTGCTCTAGGTGGTTTAATTGCTTAACAATTATTCCACATCGTTGTTATTGGCACTCGCACATTGTGAAATTGTTTTCACCCAGACGTTGACTTGCATTTTATTTAAAGTTCTAATATTGATGAACTGCCATAGTTAAGTCTTAGCCATTGTTCGACTAGACATTTGCGGTATAGATTTTAAAAGCTATCCAAACCAATTGATGGTGCGGAATCTTGGACTTTATGAACACCCCTTCAATATAGGGGAGTACCCCACGTATCGGATATAAGATACAAAGAACAGAAGTTAAATGTTATGCATATACATAGGATACTAGAGGCTGATCCCCTCGAGTACTTATTTCTGAGCCAGTAACCAAAGGGTCAATTAGTTATTGATTCCATTGGAAGTTTATTGTTCAAAGTATACTTGACTATCATTGTTCTAAAAGCATTTATTATTCTTGCTTCCGATATTCATATTGTTGAATTCCTCTCTTTATATTCCGTTCATCATGATATATCCTTCATTATTATATTTAAACTTGCTGAGCAAACTAGGTGCTCACCCTTGTATATCATGAACCTTATTGCAGTTAAGCCGGAGACTTCAGGCAAAGACAAGGGCAAGGAAAAGATGAAGTAATAGACTTCAAGTAGCTGACTTTGTTATATGCTTAGTTAGGTTTATTTATCAATATAATTTGAACCCTGATTAATATTTAGGGTATGTATTGACTTATGTATTAAGGTTTTTGTATCTTGGGATTAGTGACACCTTTCAAATGAACAACATATGTTTATTATATTCTGCATTTTAGTCATTGTATGTTGTTTGGAGGTGAATGTTATATTGGATCGTGATGACCAAATTCGGGTAATAGAGACTTGAATTTGGGGGCGTCACACGTACTGTGAGCTTCTTGGAGAATCTCTTCTCTTAACTCCGGATTCAACGGCACCCAGATCCTCCCTTCAAACCTTAGCAGTCCTGTGCTATCAATCTTATACTTGAGCTTTTCCCCTTTGAAAATACGCTTCTTGATACTACCACAATCTTGATCCTTTTCCTGAGCCTCCTTGATTTTATCTAACAGGGTCAGGCTCGCTGACACTGTAAATAAATTCTCTCCTGACTCTCTCGAGTACTTGAGTTCTAAATCGAGTCATTCAAAATCCCTTACCAACTCCTCTTGAGTGGTTAGCTTCAGCAACTTCTCTCTGCCTTTTCTGCTTAAGGCATCGGCCACTACATTTGCTTTGCCCGGATGGTACAAAATCTCACAGTCATAATCCTTGATTAATTCTAACCATCGGCGCTACTTCATGTTTAGCTTTTTCTGAGTGAAGATATATTTTAGACTTTTGTGATCCGTATATATTTCGCACTTCTCTCCGCATAGGTAGTGCCTCCAAATCTTCAAGGTGAAAACTACCGCGGCCAACTCCAGGTCATGAGTCGGGTAACCCTTCTCATAGTCCTTCAGCTGACGTGTCGCGTACGCAATGACCTTGTCGTGCTGCATCAGCATACAACCAAGACCTTTGTGTGACGCATCACTATACACTACAAAGCCTCCAGTGTTATCTGGTAAGGCCAACACCGGCGCTTGACTAAGTCTCCTTTTCAGCTCCATGAAACTTTCTTCGCATTTTTCTGTCCAAACAAACTTAACTGCTTTTCTGGTAAGATTGGTTAATGGCGATACTATCTTTGAAAAATCCTGGATGAATCTCCGATAGTACCCTGCTAACCCTAAGAAACTCCTGATCTCCGTAGGCGTCTTCGGCTGCTCCCAATTGATAACGGCTTCCACCTTTATGGGGTCCACCGAAACACCATCTTTGTCAATGATGTGCCCTAGAAACTGCACCCTCTGCAACCAAAACTCACACTTAGAAAACTTTGCGTACAACTTCTCTCTTCTAAGAGTCTCCAACACAATTCTTAAATGTTCAGCATGCTCCTCCTCTGTTTCCGAATACACCAAAAAGTCATCGATGAATACGATTACGAACTTGTCCAAGTACTGCTTGAACACTCTGTTCATCATATCTATGAATGCCGCTGGTGCATTAGTTAATCCAAATGACATTACCAGAAACTCGAAATGTCCATAACGAGTTCTGAACGCAGTCTTCAGAATATCTTCCTATCTCACCTTCAACTGATGATAGCCCATTCTTAGATCGATCTTTGAAAAGTATTTCGCTCCTTTGAGTTGATCAAATAGATCGTCAATCCTGGGCAGCGGATACCTATTCTTAATCGTAACTTTGTTCAACTCGCGATAGTCGATACAAAGTCTCATCGAACCATCCTTCTTCTTTACGAACAGAACTGGCGCTCCCCACGAGGACACGCTCGGTCTGATATAACCCTTATCTAACAGTTCCTGCAGTTGAACCATTAGTTCTTTCATCTCTACTGGTGCCATCCGGTACGGCGCCTTGGATATCGGTGCCGTCCTTGGTACTAAGTCAATCACAAATTTTATCTCCCTATCTGGCGGCAGTCTGGGAATTTCGTCTGGGAAGACATCAATGAACTCCCTAACGACAGGTATCTGACTCAATTCTTCCGTGACTCGTCGAGTATCGACCACGTGAGCCAAATAACCTATGTAACCCTTTCTAAGCAACTTCTTTGCTTGCATCATCGTCAGACAACAAGATTGTCCTGGCGATTTACTACCATAGAATACAACCTTCGACTTATCTGGAGTCTGAAGTGTACACACTTCTTTTTACAGTCGATGAGTGCTCCGTTACTTGATAACCAATCCATCCCAAGGATTACATCAAACTCCCCCAAACAAATTGGCATCAAGTCCACGCTGAGCTCAAATCCTCGCAATTTGACGCAACAACTCCTATGAATATGTTCTACAAGAATAATTTCTTGGTTTGCTACTTCTACGTTCATAGGGTGCTCTAACCTTTCGCGAGATAAGTATAACCTTCTAGCAAATTCTTCCGAAACAAAAGAGCGGGTAGCACCCGAATCAAACAACACGTACGCATTTATATCATTGATTGGGATGATACCTGACACTACGTCCTTGGACTCCACCACATCCTTGACGGTCATGTTGAACGTGCGTGCCGTTGGTTTGTTAGCTTGACTGGCTAGCCCTCCAATACTAGGCCTGTTTTTGTGATTGTTGTTGTTGTTGTTGTTGCGGTTGCCGCTAGCTGCATCGCCCCTCCTCTTCGGGCAGTCTTTGATTTGATGGTTTGGGGCTCCACACGAGAAACACCCTCCCTTCTGCCTATTCGGACACTGAGAACCCAGGTGCCCCGGTTGTCCGCAGCGATAACAAACGTTTCTCCCTTTCATACACTCCCTTGAGTGATTCTTTCCGCAGTTGCTGCACTTCCCACTTGACTTGGCCTCTCCCCCGGACTTGTTGCCTCCAGAGGATTGGCTCTCCATCCATTTACGCTTATTGGGTTGCTGCCTCCGCTGCTTCCCCCTTTCGGCCCTTCCTGACCGACCTTCTTTTCTTGCTTAAAACGTGCTATGGCTTCATTGCCTCCTTCCGCAATGATAGCCCTTTCCAGCAGTTCGGAGAAATTCTTAATCTTTAACACAACGACGGTTTTCTGCACCCATAGCTTCAATCCTAACTCGAACCTTCTTGCCTTCCTGGCCTCCGTGTCCACCTGATGTGGAGCGAATCGGGCTAATTCGTTAATTTTTTCACGTACTCTGCGACCGTCATACCACCCTGTTTCAATTCCAGAAACTTAACCTCCATATCCTATTACGTATTCTCCAGGAAGTAATTCTCGAAGAATAGTTCCTTGAATTTGTCCCATGGAATGACTCCATCACCTGCTCGCACTTTATTGGCTTTTCACCAATAATTAGCTTTGCCCTTCATTATGAAGGTGGCGAATCCAATTTTCTGCTCCTCGGCCACTCGTGCGACCTCGAAGACTTTCTCTATCTCTTCAACCCATGTTTGTGCTTCTATTGGGTCGAGATTTCCCTTGAACTCGGGTGGTCCAACCAGTTAGAAATCCTTAAAGTTGGCTAAGTGATGCGCTAGCTGGGGTGCTGGTTGTACCACTGCTGGTGGGGGTCTAGCCTGCATAGCCTCGGCTAGCAGTTCAACAAATACTCTCATTGGGTTAGGTTGATCTCCAACCTCACTTTCTGACTCAGCGACACGTTGGTTGCGGGGTCTACCTCTTGGCGGCATTATGATCTGCCAAAGAACAAATCTTAGGCTTCCGCTTATTATATTACGCTCTTCACACTATGCCGGTTAATTCAACATTTAATAGTAAAAGCATCTATCAAACATATTTGATTCAAAAGGAAATAACTGCATTTATATTCATATACCAATATTTTAATACAGACTGGCCCAACATTTGGCATACTACTATAAATGCTCAATGGCATAAACTGCCTACTATTAACCATCCTCTATTAAATAAAAGGTGAGAATTTACTACTACCTACCCCCTCTATTTGAACAAAAGTTGGGGTTGACTACCATTCTAAGCATACAACAAGGCATCAGAATTCTCAACATAGGTCTGTTCCTATTAAACAAAAGTGGGACTTACTACCATAACCAAGTACATACAAAGGTACTAAATCAATAAGTCAATATCTGCTACAGCGGACTGCCTGTCGGAGTGCCTGGCGAGCCAACCGATCAACCACTCAACGTCTGATCATGTGCCGGCTACTGCCCTCCTCCCGAGGGTATCTCCTGACTCGGTCCTGTAACCTGGCCACTGCCGTATATATAGCATACTCTAAGGTATCGATCCTGGCGGATCCATCTCAAACCTCCCCCTCTAGCACATCCACCCTTGTGGTTGCGCGAACCCAGAACTCCTACATCCGAATCCTTTCTGCCTGCTCTAAGTCTCGTTCGGCCCTGACGGCCTGTAGAGCTGACTGCAGCTCCACCTCCCTGGCATCTGACTTCTCTAATGCCTGCCTCAACTGACTGTTTTGCAACATCAATTGTTACACTATGGGGCTCAACTGGGGTATGACACTCTCTAACTGCTGAATCTGAGCCTTCAACTCAACTGTCTCAAACTGTAGAAAATACACCTTCGCCTTATACTGCTCCATCTCTTGGTGGACATAATTCTCCTCCTCTAGGTGTACAATACGAGCATTCTGCTGCTCGATAATCTGCTCCTGCTCTATTATGCGATCGGCATAATCCCCGAGCAAGTCATCCTGAAATGTGTGGAATACCGCAGATCCCTCCTCAGGTACCTCCTCAGCAGCTCCACCTATCTCCAAATCAACTAAGTCCTCTTCGGACTCAACATCCCTATCCTGACTGCCGGATCTCGACACTCCGCCTATGACAGGCTCCACCAAATCCATCAAGTAGTCCTCCTCTGACCCGGACCCACTCAATGCTACTACTGAGGCAACGGGTGTATAGCCTACCAACTGCTCCGTAGCAACGGATATGTCAGTGAATACCTCCTCCTCTCGGACTCCACTGGTCTCTCCTACGGCAGCCATCCTACAAACACACAAAACTAACATTAGTACAACAATAAAATATATTCATTGAAGGAATGAAGTTATATTTCATTGGATACTACTCGACTCGATGAATTCCCCAATTCATCAAAATACCAAATATGATAAATCTTCCTAATTTATCTCCTAATGCACTCAATACGAGTTTAATACTAAGGTTATAACCTAGGTTTCGCAGTCCTAACGTTTTTAACCTACAACTTTGATACCAACCTGTGACGCCCCTAAATTCAGGTCTCAAATACCCGAATTTGGTCATCACGATCTAATATAAACATCCACCTCCAAATAACATAAAATGACTAAATGCGGAAAATAATAAATATATGTTGTTCATTCAAAAGGTGTTACTAGTCCCAAGATTTGATAACCTTAATACATAAATCCAAACACGCCCTAAATATTAAACCAGGGTTCGAATTACATTGATAGTAAATTAAACTAGGCATAAACTAAAGTCATCTACTTAAAGTTTATCACTTCAACTTTTCCTGTCCCTTGTCTTTGCCTGAAGTCTCGGGCTTAACTGCAATAAGGTTCATGATATAACAAGGGTGAGCAACTAATTTACCCAGCAAGTTTGAATACAATAATAAATGATATATCATGATGAACGGAATATAAAGAGAGGAATTCAACAATATGAATATCGGAAACGAGAATAATAATTGCTTTTAGAACGAATGATAGTCAAGTAGACTTTGAACAATAAACTTCCAAGGGAGTCAATAGCTAATTGACCCTTTGGTTACTGGCTACATAATATGTACTTGAGGGGATCATCCTCGCGTACGCTATGTGTATGCATAACATTTAACTCTGTTATTTGTTTCTTATATTTGATACGTGGGATACTCCCCTATATTGAAGGGGTATTCATAAAGTCCAAGATTCCGCACCATCAATTGGTTTGGATAGCTTTTAAAATCTATACCGCAACTGTCTAGCCGGACAATGGCTAAGACTTAACTATGGAAGTTCATCCATATTAGAACTTTAATAAAGTATAAGTCAACGTCTGCGCGAAACAATTGCATAATGTGCGAGTGTCAATAACAATGATGTGGAATAATTGTTAAGTAATTAAACCACTTAGAACATGCTTGAGGAATTAAAGGTTCAAGCTTAAATAAATAACTTGCAATAAACGATACAAGAATGGGTTCGGGGAACTTCCACAAAAATGAAGTTTGGACACTTGTCATCAATGATACTTGCACAACAACATTATATTTGCACAAGTTAGTATAAGTCAAGGGAAACTTGCTCAATAAAATATGAGTAAGGATAGGAAACTTGCCTGTTTGTTCAGCTACAATAATCTAGCTTTAACTTAAATTGCGTTAAGACGACATAACATTAACAAGTCGGTCTCTCAATTAGTAATGTGAAGACGGGTGTGATTTACAAGAACACATCATAATTATGCTTGTATGGTCAGAACACAACTTCCACAATATTTGACGATTCTCGCCTTTAATCTCTATATTTTCCTTTGAAAATCATACTAAGACAACTTACGCAACGTAGCTCATGCAAGACAACTTGGAAATCATAACTCGCATGCATTTGAACACACATATAAGCTACATACACATACTCAAATGGTCAGATTATAAAGAGACGCCCATTTGACAAGTTCATTGCAAAGTTCTTAAGTTTTCCTTGGAAAATACATGCTAGAACGACGTGTGCAAGTCATGGCACTTATAGGGTTAATAGATAACATAGCAAACCTGTTATCATGCATAAATGGACTAAACTAGCATGCTCAAAACATCAAAGCATAGCAACATTTTCTGGAAGCCGGCGCGGCCGCGTTGGTTTTGGCCTTGGGAGTGGCGCGGCCGCACCACTCTTGCACAGGTTTAGGTTCGGCTCTGCTTCTGCAGAACTCAAAAATTTATATGGCCTAACCTTTCTAAACGTAATTCAGTGCAACCACATTGATCCCAAACATGTATATAGACCCACATAACATCATTACACTAATTAACAAACTAATTAACAAGAATCGTGGATTTCCTAGAATTTAATGGACTAAGCAATTAAGAACACAATGACGAATTCTTACCTCCAATGAAGCTAAATTGATACTCCTAGATTGCTTAATTGCAGATTACTCTCACTCTCAGCAATGCTCATTCTATATATATGATTTTAACAGAGAACTTAGCAACTGGAATTGTGAAGGCAAAAGTTCTAATTTATAGCAAATCCATTAACAATGCCAAGCTTTTGCCCATTTTGTTAAACCAATGTGAAGAGGATAAAGCTGTTGGGTAATGGAGATTTGGTAGATCACCCACACCCTCCTTCATCATAACCATCATTTGAACAAGCAATAGGCTTATGCTAGGCAATGGCTACAAGCGGCTGAGGAAATTGAGGGAGGTGACTCCACTGTACACTCAATGACTGATTTCTTTTTCTCTCTCTTAGTAGACCACGATTTGGAAATAAAATGGGATATGCCCCATTACTCTTGTCCCAAATTAATGTTACATAGTTAAATGAATCATACCATTAAAACTCAATTGATTTAGTATACATTTAATACCAAATTCGTAATTACATAAAAGATGGAATTAATAACTTAATCTAGTCCACTTAGTATTAAATTTCTAAACAGACTATTACATAATAATATCAATATTGCACACATTAATTAATAATTATATTAATTAATTAAGGCAATTTAAATTCCCCCACTATATTCAAATAAATTGAATATTTAAATTACTAGACAACTTTATCAATTCTCCTAATATTAAACCTTAGGGCTAGTCCACTACTTTAATTAAACCATTAGTGACTCCTTTTAATAAATCAAGGCAATTACGCGAAATCACATAATCACATAATCAATTAATCACACAAGATTTAAATAAGCATACAAAGTTAACTCATTAAAATTAAATTTATATTTAATTAATAATGGAGTTTAAAAAAATTCACGGTCATTACAGAGACTATCATCACAGATGTCAAGAGAGAGCAAGGTTCCTTCTAAGCATTTAAGATACGCATTCTAGAAGGAAGTCACTTCAAGCTTAATTGGAGACCTTCTCATCAAGGACTGCACTCGCAGGGATAAACGCAAATCAGCATCTGAGCAGCAAAAGTTGTGACCAAAGTCTATTCTCAAGAGATGATTGTAGAGTGAAAAGCAAAGACATCAAGTCATTTTACGAACGAGCAAAGTCAATGGTCAAAGAAGAAGGAGATGGCCACGTTCTTGGGCCAGGGTAACTGATGTGCAACAATTGTGGAGGTTACAATAGTTCTAGCCACAATCAGCAAATGGAATTCCTACACGTGTCCCTGACAACAAGAGGGAACTGACAAAGGCCAAAATTTAAATACTGACGGTTGCTCTTTCCTATCAGTTATCAAAGTCTATCCTCTTACAAAACCGTGCAAAACTCTCAAATCCCTAAAACCATCAAACCTTCAGCAAACCTAAATCACCAAAACTTCCAGAGATTCCAAAACAGTTAAATATCCTTCATTCATTAAAACCCTAGTTATGGAAAATTGTCAAGTCGTATCAGGTATCCAACTTGGCTTTGATAAGTTTGGAGAATCATATGAAAAGTTCAAAGATATCCTTAAGCTTGTAAAGCAAGCAGGATTCTCAGAATGCTTAGGATCGAACACCAAAATCTTCTCTGATCTGATTAAAGAGTTCTATCAAAATGCAGTTATTGATAATAATATTCTGACTACAAAAGTTCGAGGAGTAAAACTAAAGATAGATGCTGCAGAAATCAATGAATGTCTGGGATTCATTAACCAAGGTCTATCATCTCTAAATTAACTCTGATGAAGGCAAGAGATTGATGGCATGGATATGTAAAGAATCCCCATCTCAAAGGAATGAAGAAATAGGAATTTCCAGAGAAATTCTAATTCTTAGCTGAGATTGTGGGTAAATGTATCCTATATAAAGATATCACCCATAATAATGTGAGTGATCTACAACTAAGAATCATGACCGCCATTGTTCTAAAGCAAGAGATAAACTTTAGAGCTATGCTATCTGTTTAGATAGCCAAAGATGTCAGGAAAATGAAGGCCTCAGATAAACCTATCTTAAAGGTTTACTACGAATGGTTCTTGAGCATCATACTAAAGAAAAGGCTGAAAAGAAAAATTGGGGATAATGAGGGAGAAACCCTAAATGTCCACAAGATCATGTCGTCCAAATTGTTTGACAACTGGAAGAAGAACCCCATGGAGAATAAGAAATTAAGATTATCTGGTAGCAGCAGCAAGGGCACTTCAAAGACAGGCAAAGGGAAAAGGAAAGCAAGTACACTGAAGAATGAATCATCATAGTATGAAGAATCTTTGTCCCCTATGCCCATTCCTTCTAAATCACTCAAGAAGAAGTTAAAAATTGAGGCAGTCCCATTGAAGTGTCCCTCTAGCTCTGAAGATGAATCTGAAGAAGAGAAAGAAGCATCCGAGGCACCTATTGTCAAGCCCTCAAAAAGGAGACAGAGTGTAAGATTAAAGAAAATGATGAAACTCCCTGGTCATAGAAGTGAAGAAGGAATTCCACCGAAGATAATTGATCTTGGTGATGATGATGAGGGGGATGATGAAGAAACTGCAAAGATTAGTGAATCAAAGTCAGAAAGAGAGGATGAAGCCATGTCCACTGAAGAGACTCTTGATGGATCAACAGAAGATAATGTTAATAAAGAACAGACAGAAGAAATGGCTTATGAGCCAGTTGAAGAATCAAAGAAAGTGACTATGGAAGAACGAAGTCCAAAGACAAATGTCAGGAAAGAAAAGGAAGCAATAGAGAATGATGAAGTACAAGAGGATTTTAATTCTGAGAGTAATGAATCAGAAAGCAACTTTAGACCACCCTCAGCAGCCATAAAAATTCGAAAAAGGATAGTGCTGGAGGCTTGTGACAAACCAAGAGCTGTGTTGCCAACAAGATGGATAGATCATGGCAATGGACAACTGAAAGTGGTATCAATGACCATAGAAGATCTACTTAACAATTTTCAAGACATTGAACTAGATCGAACTATAGTACTATATGATCCTGACAGTGAACAGCTAACATAGTTCTACCCATGGATGCCCTGGTTGAAGGCAATTTCATTTGGAGATAAGAGCTTCATCAGCTAGTGCTACTCACAATTTTCAAATTTGAAGCTGATCTCTTAGAACTTCCTGAGAGTCCAATCCTTTCCAAAGATGCTGATCAAGAATTCCCAACACTTCAAAGTCTACCGACATGCTGAAGGTATATACATTCCATACTATATGCTAAAAAACCTTGGCAAAGGTAAACCAACAAACAAGACCGTAGAGTCAATGGTTATAGAACCCCCTAACTCTATAACTGCAGCCTTCCAGTCTCAGCCACATGTCAAACTCTCTCAAAAGTCAAAAACCTCCACTTAAAAACCTTCTGATATTCTTTCCTCATCCAACAAAGATTTCTTCAATATAGTCACCGTTCCTGAAAATATTTACAAGAGTGAGAAACCCAAGTCAACTACACCAATCCTTGAAGATCCCCTGCTTGATTAAGAGTTGGTGAAAAACTAAGAAGAGTTGCTTGGAAACATTTCCTCAGTTACTGTTGCAGCAAGGGATATGCATGGAGGTGAAGAGAATGACTTCTACAAGAAGCTGCAAGCATCCTTCACAGATATATCTATCAAGCTTCACCAAAGAGATCAGATATATCTCAAGTCCACTGAGAAACAAAAGAAAGAAGTTGTGAAACTTCAGAAGCAAAATGAGAGATCTATTTAGTCTCTCTCAGAGAAAGCTGACAACCTCAGTCTATGAACATTTTTACTTGAACTTTCTATTTAAATTGTGTACATTTTAGACTGTTAAATATTCCTTGTACCGTGAACCTTACCGTTGAACTTCTTATCTATGAATCTTGGACAATACCCTTAAACTTGAACTCATTTCGATATTCTGGATATTGTGTTGACAATTTGGACATTATTGGACTATGAACAAATTAAATTATTCCTTAAACATAAATAAATTGTAGATCTCTAATATTCATTTATTTTTTTTATTATTCATATTATTTCTGTTTATTCTTTGTTGTTTGTACTAACCATCAGGACTCAAGTTGTTGTGAATGTCTTTGGCTTGGGTGTAAAGTCAATATGATTTTTGAGTGTTTTTAGTCTGTGTAGCAAAGGCATGTGGTGAAAGTTCTATTTGGTCTGGGTGTAAAGAAGAATTGTTGTTTGACATGATCATGACCATTGGTGTTACAGTTGATGGAATCTTGATGATGCATTTTAAATTGAAGAAGATAGTAGACATTATTGTTTATTTGACTCTCCTAATGAATTTCTCATTCCGCTGTAGTTCTTTGTTAAAAACTTATGTTGTTTAGTATTTTCTAAATCTCTGATTTATTACTGTTGAAAGTTAAAAATAACTTTATTCTTTTGTTATCCTAGTCATGATATTCCTTATTGGGTTATTTGAGCTCACCTTTTTGTTTTTAATTTCTTTTATGGAATGATAATGTAGTTGGAGCTAGCAGGGAGAGCATAGAAATGGAGTGATGGTTAGTCCTCACTAAGTTGTAAAATAGTGTGCAAATAATTATAATGAGGACTTAGTGTGTGTGCTGCCATACTATATACGACATTGTAATAATTATAATTAAAAAAAATTATATATGTTGTTTTTTATTTTGACGACTCAAATTGAGTTATATAGACCCGAATTTGGAGGCTTCACATATACTATTTTGAATTTTAAAATCCTACATATTAATTTAAAAAATTATAATACATCTTTAATTTTCCAACGAATGGAGTTATTAATTATACTTCTTAAAATTTAAAAATACAAGAACATGTTAAAATGTGATTTCCTTCTTCAACATATGTGTGCTAAGCATTTTGTCTATATAAAACAAATGAGTCAAATGAAACGATTGTAAGTTTTTTTTTCCTGAGCAGCAATTCGTTTTCTTTCCCTCTGATTATCTCTCTCTGCTTATTTCTCTTTCTCTCATCTTTCTTTTATCTCAAAATATCAGAAGAATTAGAAAATAAAACTTCTATTAAAGTTCTATTAAAGTTTTATAACACGTTATCAATACGAAGCTCTAATCAACTAAGACGACAAATTTAAATTCTTGCAATTAATTATTTACAATTAATTATTATACTACTGGCTGGCTTTGCCAACCTATAATATAATTTTATTCTTACAATTAGTATTATTTAATGCTTAATTATATTCATATCTAGTTGTCCATTTTTAAATTTATTATGGTACCATCTATCCTTATTATAAGATTTGGTGGGAACTTTTTTACTATTTATATACTTGTGGGAATAATCTGTCTACGCGGACTACCGCATGTCAAGTGAAAATTCATTTACAGCTTTATATATATATATATATTTTATATATACAAGTATGTATATATTTATATATATATATGGAAAAAATGTTGGTGCACAGCTGTGTACTACACAGTAGGGTTATGGCGACGGTTTTTTGAGCTATGGCGACGGTACTACTGTGTAGCCCAAAAAACCGTCGCCATAGCCCTATTGTGTAGTGCACAGCTGTGCACCTACATATTGCCCTATATATATATATATTTATGTTGTTGCATTTTATCTCATAATTTATCTTCTCCATAACATATATGCAATTATTTATTACTTGTTTTAATAAATAATGAAATTGTGTTTTAACCCAGAATAGATGGCAAACTTGGCAAAAATAGATTTTTCAATTTCGAAAATCTCTGGAGACAACTATTTGGCTTGGACACTTGATGCCGAATTACATCTTAGTGCAAATGAGTTAGAAAAGACTATTGAATCAGGAAATACGGCCACTATGACACAAAATGCAAAAGCCATAATTTTTCTTCGTCATCATATTGATGAAGGATTAAAGACTGAGTATTTAACCGTCAAAGATCAATTGACCTTGTGGACACAATTAAAGGAAAGATTTGACCACCAAAAATTAGTTGTTCTCCCTAATGCCAAATTTGAGTGGCTTAATTTAAGGCTACTAGATTTTAAATCAATTATGGATTATAGTTCAAATATTTATAGAATAACCTCTACTTTGGCTTTATGTGGAGACCCAGTTTCTGAACCTCAATTGCTTGAAAATACGCTTTCAACTTTTCATCCCATCAATATGATTTTGCCACAACAATACAGACATAGTAAGTTCACCAAATTTAGTGAATTATTATCAATCCTACTTGTTGCAGAAAAGAATAATGAATTGTTGTTGAAAAACTATCAAGTACCGCCAACTAGTTATGCCCCATTGTCAGACATTAACAACACGTCATTCTAGAAGAATAAATGTGACAATAGATGGCAACATAATAAAAAGTCTTGGGACGAAAAAATAAACGAGGCCATTATAACAACACATTTTCAAACCGCAACAATTCAGGCTACCGGAAGTGGCAAGTATCTGGGCCTAGTAAAAATAAAGAAAATGCAGCACAAATAAAGAACAAACTAGATGTTTGTTTCAGGTGTGGGATGAATGGGCATTGGTCGCGTACCTGTCGTATGCCGAAGCATCTGGTTAATTTATACCAGGAGTCTCAAAAGAACAAAGTAATGGAGACAAAAATAAACTTTGTTAATCATCAATCGAATATTATTGATGTTCCACCAATGACCAACAATGAGGAAAAAGTTGACGATGTTATTGGATATTCTGAAAGTATTTTTTAGAATATCGATTAATTTCTTGTTTTAATTAAGCATCCTGTATGTATAATATTATTAGTTTTCATTTTGTACGTTGCATGTATAATATTATATGTTTTTGATGAATAAAATTATAAATGAAGTATAACTTTTCTTATCTATGATTTTTTTATATGTGTCAGACCAACTTTAAATGGATATGGAAGATATATGTTTAGCAGACAGTGCAACAACTCATACAATCCTTCAAAGTGAGAAATATTTTTCACAACTAATCAAAGCTAAGGGAAACGTAGGAACTATCTCTGGCACATCAAATTTAATCGAGGGATTTTGAAAAGCTAGTTTCATGCTACCAAATGAGACACAATTTTTTTTTATTATCAAAATGCTCTATATTCTAGTAAATTAAGAAGAAATTTGCTTAGTTTTAAAGATATTCGACCAAATGGTTTTCATATCGAAACAACAAATGAAAATGATAATGAATATCTTCTCATCACTTCTTCTATTTCTGGAAAGAAGAACATCCTAGAAAAACTTTATTCAATTTCTTCTAGATTATATATTATGAATATTAGAGCAATTGAATCTCATACTGTTATAATTCTAAAGTTCATAGATCCCAAATTCTTTATGCTTTGGCATGAAAGACTCGATCATCCAGGCACGTCAATGATGCGCCGCATTATTGAAAATTCTATTGGTCATCCTATTGCACCTCCACAAATAACTAAAATGGGAGCCCAACGAAGAATTAGTATTTATGTTGGTTTTGATTCTCCTTCTATTATTAGATATCTTGAATCTTTAACAGGAGATGTTTTTACTGCACGTTATAGAGATTGTCATTTTAATGAATTTGTATTTCCACCGTTAGGAGGAGGGAAATTTTTAAATAAAAAACCCTCTAAAATATCATGGAATGCATCAGGATTAAATTCACTTGATCCTCGCACAGGACAATGTAAAATTGAAGTTCAAAGAATTATTTATTTACAAAATATTGCAAATCAAATGTCAGATGCATTTAATGATGCTAGAAAAGTGATAAAGTCACATACACCTGCAGTGAATACTCCAGCAAAGATAAAAATACCTATCGAAAAATCAATTCCTGAAGAATTGATAAATAAGGTGTTGGGTTCTGGGTTCGGGATACCCGACCTGGTATGGAGGATCCGAACTCATTTGAGGATTTTAGTTGGGATAAGTAATCCAGTTAAGGAAATTACTTTCTAACTGGGTTGACTTATATATTGACTGGAGCATTTATTATGATTTGGTTGATGGAGACATATGTTTTATATTGACAAGTGGGTCCAGGCGTGATAATGACATAAGGAGGTATATATACAAGGCTTCCCTCTCGAATTAGAAGGTAATGCAAAACTAAACACTAAACTGCAAACCTCCATTGTTATCAAAACCTTGATACAGCCTGTACTAATTCTCACGCCTGAGCTATCCCCCGGCGGCGAAACCGCCCGGAACTCTGAGTGTGATCTCGTTATTGTGCAGGATTAGCGCATTTTTAGTGATTGAAGTGTGCAGACGAATCTTGGCGTTAACATTGGCGCTAGAAGGAGGGCCTTAGTGTTAGTTCTCAATCACTGTTAAAGCTAGAAAATAGATATGGTGAATACAGCCCATAATGGAGGTGAAGGATCAGCCGATTCTCACACGCCGACGCGCAGGTCGGTGCTGGACCGGCTCAGATCGTCGGCCAGAGAGAGGTTGGGACCAAGGGGCCAGCCTAGGGCTCCTTTACAAGTCCAGTCTGCCCCGGTTCGTCGTCGACTGTTTCATACTAACCAACAGACGCCAGAACCGTCAACTCACATGGCTGCCAACCCGCCTCGAACCCTTGTCTATTCAGGCAGTAATGCCGATCATGGGGATAAACGACAATGGATCCTGACCCAACGTAGGGCAAAGGACCAGGAGGTAATGGAGGCCTTACGCCAGCAACAACGAGAAATAGCTGAGCATTTGGCAAGGTTGGAAGGACAGGAGGAGGTTTCGTCGAGCCGGCCCCCCGGCCGACAGCACACTGATCGGAACCAGTCCAGGACTAATCGTTCGGATGGTTCCGAACCAGTTCGGAGCAGGCGACAGAGCCGCTCCCCAGTTCGGAGCAGGCGTCAGAGCCGCTCCCCAGTTCGGAGCAGGCGACAGAGCCGCTCCCCAGTGCGGAGCAGGCTAGATAGTCGCTCCCCAATCCGCAGTAGACATCAGAGCCCTTTGCGCCTGATGAGCAGGCGTCAGAGCCGCTCCCCCGATCGCAGAAGGCACAGAAGCCGCTCGCAGGACCGAAGCAGGCCCAGGAGCCGCACTCCGGATCGGAACAGGCGGGTAGGCCGTTCTCAAGACGGAAATGTTAATGAAAGAAGGGGATCCGGATCGGGTGGCAGGCCTCGGTCGCCACCCCGAAGGAGCGAAACCGATCCCGTTGTTATACGATTGGCTGAGTTTGAAGAAAAACTAGCCGCGGTAGTTCAGGCCAAGGAGTTGCCGAACATATCAAATTCACCTTTCACCAGGGAGATCGAGCAGGTCAAAGCAGATAAGACCAAGAAAATGCCTCCCCTAGACTCTTTTGACGGTACGGGCGATCCCTATGATCATACTCACGGATATAATCAAGTGATGAATTATTATGATCACCCGGATACTGCCAAGTGCCACATGTTCGTCACTACTCTGAAGCTCGCAGCTCGGGAATGGATGGCGTCCCTTCCCTCGAACTCTATTGGATCGTGGCAAGACCTAAGTGACAAGTTTCATGCGCGATTTGGGAGTAATAAGAAGAGAGGAAAGCTAACCACTGCTCTGACCCAAGTAAAACAGAGATCGGGAGAGAGTCTGGGTGAGTATGTGAAGAGATTCCGCGATATGGCTGGTACTGTGACTAGTTTGAATGTACAGCAAGCAGTCGGGTTCTTCACAACGGGTCTGGATGCCACGAAGTCGAAAGATTTGTGGAAAGATCTCATTCTTAATCCACCAATGGATTTAGCCGAAACCTATGGTCGAGCTGAAGGACTCATCACCATAGAAGAAGCCTACAAAAGCTTAAATCCTCAGGATCGGTATGAGGATAATACAAAACCGAAAGATAGGAATTACATCCCTCGGCCCAGCAACCAGCCGAAAGGCAACTTCTATGGTGGAGCTGGGTCGGGAAATGGTCAGGGAGGGGCTAGTTCAGGAGGTGGCAGGCCGCCTTTCCCGAAGAAGAATGTGAATAAAGTATATACCCCTCTCACTAAAGATCGGGCGAGGATTCTTGAGGAGATTAGAAATCAACCCTCGTTTGAACCCTGTTCGACCATAACCCGATCCCACCGGGGCAACCCTAACCGTTATTGTGAATATCATCAGACGTCCGGTCATGATACGGAGGATTGCTATAACCTAAAGGATTTGATCGAGAAGAAAATCCAAAATGGTGAACTGGTGCAGTATGTTGTGGGTCGGCAAGATTCCGGTTCGGAAGGCCGAAGAGGGTCAAACCGAGAAAGACGTCTTGAGGCACCACCCCCACCGAACCCTCCAAGAAATTGTGTTGATGTCATCACAGGAGGAACGTTCGGGAAGAAGGTCGGGAAGAAGAGGAGGGGGCTGATGGATGCCGTGTTATCGGTTTCGGAACGGCCTTCGGTGAGAGATCGCCCATTTCCCAACACGGTGATATCATTTTCCGAGGAGGATTACCCCTCGGAACCAATTGATCCCCATGAAGGGGCGCTAGCCATCACGGCCTAGGTCGGATCCATGGATATGAAGCGTATAATGATCGATAATGGATCTTCGGTCGACATATTGTTTACTCATGCATACAATAGGTTAGACCTGGGGGGAGCAAAGATGGAGGTGGGTCAGGAATCTCCGTTGTATGGCTTCAGCAACGATCCTGTTCGCGTGGCCGGAACCGTGGAGCTGCCGGTTATCTTTGGCACGGCACCGAGGCAGGTAGAAGTCATAGTCAGATTTTTTGTGGTCCAGATAGATTCAGCCTACAACGCCATTTTGGGTAGACCCACTTTGGCAGCACTTCAGGCGGTTACCTCAATAGGTCACTTCAAGATTAAGTTCCCGACTTCGGAGGGGATTGGCGAGGTAAAGGGTGATCTGGACATGGCACGCAGATGTTACCGGAATTCATTGATATCCTCGGCGATTGGGGTCAGCAAGCAGAAGCAAACAATGACTATAGAGGTTGAGCCATTCACTGAGGGAAATTCCAAACCCCTAGCGTTGCCGGCCGAAGAGACAGAGGAAGTAGAACTGATTGTCGGAAAGAGTGATAAGTTGATCAAGATAGGCTCGGGACTGGTAGAGCCATTTCGGACTAATCTAATCGAGCTGCTTCGGGTATATGCGGACATTTTTGTATGGGAGCCTTCTGATATGCCGGGAGTCGATAAATCGGTGGCGGTTCATAGATTGTGTATTGACCCTTCTAAGAAGCCTGTCCGTCAGAAGAGGAGGATCTTCGCCCCTGATAGACAAAAGATCATCGACGATGAGATTGCCAAGCTGCTAAAGGCGGATTTCATCTATGAAATTGATTACCCGGAGTGGTTAGCAAATGTGGTGTTGGTGCAGAAGCAGAATGACAAATGGAGGGTCTGCATAGATTACACCGATCTGAACAAGGCTTGTCCGAAGGACTTTTACCCTCTTCCGCACATCGACCAGTTGATTGATACAACTTCAGGGTTTGACATGCTTAGCTTCATGGACGCCTTCTCTGGATATCACCAGATCTCCATGGATAAGAAGGACATGCCGAAGACGGCGTTCATTACGCATCGAGCAATATATGCTTACAAGAAAATGATGTTTGGATTGCTGAATGCGGGAGCTACCTATCAGAGGATGATGAACTATGTGTTCGCCAAGTTATTGGGTCGAAGCATGGAGGTATATGTGGATGACATGATTGTCAAAAGCATGGGAGTTCGAAGCCACCTGGATGACTTGGAAAGCTGCTTTGAGACAGTAAGAAAGTACAAGCTTCGGCTGAACCCGACCAAGTGTAACTTTGGCCTTGGTTCGGGTAAATTTCTGGGTATTTGCTCAGCAAGAGGGGGATTGAAGCTAACCCGGAAAAGATTAATGCCATTTTAGACATGAAGTCTCCCCAATCTTTTAAGGACGTTCAGCGATTGACTGGTAGGATTGCTGCGCTTTGGAGATTCATGTCAAAATCGGCGGAACGGTGTCTACCCTTCTTTAACACTTTGAAAGGACCAAAGAATGAAAAGACCTTCCAATGGACTTCGGAGTGTGAAGATGCGTTCCAAGGAATCAAAAGGTATCTCTCCTCAGCTCCCCTTCTGGTAAAACCTATTCCCTCGGAACCACTGTATCTGTATCTGGCAGTGAGCTCATTGGCAGTGGGAGCGGTATTGGTTCGGGAAATAGGGGGCAGGCAGTGCCCCGTCTGCTATGTCAGCCATGTGCTTCGGGATGCCGAAACCAGATATCCCAACTTAGAAAAATTCGCCTATGCACTCGTGATAGCTAGCCGGAAGCTAAGGCATTATTTTCAAGGAAGACTGGTGGTAGTGTATACTGATCAGCCTCTGAAGAAGGTCATGAACAAGCCGGATTTGTCGGGACGCCTCTCTGCTTGGGCGATGGAGTTGACTCAGTTCATCATAGAATACCATCCTCGGACTGCCATTAAGGGTCAGGCATTGGCCGACTTCATTGTGGAATGCTCGTTTACCGAACCCGATGCAGATGATAATGCACTGGTTGTGAGTTCGGTATCGGACGCTCGGACAGGTCGTACATCATGGACGTTGTATGTGGATGGCTCTTCGACTTCGGATGTCAGTGGGGCAGGGGTCATCTTGATTATCCCGGAGGGGTTTAAGGTCCAACAGGCCATTCGCTTTGAATTTAAGGCGACCAATAATGAGGCAGAGTATGAACCCATTTTGGCCGGATTGCAGTTGGCAAGAAGTTTGGAAGTGAAGCACTTGATCATCTTCAGTGATTCCCAGTTAGTGGTTAAACAGATAGTGGGAGAGTATGAAGCCCGATGGGATAGGATGACGAAGTACTTGGCTGTTGTTAAAGACCGACTGCATTATTTCGAATCGTATAGCGTGCAAGGAGTTGGTCGGGAAAACAACACCATAGTCGATGCCTTGGCAAAGTTGGCAACAACAGAAACTACTACTTTTAGTGGGTCGGTGTACCTGGAAGTTCTGGGCGACTCAAGTATTCGAAGGTCAGAAGTGTTCCCGGTAGAAAGGATGGACTGTTGGCTCACGCCGTATATCTCCTATCTGGCAGATGGCGTCCTTCCTTCGGATCGGTTAGAAGCAAAGAAAATCAAACATCGCAGTTCGTTCTTCATCTTGATCGATGGAGACTTATACCGAAGGGCGTTTTCTTCTCCATTGCAGAAATGTTTGACCCCTTCCGAAGCGGATTATGCACTTCGGGAAGTTCATGAGGGTATATGTGGAGACCATATGGGCGCTAAGGCATTAGCGTATAAGATTCTGAGACAGAGTTACTATTGGCCAACCATCTTCCAAGAGTCTAAAGAATATGTTAAGAAGTGTCCTAAGTGCCAGCTGAATGGAACGATCCCTCACCAACCTCCCGAAGAGTTGTACTCGGTCTTATCACCCATTCCGTTTGCTGTATGGGGAATTGATATTCTAGGACCATTGCCAAAGGCTAAGGGGCAGGTCAGTTTTGTTATTGTGGCAATCGACTATATGACGAAGTGGGTAGAAGCCAAACCTCTCAAAGCGATCACAGAGCAGGAATGTCTTAAATTTCTCAAAGAATTTGTTGTATACCGCTTCGGTATTCCAATGGTGATAGTATCGGACAATGGGAGGCAGTTTGTAGGTGCGAAGTTTGAAGAATTTCTCACAGATCTGGGAATTCAGCACAGGAAGACTTCGGTGGCCCATCCTCAGTCAAACGGTCAAGTAGAAGTCACTAATAGAACTCTTCTCAATGGAATAAAAAGGAGATTGGATGAAGCCAAAGGGAGATGGCCCGAAGAGCTGCTTAGTGTGTTATGGGCATATCGAACAACGACCCGAACGACAACAGGAGATTCGCCTTTTCGTCTTGCTTATGGGACCGATGCCCTTGTACCTGTTGAGGTCGGATCCCCTTCACTTCGGGTCAGTCAATACAAGGAGTTGTATAATGACGAAGGGCTTCGCCTCAACCTAGATTTGTTAGATGAGGTTAGGGAGTCAGCTCTAATAAAGTTGGCAGCTTATCAGAGGAGGACAGCCAAGCACTACAACAAAAGGGTGAAAGTTAGAAGGTTTGAAGTTGGTGATCTGGTGCTTCGAGAAGCTGCAGCATCAACTCCCCAAAATTCAGGCAAGCTTATGCCGAACTGGGAAGGGCCGTATAAAGTTATTGAAGTGCCCAAGCCAGGAACTTACCGGCTTCGGGCTATGGACGGGTCGGATATTAAGAATACTTGACATGCTGGGAGACTTAGAAGATATTACCAGTAAGTCAGTCATTTCTTATTGACCGATTTTGTAAATCTTTATGTTTATTGAAATAAAAGGATAGCGGATTGTATAGTCGAAAATGTTGAAATATTTCATTAATATTTGTTGACATTACAAATTGTGACATTTTACATTCGAAAAAGAAAAGCGAATAAAATAGAAACTATCCTATTGGGTTGGAGGAGGAAGTTGTTCTTCTGATTCCTCTTCATCATCGGAAGATTCGAGGATAGAGGTATCTAACCCCGCAGCCATCATCTTCTCCTTGATCTTCTCTTTGTGGCTTTGATACCCTTCGGAGAATTGCAAGATGACCTTATCAGCTAGTTCGGGGGATGCCTTGTACTCCTCTATTATCCGAAGCTTGACCTCTTCAGTCATTATGGGCCCTTTACTTTGAAGATCAGCATATTCTTTCTCCAAGGCGTTGTGAGTTTGGATCAAGTCTTTCAACTTGAAATGCATCTTTTCCATCTGTTCTTCGAGGGCGGCTATTGCTTTCTTTTGATCGGAATCGTTTTCCTTCAGTAAGACTCGCTCCTCCATGAGTCTTTCATTCTGTTTCTCATATTCAACAATTTCCGATTTGAGAAGGCTTATTTGGTTCCGAAGTTGATAGTTCTCTCTGCTGGCTTCGGTGAGCTTATCTTGCGTACCGACATGAAGATCCTTCTCTTTCTCCAAGTCGGACTCCAAGTTCCGAATGTCACCCTTCAAGAACTCGTTTTCGGCCTCGATCTCCTTGTTCTTCTTCGTTAATTTGAGCAAGGATGGAAGAGATCGGGCGAACACCGCGTTAGCCTGTACAAAGCTATGGGTCAGATACGAGATCAAATAAAAAAGTAGAAGGCGATAGGGTACGAAGCAAAGCATTACCTGGAATTGAAGCTTTGTGAAATCTTCCAGGTACTGATCTGGAGAGTGGTTCTTAAACTGATCGTGATCGGCGGGCAAAACGAAGCGTTCGAGGAGGTCGTAGGGGAATGGATCGGACGGGCTCTGAGGCCATAAAGTTCGTGGCTTCGGCGTGTTGCTGGAGGAAGGGCCTGAAGCTGGGAGTTTGGATGAACGTGCCTCACCTTGTTGTGTATTGACTTGTTGAGTGGTGGCGGGTGGAGGTGCCGAAGAAAAAGAAGCTTCTCTACGTGGTCTTTTTGTAAGAGGCTCCAGGATCTCATCTTCGGTATCTTCCTTGTTAATAATCCCTAGAGTCTGTTCGGGAGGAGGAGCAGGTATGGTCTTCGATTTGGGTGGGGCCTTCTTGCGGAGTTGTTTCTTTTTCATCAGAGCCATTTTCTCCGATCGGCTCATCTCTAGAGTACTTTTGGTTTGAGTCATGGGAATGGCTGTGATCGGACGGACGACTAGTGGTGCTTGGCTTGAAGACCTGGCCACTGGAATACCTTCGGGATCGATGAAGTTCGGCTCATTGAGCAGAGGAATTGTTTGACCGACGTCAGCAGGGGCGACTGGCTTGATGAGAGTTACTGAAAGAAGACGGACAATAAGAGGTCAGTTCGAGTTAAAAGAAATTATAAGCAGTGAAGATACAAAATGAGGTTCGGGAATTAGTTCTTACACCCATGATTGAATAACCAAGTATGGTTGCCGAGAAGTTCGAAGTCCCACTCCTCATCGGGCATCTTGCTGACGAATTGTTTGAACTCATCTAAGCGATCGGCTGGAAAGGCTTCTATGTTGTTGGTGTTTTTGCCGAAGCCAATCCAATCCGATATCAAGCTAGTATCAGGTCCTTTGATGTAGAACCATTGGGAATGCCATCCCTTGTTGCTGGTCGGGGTCTTCATCAGAGATTTCTTTTGAGCTTCCTTGACTGGCAACTTGCTGATTTGCCGAAGTCCTGCTTCTCGTGATCGGATCACGGTGAATAGAGCAAAGAAAAAGTCCATGGTCGGTTCAACCTGGCACTCGTGGCAGAAGGTTATGAAGCAGACCAGGTGTATAAAGGAATTGGGAACCAGCTGGGCGAGCCCGACCCCGACCATGCTAAGGAATGTGAGCATGAAGGAGTGAAGGGGGAATCTAAGCCCATATTTTAGGGCTTGAACGGCTACGGCGGTCCAGCCATTGGGGCGTTGGTACATTCTCTCATTGAGATTGGCTGTGCGTATCTGGTAAGATATGGGGATCTGGTACAGTTCTCTGATGGTTGCAAGATGTTTGGTTTCAATGGAAGATTTGGTATTTATGTGGGTGAAGGTCTTATCTGAGGAATACTCCTCTAGCATCTTCATATTTTCAAGTTCGGCTTCGGTTCGAGATGATGGCGTGGAAAAGGGATTGCTGGGGAAGTCGGAGCTGGTGAGGGGGTCTTGGGATGAGGTATTGAGTCCCAAAGAGGTAAAACTGGTTTCAGCGGCGGAAGTAATGACTATTGGCGCGGCGGCGGGGACAACTGTTGGGATGGCAATGGTTGTGACTGTGGTGGCTTCTGTTGTCACCGCTATGATGGGAGTTATGATTTCGTTAGCAGTAGAGGCTGAGGCACTAGTTTTCGATGGGTTAGAAGAGCTTGAGGCGTCGTTGGTAGCCATTGATGAATAGAAGAACGAGGTGCAGGGATCAAGTGGTTAGAGTAAGATGGAAATCGCAGTGAAAGTTGCAGAAGAGATTTGACAGATTTGAAAAATTTGAATTAAAAGTGACGGTTGCATTTGGGGATGGTTTAACTTTATTGGGGATGGCCCTTTGGATCCGGCACGATTCCCACAGACGGCGCCATTTCATTAAATGTGGTGGGCCCTTTAACTGGCACGTAAGGTTATGGTAGTAATGGTGGAAATAATTTAAGGCGGTTACAAGGTTAAGGGAGTGTTTGGATCAGTAATTAAAGTTATATTCATTCTTTTTACTCTTTTATTATAATTCTTTTTATAATTAAAGAGTAGGGGGCAATGTTAGGTTCTAGGTTCGGGATACCCGACCCGGTATGGAGGATCCGAACTCATTTGAGGATTTTAGTTGGGATAAGTAATCCAGTTAAGGAAATTACTTTCTAACTGGGTTGACTTATATATTGACTGGAGCATTTATTATGATTTGGTTGATGGAGACATATGTTTTATATTGACAAGTGGGTCCAGGCGTGATGATGACATAAGGAGGTATATATACAAGGCTTCCCTCTCGGATTAGAAGGTAATGCAAAACTAAACACTAAACTGCAAACCTCCATTGTTATCAAAACCTTGATACAGCCTGTACTAATTCTCACGCCTGAGCTATCCCCCGGCGGCGAAACCGCCCGGAACTCTGAGTGTGATCTCGTTATTGTGCAGGATTAGCGCATTTTTAGTGATTGAAGTGTGCAGACGAATCTTGGCGTTAACATAAGGTAATAGAAGAATCTAAACCACGCCAGAAACGTGGAAGACCGGTCAGTGCAAAAGACACCGTACCATACAAACAAAAGGCAAATAAGGAAATCCTAGAAGGAATACCCGCTCCAGAAGTAGCACTTATTCCAAAAGTGGGAAAAACCCCAGAAGAGGTACAAAATCTTATCGAAGGAATAAGAGATGAACATCAAGAGATCTCCATAAATTATGTATATGAAGAGAAAATATGGGATCGAAGCAAAGTCATAATTGATGATATATTTGCTTTCTCTATAGCATCAAAAATTTCTTTGATTCCTGACACGGATCCTGATCAACAAAATGTGGAAGAATGTCGGAAAAGAAAAGATTGGCCAAAATGAAAAGATGCTATTCAAACTGAACTGCACTCATTATTAAAAAGAGAAGTATTTGGACCAGTAGTCCAAACTCCGCTGGGCGTAATCCCGGTTAGAAACAAATGGGTATTTGTACGAAAACGAAATGAGAAAGATGAAATTGTAAGATACAAAGCTCGACTTGTAGCTCAAGGATTTTCACAAAGACCTGGTATTGATTATCAGGATACATACTCTCCAGTAATGGATGGAGTCACTTTTCATTTTCTGATAGGTATGGCAACCATGGAAGGTTTGAAAACACGTCTGATGGATGTTGTAACAACATACCTATATGACTCACTTGACAGTGAGATCTACATGAGAATACCTGAAGGATTGAAAATAGCTGAATTACAAAGGCACCCTCATATATATTCAATCAAGTTGCAACGCTCATAATTATATGGATTGAAACAGTCTGGTTGTATGTGGTATAATCGACTTAGTGATTATTTAATAAAAGACGGGTATATAAATAATCAAATATGTCCATATGTTTTTATTAAGAAGACACAAAGTGGATTTACCATTGTTGCTGTATATGTAGATGATTTGAATCTTGTAGGTACTCTTGAAGAACTCACAAGAACTGCTACTTATTTAAAAGATGAATTTGAAATGAAAGATCTTGGAAAGACAAAATTCTGTTTGGGAATACAAGTGGAGCATTTAGCATTTGGAATTTTCATTCATCAATCCACATATACTGAAAAGATTCTCAGTCGTTTTCATATGGATAAAGTTCACCCTTTTACTACCCCGATGGTTGTCCGATCTCTAGAAGTTGATAAAGATCCATTCCGGCCTTCAGAAAGTGGGGAAAAAGTTCTTGGACCTGAAGTTCTATACTTAAGTGCAATAGGTGCTCTTATGTATCTTGCAAACTGTACACGACCTGATATTACTTTTGCTGTCAACTTTTGGCAAGATACAGTTCTTCTCCAAGTAAGAGGCATTGGTATGGGATCAAACACATTTTGAGATACCTTCGTGGAAGTATAGATCTTGGATTATTTTATCCAAAAATTCAACGTCACAATTGGTTGGATATGCTGATGCAGGATATTTATCAGATCCACACAATGGGAGATCACAAACAGGTTATGTATTTACATATTGTAACACGACTATATCTTAGAAATCCACGAAGCAAACCATGACAGCTACATCTTCAAATCACTCAGAGATTCTCGCTATACATGAAGCAAGCAGAGAGTGTGTTTGGTTGAGATCAATTATTCAGCATATTCAAGAGTCATGCGGATTACCATTAATCAAAGGCATTCCTACAATTCTGTATAAGGATAATGTTGTATGTATTGCTCAACTTAGAGGAGGATACATCAAGGGAGATAGAACAAAACACATTTCACCTAAATTCTTCTTCACATATGAGCTGCAAAGAAGGGTGATATAGATGTGCATCAAATTCGATCATGTAATAATCTAGCAGACTTATTCATAAAGTCACTACCAAATGCAACGTTTGCAAAACTTCGAAAAATGATCGGAATGTGTCGACTGAAAAACTTATCACAACATTTCATCAAGGAGTAATGAATTCTTTTTGAGGGGGAGATTGTACTCTCTTTTTTTAGTCACGGTTTTTATCCCAAATGGTTTTTCTTGACTAGGTTTTAACGAGGCAGTCAATTAAGATATAATATATTTTTGTGAAAGATATGTACTCTTTTTTCCTTCGTTAAGTTTTTCCCACTGAGTTTTCTTAACAAGATTTTTAATGAGACATAATCTCATATCTAGGAAATCAAGGGGGAGTGCTAAAATATGATTTCCTCCTTCAACATATATGTGGGCTAAGCATTTTGTCTATATAAGGCAAATGAGTCAAATGAAATGATTGCAAGTTTTTTTTCCTGAGCAGCAATTCGTTTTCTTTCCCTCTGATTATCTCTCTCTGCTTATTTCTCTTTCTCTCATCTTTCTTTTATTCCAAAATATCAGAAGAATTAGAAAGCTAATATAAAAGTTCTATTAAAGTTTTATAACAAAACATTTTTTTTGTTGCATTTTATATTTTGGAACAACAGAACTATATATATATATATATATATATATATATATATATATATATATATATATATATATATATATAGAGGCCGGATCAGGTTCAGACTCCCGGACCTGATAAAATTCGGACCCCAATTTTTATTTTTTTATTTTTTATTTTTTGTTTTTTTTTTCAAAACAACTAATAAAAAATGTATAGTTATTTTTGGTACTGAAAAAATTTGTTAATACAATGTTTTGGGTATGATTTGAATACATATAACAAACAGTGTTATACAGTCGGTACAACACTTTTTGTTATATGTATCCAAATCATATCCAAAACAGTGTCTTAACAAATTTTTTCAGTACCAAAAATACCTATATATTTTTTTTCAGTTGTTTTGAAAAAAAAAGTGCAAAAAAAAAAAAAATTTGAGGTCCGTATTTTGATCAGGTCCGGGAGTCCGGACCTGATCCTGGCTGTATATATATATATATAGTGTGAAAGCTAAAGTGTGTTTAATTAATTACCGTATTAATTGTCAAGTTGGGTGCTGCAAAACTTATTCTTTGTCCTTTTAACATGTCTTTACGATAAATTTAACACTTTCGGTTATAAACTTGTGATAATCGCTTAAGCTCATAATACATGAGTTAGTGTATGCTCAGTCTCTTCCTAAATACCAAAATCCTTGTCAAACTACTGAAAAAATGATAAAATTTCATGTCAAAAATCTCATCCAACTGGTGATTTGTATGCACTGACTTGACGTTTCATGACTGGTTTTGGTTGTAATTTTCCTTTTGATTAACTTCTAACTAAGATTTTTCGATAATCGAGGAAGAAAACTAGCGCTAATATTAAAAGAATAAATATATATTTAAGAAACCTACTTCTACTTGATTGAAATGAACATAAAAAGTAACTCATAATATTTGTATAATAGTATTCACTAACCCAATTTTTTATTTTTTTTTATTTTTTTGGACAATGACAAAATTAATAAGATTCACAAGATGATTAAATACAGTAGTAATTATCTCTTTGTTACACTTTAGAAAAGTGATAGTATTTGATTAGGATATGATTAATGTTTATCTGAAGTTAGGAGTGTGTGTGTGTGTGTATATATATATATATATATATATATATATATATATATATATATATATATATATATATATACACACACAAAAGCTTTCTCCAAAGAAAAAAAAAGAGACAAAAAACGAACCGACTATAGCGAAGGTTTTGTCCGTCGCTATAGCATAAAAAATGGTTTTTTACGACGGACAAAACCGTCGCCAAAACGAACCGGCTATAGCGACGGTTTTATCTGTTGTTATAGTATAGAAAATCGGTTTTCTATGTTACGGACAAATATAACCGATTCATTTTTGGTCTTTTTTTTTTATTCGTTGGAGAATATATATATATATATATATATATATATATATATATATATATAGATTGTGCAAGTGTTATGTATAATCTATATCTATATAATTTATAAAGGTAGTAAGAGAAGTTCTTTTCACAAGATAAAATATTCTAATAAACGTCTTCTTTTTCATCTTTATCTTTCAATATTATTTAGAGTTCAAAGCCATTATTATTATAATTATTAATATTATAAGTCTACATCATAATATCAAAATTCGGAGTAACATGAAAATATTAATATTTTTTTTCAATATTTTAATCTAATATGAAAAATAAATTCCAAATTCATCTATGTTTATTTTAATATTATGAGTCTAGATGATAATATTAAAATACGGAATAACATGTGTATATTAATACCTTTTCAAATATCTTAATCTAATATAAAAAAATATATTTTAATTCATTTTTATATATTTTTTTATAATTTAACTTATATAATATTAGAGATCAGTTCAACTTGAAGTACTCAATAGTCATTCAATTAGATTCAATTGAATGCCCAAAAATTATCTATACCATCTATAAAATAATATATTTGTTCAATATTACGATCTTTCTCTTTATCTCTTTATATATATATATATATATATATATATATATATATATATATATATATATATATATGAACAATAAGAGTTTAGTTACTATTATTATTATTATTATTATTATTATTATTATTTTGTTTTAGATTATTCAATTGCACGACATGTAATAACTTTTTAATCTATACTTTTGTAACGATAATATTGTTAAGTTTTGAATTTATTGCGAAAATGTATATTTGTATTTGTTATAACATATATTGCTAGAGATAAAGTGTATATTTTATATATCAAAGGCTTTTGGCCCAATGGTAACCATGAGGTCGAGGATTCGATACTTGGTGGTAGCAAGTAGTGTTCGTATCAAAGTAGCAAATTTTTTTTTATCAAGTTCTTATTAAATTTGAAACGATATTCATACGTCTCTTTAGTGTATTAAACTTTATAATTTTATATAAAATAGCTTAAAATAGTAAATTAAAAGTTTAATCCATAAGTTTTTCATTTTACTCATACGTCTCTTTAGTGAATAAAATTTATAACTTTATATAAATAGCTTAAAACAATAAATTAAAATTTTAATCTATATCATAAGGTGGTAAAAAATATTTGAATGTTTACAGTTCACAAAAACTATTTAGTTATCCCAAAAGTTAATATTTATACATAAATATTGGAACAAGTCATAATAAGTATTTATTGATAACTCTACAGAGACATGTGGTATTCTACAACAAAAATAAAACACTATATATTGATAGTTGTAATAGATGAAAAAAAAGAAGAGGAACTTAATGTTATGTCTAAGCTAAGTTTTGCTAAGTTACTTAATGAAAACAGTAATTTTACTATTTAGGATTAAGTTTTTCTAAATTTTTTTCTTTGAAAAAATTATTATAACTTTTACAGTAAAATACAGTAGCACTCCTTCTAGACAACCATAATAACACTCACATCCCCTCTAGTTTTTGAAGTAATAGTTAATACCCCTACAAGTTTTTAGGGTTGACTAAATAGATAAAGTTATATATTTATCCTTGTATGTTATCAAATTTTAATTCATGAATAATATATTTATTTTTATGACAAAATTGTCCTATTTTAATACAATACATTTTAATTATAGTTTTATTTGTAATTAAGATCATCTCATTCAAATTGTTGGTAACTTATAAAAAAATTAATTTAGTTTAATTAACACATATTTATGGATAATGATACAAATATTAAGAATTTTAAATTAAATTATTAATGGAGTTGTTCTAATTAGAGTGAATTGAGTATGCTGATAGTTTAGTTTTTGGTGTTTAATAACAAAAATTATTATTTAAATTCTTAGTTTCATATTATGATTTTCATATGTTAAATTTTCTTGAGTATATGTCAAAATATGGGATGTTTATGATTTTGATTAAAGTTTTTAGTATATAGTTGGTGTTGTCTTGTGGCAATGTTGAATAAAAGAAAATGTAATAATATATTTATTACTACTTTTATCTTGTAAAAAGATTTTTTGTTTAATATATTTTTCTTTTTTTGAGTAACAACATTTGTCATTTTTACTATAAATAATTATGCCTATGTGTGACTTATTTTTAGTTTAATATTTGAGAAAAATAATTAACATACTTTTTAATACTTTTTTATATGAATTATAAGATTCGTTTAGTAACAAGTTTTGTCTAAATTTGTTTTACGTAAATTATTTGGAAAAAATAATTATAATTTTTTTGGTGTTAATTTGCAATTTTTATGGGTATTAAAATTTTACTTTTTAATTAGAAAAAAATTATGTTTGAATGTATATTACGTAAATTTTAATATTTGAGGAATTTAATTAGCAAAAAGTGCATGAATTTATTTTCTTGATAAAATGAATATTTGTTATTTTTTGACATTTATGTTATTTATTGCACAAGTTTATCATTTAATTAATTAGATCAAGTTAAGTAAAAATGATATATATATATATATATATATATATTTATATTTAGTCGATATATTAAACATTATAATTGAAGGGTGTACTGTACATTATATTAAAAATATTTGTAGATATTAGTAGGTCAACCACACTATGAGTAGTGAATGTTACATATTGTAGATTAGAGGGTACTGACTATTACTTTAAAAACGAGAAAAGTAGTAAGTGTTATTATGATTAACTACATGGGATGTCAGTGTATTTTACTGTAACTTTTATGCAAAACTATGTTGTTTACTACAAGAATTTGGGCTGCATACGACGAGCATATAAGGCGGCTAACGTACAGCCGTTAATACTATTTACGGTGGTCGTTTTTAGTGCAGCCGTCTATATCGTTCACCTCACCAATACGGCGGATGAAGTGTGTGCCGTATATAACTTTATTCGGCGGATATCTTCAACTGGGAAGAAAAAAAAGAAAAGCGCCAGTGTTCGCCGCCAATCTTTTTTCCCAAAATTTTTTCTCAAAACCATTTTTTCCCAAGAGCAATGGATCACTCTTGTGGCTAAATGGGGGAAAGACGAAGTTGAGGTACATTTCTATTCATTCTTTCAATTGTCATTGTTTATTCATTAATTTCATGTTATGTTTCTTCTTTTTGTAGCATTCCAATTATCAATTTATTTTTACAGAAAATAGTCAAGATCAATAAAGAAAATTGTTCAAAACAAGGACTTTTGCAAAGAACAGAGAAGAAATCACTTTTTGTTCTCTCAAGAAGCAGGTGCATTGAATTTATAAGTATTATATGTATATTATGCCAATCTAGATTGAAAATCTAATGTAATATATATTTTTTACACTAGAGACTTGATAGTGGGAAGCCTACTGATTGACTGAGTATGTATACAGCCTCTCGCACTGATAAGGATGGCTACACAAAAAATCGAACTGGGGACCATATGATTGTATGCTTTTCTTATTAGTCCAACAAAATGTGAATATTCTTTTTGGGTATAACATTGCTTTTGTTTATGATTTCATTTATTTTCCTGCCCGTGACTAAAATGAAGCAAATGTTGACAATTGTTGCACTCTGCACACAAGTCTAGAAGTAGGCTGTTAGACATATATCGGTTAAGAATTTAGCACAAGTCACCTCGTGTAAATGCATGAGTTCTCTTTGTAAATCTTGAAGATATGGGTCTATGTTAACGCCAAGATTTGTCCACGCACCCAATTACCAAACTGCGCGTTCAATTCTGCACAAAAACGAAACCACACTCAGAAAACTGACGGCTTTCGTCGCCAAGGAATAGCTCCGGTGTGAGAATAAATACAGAGTGAACAAGGTTTAACAATGGAGGCTTAATGCTTTAGTACTAAAAAAGATGATTACCTATGAATTAACGTTTAGCTTTGTATTTATAGTGATCACACCATCAACTTCATGTCCGTCCCTGTATAGAAATAGAACTCCTTATTAGGTTAGATACCTTAATGGGATTAAACTCAATCTTCTTAAAGGAAGAAAGTCGAATTATATTCTCACACTTTCATTAGGAGTTGGAAATTAAATATAGTTAAGATTCCTTAATATTCTCCCACTACCTAAACAGACTCCTACGTGGGAACATTCCTCCACGTGGACCATGACCCACCGTATCCATCGGGCCCAAATAAACACACTCCAACATTGCCCCCAGTCTTTCATTACAATGGTACATTTAATGGAAGAGTTCATCATTAAAAGCCCAATAATTAAATATAAAACACAAGGCCTAAAACCCAAATCTTCGGTAACGTACCCAGCACACATTGTCAGGCCCTATCACTACTTTTCAATCCATTTATTACGCCGTATTTAGAAAACCGCGCGGAACCCAAAAGTCAAATAACTCAAAACCCCTTCATCTCCAAAATCAACTGCCACATTTCAGATTTGATCTTAAAGCCTCCCAAACTTTCTCTGCATTTTTCTCCCAACTACAACTCTTGCTCTTACTGGCGAAAATACCCACCGATTAACCCATTCTACCACTCATCAATAGCTGCCATAAACACCACAAAATCCACCGTTCCACCCACACCCGGAATCACAACTTCTTCCACCTCAACACTGACCGTAGTTAACCCCGCCATTGCCACCGCCATCACTATTGAAGCCACCACCGTCACCACCACAACCTCCAAAAATCGCCGAACCGGACCCATCCATCGACCCAACTCCAACCTCTGAAGCCCTTCCGACAGAGAACACTGAACCGAACCCAAGACAATCAGAAAAAAGAAAAGAACTTGAAAACCCCACAACTGAACCTCCAGCCAAAAAACAGCACACCAAAACCTCTTCAGATCATCAATCGCCCTAACACTCTCCCAACCGCATCCAAGAGTCCCCTATTTCAGCAACGCTATGGCCCGAAAAGGCTGAAGACTTCTCAATCAACCTCTTTGAGCACTTCATCCTCCCCAAAGATGATGAAAAGTTCGAAGAAGAAAGTCTTCCAGACCTCATAAAATATAACGCCTTACATCAAAGCCGGGTAAACATTTCTAACTTAACCCTTCCTCCGAACTTACATAATAACTTCATTATTTAACTTTTCCTTTCGTTTAATATTAGGGCACTGCTGTTACTGGCCGAATGTTGCGCCGACTCTCCTAAGCTGATGAGAAAGAAAAAGAATTGGAAGCCAAAATCGAGCGTCTTCAGCATATGGTCCAGACTGCGATAGTGAGCACTGAGAAAGAAAAAAGCCTACACGCCAATACTGCCTTCCATTGCATAGAACTCCAAAACGAACTGGAGAAGGTCAAGAAGGAAGCTTCCGAAGGCGAACAACGCCGAAAAGCAATTCTGGATAACCATGAAGCCCTGAAAAAAGAAAGCAACACTCTGAGAGTCGATAACGCCGCTTTGTATGCCAAACTCGAGTCTGTAGAAACAAAGTTTGGAATGTCCACCGAGGCTCACAAATCTTTGGAAAAGGCGTTTATCAGCTGTAAGGCATTAGGTCCCCTGTTGATCGAAGAGTTAAAGCAACAAATTTATCAAGAGTACCGAAAGTCTCCCGAGCTGATGCAAGAAGTGATTCAGCAGTTTAACGACGGCTACCAGAGCGCTCGGGACAAGGATAAAGAAAAGATGCGGTCCGTTCATCTTAATGCAGACCTTTTAGACACTTCGGACGAGGAAGTCGAAGTTTAAAGCAAATTCCCTTCTCCAAAACAAAATTTTTGTAATCGCTTATTTTGTAGGAAATTTATCCATGTATATACATCCAATATTACTGAAAAATATTAATTTATGAGCAAAATTGAAATGTTATTCTATTAAATACCAACATAAAATTACAGAGTCATAAAAAACTACTTAACATGCCCTACTGATAATACTTTCTAAGTCTCCCTGCATGCCAAGTGTTTTTGACTTCTGTCTCATCCATTACTCGAAGCCGATAAGTACTTGGCTTCGGCACTTCAACAACCTCATAAGGTCCCTCCCAGTTGGGCATTAGTTTTCCGAGGTTTTGGGGCGCCGACACCTCCACCTCTCGGAGGACTAGATCACTAACTTCAAACCTCCTCAACCTTACTCCGTTATTATAATGTCTGACCGTTCTCCTCTGGTAGACTGCTAGCCTTATCAAGGCCGACTCCTGAACCTCCTCTAACAAGTCAAGATCAAGGCGAAGGCCTTCATCGTTATACAGCTCCTTATATTGACTAACCCGAAGCGAAGAAGATCTGATCTCAACTGGAATAAGGGTATCGGTCCCGTAGGCTAATCTGTATGGCGAATCACCCATCGTATTCGAGGAGTAGTCCGATACACCCATAGAACACTAAGTAACTCCTCGGGCCACCTCTTTTTACTTCATCTAATATCCTTTTAATTCTGTTGAGTAGAGTCCTGTTAGTGACTTCTACTTGACCATTAGACTGAGGATGAGCAATAGAAGTCTTTCAATGTTGGATGCCCAAATCTTTTAGGAATTCTTCAAACTTCGATCCCACAAACTGTCTACCATTGTCCGACACTATAACTTTAGGAATTCAAAAGCAAAATACCACAAACTCCTTGAGGAACTTGAGACATTCTTGCTCCGTGATCGTCTGAAGTGGCTTGGCTTCTACCCACTTAGTTATGTAATCAATAGCCACTACCACAAAACTGACCTGCCCTTTCGCCTTTGGTAATGGTCCCAAAATATCAATTCCCCATACAGCGAATGGGATCCGAGACAAGACCGAGAACAATTCTTCGGGCGGCTGATGAGGAATTGGATGTTCAACTGACATTTAGGGCACTTCTTAACATATTCCTTAGCTTCCTTAAAGATAGTAGGCCAGTAGTAACCCTATCGAAAGCACCTTGTGCGCCAAAGCCTTTGCTCTCATGTGATCTCCACAAATCCCTTCGTGAACTTCCCGAAGTATGTACTCTGCTTCGGATGTAACCAAACACTTCAACAAAGGCGAGGAATATGCATGCCTATATAAATCACCATCGATCAATACAAAATTTGACCTCCTGTACTTTATCTTTTTCGCCAGTATCCGATCCGAATGCGACTTGTCATTGGCAAGGTAGCTTATTTATGGCGTCATCCAATAATCTGATCGTTCCGCCACTAACACCTCTGACCCCTGAATACTCAGAAATTCCAGAACCTCCAAATATACTGACCCATTGAAGGAACCGGTATCCGAAGCAGCTAACTTGGGCAATGCATCGACAACAATGTTATTGGACCGATTAACCCCTTGAAATGTATAAGAACTAAAATAGTGAAGCCAATCCTTGACTTCGGCTAGATATTTGGTCATTTTTGCCCCTGAGCTTCATACTCCCCTAATATCTGTTTTACCACCAGCTGGGAATCGCTGAAGATGATTAGCTTCTGTACCTCTAAACTCCTTGCCAATCGAAGCCCAGCCAAAATTGCTTCATACTCAACCTTGTTGTTGGTTGCTCTGTAACCAAAGCGAATAACCTGCTGAACTCTGAATCCCTCTAGACTTGTCAAAATCACTCCTGCACTTGTTGAACTCTGAATCTCTATGGACTTGTCAAAATCACCCATGCATCGCTTGTATCCAAAGTTAATGACCCATCCATATACAGTGTCCAAGAAGTCTGAACCTACCGAAGCTTCGAGATCGACCCAACCACCGCTTCTGCTTGATCGACGGAGTCGGGCTCAGAGAAAGAACATTCCACGACAAAGTCAGCCAATGTCTGACCCTTAATCGATGTCCGAGGATACTACTCTAGCACGAACAGAGTCAACTCCATAGCCCATGATGCAAGCTAGTTTATTCAATATCTTCTTCAGAGGTTGATCCATATACACGACTATTAATCTTCCCTAAAAGTATTGTCGAAGCTTCCGGCTGGCTATAACCAAGGCATAGGCGAATTTCTCCAAATTTGGGTACCGAGTTTCTGCATCTCGAAGAGCATGATTGAAATAATAAACCAGGAACTGTTTTCCTCCCGCCTCCCGAACTAGTACCTCTCCAACTGCCAACGAGCTTACTGCCAAATACAAATACAGGGGTTCCGAAGGGACTGTCTTCATCAAAACAGGTGCCAAAGATAGATATTTCTTTATTCCCTGAAAGCGTCCTCACACTTCAAAGTCCACTGAAAAGTTTTCTCATTCTTCGGCCCCCTCAATGTATCAAAGAACGACAAACATCTTTCCGCCGATTTAGACATAAACCTCCTCAAGGATGCTATTCGACCCGTCAACCGTTGTACATCCTTAAATGTCTGAGGAGACTTCATGTCCAGAAAAGCCTTGATATTCTCCGGATTTGCCTCAATACCCCTTTTGCTCACTAAATAGCCAAGAAACTTTCTCGAACCGAGGCCAAATGTGCACTTCGTCGGGTTCAGCCTGATGTTGTAATCCCTAACAGTCTAAAAACAGTCCTCTAGGTCATCAAAGTGTTGTCTAAATGTTAGGCTTTTGACAATTATATCATCCATATAGACTTCCATGCTTTGGCCCAACTGCTTCTGAAACACATAGTTCATCATCCTCTAATACGTGGCACCGACATTTAGTAGTCCAAACGTAATTGTCTTATACGCATAGATTGCCCGATGCGTTATAAAGGCAGTCCTCGGGATATCTTCCTTGTGCATTGATATCTGATTATACCCCGAAAAGGCATCCATGAAACTTAACAGCGCATACCCTTATGTGGTGTCAATCAACTGGTCACTATGTGGAAGTGGATAGAAGTCCTTTGGACAATCCTTGTTCAAATCAGTATAGTCAATACATATTCTCCACTTCCTATTCTGCTTTCGAACCAATACCACGTTTGCCAATCACTCGAGGTAGTCGATCTCAAACATAAAATCGGCCGCTAACAACTTGGTCACTTCATCATCAATGATCTTCTTTCGTTTTGGGGCAAAGATCCTCCTCTTCTGCCGAACTGGCTTCTTGGTAGGGTCTACATTCAGTTTGTGCACAGTAACTTTCTCGTTAATCCCTAGCATGTTGCTGGGCTCCCATGAGAAGATATTCGCGTATATCCGAAGCAGCTCGATCAATCCCGTTCTGAAGGCTCCTGCAGACCCAAACCAAACCATTCTTAATTGTCTTATCCTTCTTCCCCGGGATCAACTCAATGTATTCGGTCTCTTCAGCTCGCAATGCGAGGGGTTCTGTGCTTCCTTCGGTAAATGGTTCAACCTCAATCGCTATTGTCTGCCTCTATTTACACCTCCCAACAGCCGAAGATATCAACGAATTCATGTAGCACCTCCGAGCCATATCTAGATCACCCTTAACTTCGCCAACTCCGTTTGGCGTTGGGAACTTCATCTTAAATGCTGGCTATAACCAAGGCATAGGCGAATTTCTCCAAATTCGGGTACCGAGTTTCTGCATCCCGAAGAGTATGATTAAAATAATAAATCGAGAACTGTTTTCCTCCCGCCTCCCGAACCAGTACCGCTTCAACCGCCAATGAGCTTGCTGCAAAATACAAATACAGGGGTTCTGAAGGTACTGACTTCATCAAAAGAGGTGCCGAAGATAAATATTTCTTTATTTCCTGAAAGCGTCCTCACACTCCGAAGTCCACTGAAAAGTATTCTCATTCTTCGGCCCCCTCAATGTATCAAAGAACGACAAACATCTTTCTGCTGATTTAGACATAAACTCCTCAAGGCTACTATCCGACCCGTCAACCGTTGTACATCCTTAAATGTCTTAGGAGACTTCATGTCCAGAATAGCCTTGATATTCTTCGAATTTGCCTCAATACCCTTTTTGCTCATTAAATAGCTAAGAAACTTTCCCGAACCGAGGCCAAAGGTGCACTTCGTCGGGTTCAGCCTGATGTTGTAATCCCTAACAGTGTAAAAACAGTCCTCTAGGTCATCCAAGTGCTGCCTAAATGATAGGCTTTTGACAATTATATCATCCACATAGACTTCTATGCTTCGACCCAACTACTTCCGAAACGCGTAGTTCATCATCCTCTGATACGTGGCACCGACATTTAGTAGTCCGAACGTCATCGTCTTATATGCATAGATTGCCCGATGCGTTATAAAGGCAGTCCTCGGGATATCTTCCTTGTGCATTGATATCTGATTATACCCCGAAAAGGCATCCATGAAACTTAACAGCGCATACCCTGATGTGGTGTCAATCAACTGGTCACTATGTGGAAGTGGATAGAAGTCCTTCGTACACTCTTTGTTCAAATCAGTATAGTCAATACATATTCTCCACTTCCTATTCTACTTTCGAACCAATACCACGTTTGGCAACCACTCGAGGTAGTCGATCTCAAACATAAAATCGACCGCTAACAACTTGGTCACTTCATCATCGATGATCTTCTTCCGTTCTTGGGCTAAGATCCTCCTCTTCTGCTGAACTGGCTTCTTGGTAGGGTCTACATTCAGTTTGTTCACAGTAACTTTCTCGTTAATCCCTAGCATGTCGTTGGGCTCCCATGAGAAGATATTCGCGTATATCCGAAGCAGCTCGATCAATCCCGTTTTGAAGGCTGCTGCAGACCCGAACCAATCTTAATTGTCTTATCCTTCTTCCCCGGGATCAACTCAATGTCTTCGGTCTCTTCAGCTGGCAAGGCGAGGGGTTCTGTGCTTCCTTCGGTAAATGGTTCAACGTCAATCGCCATTGTCTGCCTCTATTTACACCTCCCAACAGCTGAAGATATCAACGAATTCCTGTAGCACCTCCGAGCCATATCCAGATCACCCTTAACTTCGCCAACTCCATTTGGCGTTGGGAACTTCATATTAAATGCTGGCTATAACCAAGGCATAGGCGAATTTCTCCAAATTCGAGTACCGAGTTTCTGCATCCCGAAGAGCATGATTGAAATAATAAACCGGGAACTGTTTTCCTCCCGCCTCCCGAACTAGTACCGCTCCAACCGCCAACGAGCTTGCTGCTAAATACAAATACAGGGGTTCCAAAGGGACTGGCTTCATCAAAAAGATGTGCCGAAGATAGATATTTCTTTATTCCCTAAAAGTGTCCTCACACTCCGAAGTCCACTGAAAAGTCTTCTCATTCTTCGGCCCCCTCAATGTATCAAAGAACGACAAACATCTTTCCACTGATTTAGACATAAACCTCCTCAAGGTTGCTATCCGACCCGTCAACCATTGTACATCCTTAAATGTCTGAGGAGACTTCATGTCCAGAATAGCCTTGATATTCTCCGGATTTGCCTCAATACCCCTTTTGCTAACTAAATAGCCAAGAAACTTTCCCGAACCGAGGCCAAATGTGCACTTCGTCGGGTTCCGCCTGATGTTGTAATCCGTAACAGTATAAAAGCAGTCCTCTAGGTCAACCAAGTGCTGCCTAAATGATAGGTTTTTGACAATTATATCATCCACATAGACTTCCATGCTTCGGCCCAACTGTTTCTGAAACACGTAGTTCATCATCCTCTGATACGTGGCACCGACATTTAGTAGTCCGAACGTCATCGTCTTATACGCATAGATTGTCCGATGCGTTATAAAGGCAGTCTTCGGGATATCTTCTTTGTGCATTGATATCTGATTATACCCCGAAAAGGCATCCATGAAACTTAACAGCGCATACCCTGATGTGATGTCAATCAACTGGTCAATATGTGGAAGTGGATAGAAGTCTTTCAGACACTCCTTGTTCAAATCAGTATAGTCAATACATATTCTCCACTTCCTATTCTACTTTCGAACCAATACCACGTTTGCCAACTACTCAAGGTAGTCGATCTCAAACATAAAATCGGCCGCTAATAACTTGGTCACTTCATCATCGATGATCTTCTTCCGTTCTGGGGCTAAGATCCTCCTCTTTTGCCGAACTGGCTTCTTGGTAGGGTTTACATTCAGTTTGTGCACAGTAACTTTCTCGTTAATCCCTAGCATGTCATTGGGCTCCCATGAGAAGATATTCGCGTATATCCGAAGCAGCTCGATCAATCCCGTTTTGAAGGCTCCTGCAGACCCGAACCAATCTTAATTATCTTATCCTTCTTCCCCGGGGTCAACTCAATGTCTTCGGTCTCTTCAGCTGGCAAGGCGAGGGGTTCTATGCTTCCTTCGGTAAATGATTCAACCTCAATCGCCATTGTCTGCCTCTATTTACACCTCCCAACAGCCGAAGATATCAACAAATTCTTGTAGCACCTCCGAGCTATATCCAGATCATCCTTAACTTCGTTAACTCCGTTTGGCGTTGGGAACTTCATCTTAAAATATGGGATGGAGGTCACCTCCTACAACGCCATCAATGTCGGTTGTCCCAGAATAACATTATAAGTAGAGTCCACATGTATGACAAAGAACCTGACATATACCTCCACCTGTTGAGGAGTCGTCCCAAAAATGACTGGTAACTCGATGATTCCTACTACTCGGACCGGATCGTTGCCGAACTCGTATAGCTGGGGCTCCTGCCCGACCTCCATCTTTCTTCCTTTCAGGCCTGGCCTTTTGTAAGCCTGGGCATACAGTATGTTGACAGAGGAGCCGTTGTCAATCATGATTTGCCTCATATCTATGGATCCGATTTGGGCAGTAATGGTCAGGGCTCCCTTATGCGGCTCCATAGGTTCCGATGGGTAATCCTCATCGGTGAATGATATCACAGTACCGGGATATGACCGATCCCTCCTCGCAGGCTGTTCAAACACTGTCATAACTGAATCTAACATCCCTCATCATTTCTTCCCAGCTACCTTCCCTATCGAACCGCTTGTTATCGCATTTACCACTCCTCGAATTACCGGGGCCGATTCGGATTGAGGCTTTGGGTTCTGCATATTGCTATTGGTCGTCGTCCTTCCCGAAGCTCCTCGACCCGTAACGAACTGAACTAACTCCCGGCTCTGCACATTCTTCTCAATTAGTGTTTTTAAATTCCCACAATCCTCGGTGGAATGTCCAGTAGCTTGATGATAGTTATAATACTTATTCTAATTTCTCCGGTCTCGATGGGTACTGTTCGGGCATGGTTCAAAGTATAGCTTGTCTCTCATATACTCTAACATCGTCGCCCGATCCGTATTGAAACAGGTATACACCTTACCAACTTTTCTGTTCGAGAAAGGTGGACGTCCTCTACCCGAACCGTTATTAAAATTCCTCTTCTGCAGGTCGCCTGTTCTATTATTGTTATCTGACTTGGGATGGTTGCTCCTATCCCGATCCTTCGGCCTCTCCGTCAAGTTCGGTTTCAAACTACCCATAGCTTCTTCAATTACAATAAGTTTTTCTGCTCTATCATAAGCTTCAGCCAAATTCTTTGGGGCATCGGACATCATGTCTTTCACCAGCTTCTTTGATTTCACTACGTCTAGCTTTGTGGTGAAGTAACCGAGGGTCTGAGTACCGTTTAAATCTATCACTGCTCCAACCGCCTCTCGGAACCGCTTGACATACTAGCCCAACGTCTCATTCGAGTACTATCGAATCTGTATTAAAGAGGCTATTGACTTTGCCCTCCTTTTGTTACTCCCGAACCGAGCATGGAACCTATCAGAGAGCTCCTTCCATGATGAAATAGAGTTCGGGGACAGAGATGTCATCCACTGCTGAGCCTCCTTTCTCAAAGTTGTAATAAACATCTGACACTTGGCAACATCAGAGTAGTCATAGTAGTTCATCAGTCGGTCATATGCCTGGCTATAATCAAACGGATCTCCCATGACATCGTAATTCTCTATGTGCGGAACCTTCTTGTTAGGGTCGGCCCAAGCTCGATTAATTTCTGGGGAGAACGGTGAGGTCGAAGTTATCGAAGCCTCATTCGCCTGATTAACTATTGCGAGCACCCTCTCCAGCTCTGCAACCCTCCGGGCTAAAGCCTTGGGATTTCCTGTTCAAGGGGATGACTCTCGCCTATCCCCGTCCTTCTGGGCAGGTGCCTCGGGATCTCCTATTCGAGGGGATGACTTTCGCTTATCCCCGTCCTTCCGGGCAGGTGCCTCGAGATTTTCCCTTCGAGGGGATGGCTCTCGCCTATCCTTATCATGATCCGGAGAGACCCTCCACCTTCTCCTTTCGAATCTTCCCCTACTTTCGATGTTTGCTTCCTGAGAGCGGCTCCGACGCCTGCTCCTGTCACGAGATCGGCTCCGTCGCATGGTCTTCTCCTGAGAGCGACTCTTGAGCCTGCTCCTTTCATGCCGAGAACCGTCCGAACGATATGCCCTGGATCGGTCCCCTGGTGAAGCTTCCCAACGCTGATGACGACTGGAGGAATCTTCTTCTCCATCTAAAAGGATGCCAACTGCTCATCCAATTCTATCTGCTGAAGGCATATAGCTCCTACGGAGTCTTTACGCCGTTGCATCCTTTTGGCTAGTATTGTCTCCCTTTTGTCTCGACTCTAACCCGACCTAGAATTCTGGTCTTCCGCACGACCATCATAACGCGGCGTCTTTTGAGTGATCGAAAACAATTTTCTCTTGACAATTGTCGTCTGTGGGTCTGTTGGGCCCACTGAATGACTTTGGGGCCCGACCTGTTCGAGATGTTCCTTGACGGTCCCAACTTATCTTTGACTGAGCCTCTGGGTTGAGAAAGACCAGTCGTAGATTCACCATGTGCCGACACTGTCTTTGCCTTGCTTGACACCATTACTTCCGTTTAAATTGCTAAGTGATTGAGAATTATCTAGCACTAAGAGGCCCTCCTTCTAGCGCCAATGTTAACGCCAAGATTCGTCCACACGCCCAATCACTAAACTGCACGGCCAATCCTGCATAGAAACGAAACCACACTCAGAGAGCTGACGGCTTTTGCCGCCGGGGGATAGCTCTGGTGTGTGAATAAGTACAGACTGAATAAGATTTAACAATGGAGGATTAATGCTTTAGTGCTGAAAAATATGATTACCTGTGAATTAAGGTTTAGCCTTGTATTTATAGTGATCAGACCATCAACTTCATGTCTGTCCCCGTATGGAAATAGAACTCCTCATTAGGTTAGATATCTTAATGGGATTAAACTCAATCTCCTTAAAGGAAGAAAGTCGAATTATATCCTGACACTTTTTTTAGGAGTTGGAAATTAAATACAGTTAGGATTTTTTAATATTCTCTCACTGCCTAAACAGACTCCTGTATGGGAACATTTCTCCACGTGGACCATGGTCCACCGTATCCATTGGGCCCAAATTTTTTTCTCAAAACCTTTTTTTTCCCGAGAGCAATGGATCACTCTTGTGGCTAAATCGGGCCCAAAAATTTTTCTCAAAACCTTTTTTTTTCCCAAGGGCAATGGATCACTCTTGTGGCTAAATGGGGGAAAGACGAAGTTGAGGTACATTTCTATCCATTCTCTCAATTGTCATTGTTTATTCTTTAATTTCATGTTACGTTTCTTCTTTTTGTAGCATTCCAATTATTAATTTATTTTTACCGAAAATAGTCAAGATCAATAAAGAAAATTGTTCAAAACAAGGACTTTTGCAAAGAACAGAGAAGAAATCACTTTCTGTTCTCAAGAAGCAGGTGCATTGAATTTATAAGTATTATATGTATATTATGCCAATCTAGATTGAAAATCTAATGTAATATATTTTTTTTACACTAGAGACTTGATAGTGGGAAGCCTACTGATTGACTGAGTATGTATACAGCCTCTCGCACTGATAAGGATGGCTACACAAAAAATCGAACTGGGGACCATATGATTGTATGCTTTTCTTATTAGTCCAACAAAATGTGAATATTCTTTTTGGGCATAACATTGCTTTTGTTTATGATTTCATTTATTTTCCTGCCCGTGGCTAAAATGAAGCAAGTGTTGACAATTGTTGCACTCTGCACACAAGTCTAGAAGTAGGCTCTTAGACATATATCGGTTAAGAATTTAGCACAAGTCACATCGTGTAAATGCATGAGTTCTCTTCGTAAATCTTGAACATATGGGTCATATTTAGCCGAGCCCTTTTACGGGGACCGTGCATGCCGACCGGTTTGGGTGATCGGCCAAATTTTTTATTTTTATTTTTTTTGATTTTGACTTCTAAATAATTTTTATAAAAAACAGTGATTTGGGTGTAATTTGGATGCATATGCAATACTGTTTTACATATGTATCCAAATTACACCTAAATCATTGTTTTTTATAAATAAAAAAAATTAGTTCCAATAAATCATATAAATTATTTGAGAGTCAAAACCAAAAATAATAATAATAATAATAATAATTTGGTCGGTCAGCATTCACGGTCGCTGTAGAATTATTGTATTTAGCCTGTGGAAAAGGGGAGTTCTCATTTTTCATCCTTTCCAACTGCAAGAAAAAAAACAAGGTAGACATATTGGGTTGCCATTAGACATCATGTGTAACACCCCAGTCCCACATCGAAAGATAAGAGAAAAGTTTGTCTGTATATAAGGAATTGAGTTACTATCAATAGTACCTTCAGTCATGACCTTTTGGGTGAGCCTGTTGTGGGCTAAGATGACCCAAGAAGATACTATTGAGCCAGTAATTTAAGGTCTTGTTTTGATGAATTTGATTCGATTCGGACTTGAGATTTGACCCAAGATTTGTTCCGGACTCGGGATTTGACCTAGGTTGTTATATCATGCACTCTTAGAAGTTTGTAATTCATTTAACACATGCATTTGAACAATATATGCCTAATGCCAGCATACATGATCTTTAGAAACTTATTTTCATAGGACAAGATAAAATACCTCTTCATGAAGATGCCTATTTTCATAGACTTCAAACTTTGGGCTTGGAAATTATCGACAGCTATTTTCTTTTGAGTTACTGAGTGCCACATTCGCTTGATTTAGAAGAGCATGTTCTGAAATTCCATGTACACCTTTAGATTCAAGAACCTGCAATATGAACCTTCTCAAGACCAAATATTCAAAGTGCGAATAGACGGATTTACAGAATTGAAGGACAAAAAACACTAATATAATGGCCCATTAGTAGAACTTGACAATTAACATCATTTGGACTGCACAAGAAAATAATTACGACTCAAGTGATAACGACATTGATATTTATATCTTCTGTCTGTGCTGGACAAGCTGTAACCCAAAAAAAAAAAAAAAAAAAACACAGACACACACACTGATCTAGACAAAAAAGTTAAACAAAAACAAAACACACACTCAAAGTTTTCATCCTATCCTTGAAATAAGCAAACTGAGCATTACACCACCTAATGAAGATTTCTGATGAAACAGCTTTATATTTTCTATACAAAGCCTCTATTTTACTTTATAGATGCTATAATTAAGTAGGATATATTGCTTTCTTGAGCATTTATGAGGTTTCTTTGTCTTGGTTGTAGAAGTTGGTGTTGAATGATACTATGTCATTATCTTTATGCAAATAAAAATTTATCTAACTTTTGTATTTGTTTATTTTGTTAAAAACTTGTGTGTACATAGGTGAGCATACATGTCTTCTGACTAGAAAATTGTACACAGTAGTTTATGTATTGTTTAATTGAGCTGCTCTCTCAGAAAAATATGGTGTTACATGAGTGTTATATGGACTACAATTATGATTTTCGTTGCTCTTATTCAATCAAATATTTATGCCACTATTATTGTACAAATCTTATTTAAAATGTACATGAGAAGCTTATAGATGCTATAAAAGAATTGCCGGAGGATGATCGCAATTCCTCGGTTCACCTTGAAAAGATATTTTGGTAAAGATGGCCATGGTCGAATGCGTTGTATGGGACGTGGTATTACCCCACGTATGGTTTATGGTCGAAGTTCAAGGGTGTCAGGGGCTGGAACAAGCACTAATTTAGGAGCGGCCGACTCAATCGAGTTCTAGCGGACATGGTGATGTCAGGTGATATCTCGGTTTAGAGTAATTGCTCTTTCATGTAATCATGTGTGTTGACTTTTGTCTTTGAGGTGATAATTTGGCTATTTAGAAACTTAGTAGTATATGGTAAAATGATCGAATTATGATGGAACTTAGGACTTAACTTTTGAACAGCTTGTGGGATATACATGTTTTGAGTTGGTTGAATTATGTTTATGATGCATTTGGCTATTGTGAAATAGTAAGATCATAATTTAGTTTTAAAGTGCTAGCGGATTTTGTTCTAATGTGGTTGGTAGTACTATCTAGCATTTTATATTGTACAGGAGAAGAGAAGTAAAAAAAATATATATATTTAAAAAAAAATTGAACATTTACGGTGGCATATAAACTACCTTTTATACTCCTTCCGTATAAAAGTCCTCCATTGACTTTTATGATCAAATTAACTATTTTTTAAATCAATATATCTTATTATTTTTATATATATGTAAAAAACCTATAAACATTATAAACTACATACAATTTAATATTAATCTTAATGTTTGTTTTTTTGAAACTCTAAATATATATGTTTAATAGTTAATTTTAAAAATGGTTAATTTGACCATAAAAATCAATGGAAGACTTTTATCTTGTAACGGAGGGAGTAATATATAAATACGTTGGGAAATACTTTATCTGCCATATAAATTATACACGACGGATAATACTTTGTCTGCCATATAAACTATACACGACGACAATTGTATTCTGCCGTATAAACTATCCACGATGTCAAATCTTAGTCTACCGCATATCATATACACGACGGCAAATAATTTTTCTGCCACATTATATACATGATGGCAACACAACATACCGTTGTAAATACTATATACGACAGATCATGTGTCGTATATAGTATATATGACGATTGGGTGTACAGGCGCCACTATGTGTCGTATATACTTTATACGATGCCTTTTGATACGACAACATATAATCCGCCGCATTATCCGTCGTATATATTATATATGACGGAATTTACCTTATATACAACGCGAATTAGCCGCCGTATAAAAACTCGTTTCTTGTAGCCGTTCCATTAAAATTATTATATGTGTGCCCGCGCATGCAAAAGTACTTTAATTTTTTTTATTTTTCAAAAACTTTAATAAATTACATAACATTTCAAGTAGATATTAATAATAATAACTGGCACATCGATAAAATATTTTATCCAAAATAGATTAAAAATTCGTATAAAACTATTAATGCAATTTACTTATATATTAAAGTTAATTTACTTATATTCTTATATAAATATCATGTATTTCAAATCAATTTAAAGTAAACAAGTCATATAAATAATAATTAATGAAAATTTATTTTGTTATAAGATATTAATGTCATTATTATTATTAAACAAGAATGTATATTAAAACAACCCATGCATTGTGGAATTAGACTAGTTTGTATAGTAATAGTCTAATTACATAGGCTTATACTGTCAATAACAGTAACTGTATATAACTCAGACTACTCTGGACACTATAAAGAATTTGCAATGTCTAACCCTGTTTAAAAAAACAATCACTGATTCACATTACAAATATATTATCATTACGTCAAATTCCCAATGTCAAACCCTATTATAAAAGTTAAAGAAAATAAAAAGAACAGGAATGAGTGGTTCACGTTAGGAATCTATTATTTAATAGCAAAAATAACGTTTTATTATTTAAGTTAACTGAGATGTTTTAATTGGTCTTAAACTAAGTTGTCTCATAAAGTTATGTTTGAATTTAATTAGTTAATATTTCTTTACAGGCAACTCACTCGTATGATACTCACTTCGTTTCAAAATTAGAGATACAATTTGATTTTTGAAGTCAAACGATGAAATATTAAACTTTAAAATTAGTATGACTCATAAAATTTTAAAATGAAATATTTTTTTTTGATAAGATTGCATGAATAGATTAGCCTATTTTAAAAAATAATAATTATTTATTGCTATTTTTATTATTATTTAATCTTCTACATGCAAATTACAATCCTTATATATAACATGCACCCTATATAAAACCGTCATCTCCCAACCAAAATACGTATATAGCAAGTATTCATGAAAACTCATTCTTAATCCAGATGCTTTAAATTATTCATCAATTAATCCTAACAACTATACACTTACAAAAATTTGAACTACGGATGGTCATTCCGGTAGGAATGCATCCCACAGTAAAATATACAGAAGCAGTAATTAAGAAAGTCCAAAAAAATAAAATAAAATTGAAGATCGAATTTCAAGAAATGCTATGCCTCGAGAAAAATATAAATAGTGCAAGATGGGTATTAAAGGTCAGTTTGATTGTTGATATTTTACTATTGATTACTCATTATTGAATTATATATTTTATATAGTATATGTGTATTTCGGAATTAAATTATTCACAGCTGGTGTTTATAGCTTTGTATTATAATAACATAAGTAACGTTTTATTATACGAGTTAATTTATTAGATGTTTTGATAAGTCTTGATTTGAGTTGACTCATAAAATTATGCTTTTAATTGGTTAATATTTTTGTTTTTATTTTTTGTATTATCTCATAAGATATATATAAAAATTAATACATCCCTTCTCTTTATAGGCAAGTTACTCATATGAAATCTATTAGTAATATGTTTTATGAGTTTTATTGATGTATTCTAGATGATAAAATATAAACTTTAAAATTTGTATACTCTCATTGATTTATGAATTGGTTCCAGTAGTATTACAATATAAAGACAGACAAATGTTTAATTGGTTCTAACATTGTTTTTTTTATTTCTTCTACAAAGAAAAGAATAGGATCAAATTAATAAGGTACGAAGGAAGTGAGCACGAAGGAAGTGAGCGGAATGGGTGAAAATAATTCTAAGTTGAGTTGAACAATAACTTATTCAGATTCTACTTAAATTTTTTGTAAGGTGCTCTACTTTGTACTAGAGTTCAAGTACAATTTTGTAATCTTTATATAGATTCGAATTTGACTCGACTTGAGTCGTTTTTTAATCGAATTACTCGCGAGTATTTAAGATATACACGAACCAAAACTGGATCATTAATATTATGATAATGTAAAAAAATTAACTCAATCAGCTATGTATTTCATAATTCAAAAAATTACATAGTATTAATAAAATTATATGTTAATACATTATTACTTTTAAATTAAATTACAAGACCACTGATTACATACTACGTAGTACATTACATCAACTAAACTTCAAAATCAATTTTCTTCAATCCAATACAACAATTAATAATAACATCATTCTATTCTTACCCTTAAATAACACTGGCTTAGTTTAAAAATGTCTATTGGATAATTATTTGAACAATTATTTGGTGATATTGATGAAACTACATATAACATCATTGACTCAAACATGGGTTCCTAATTCATTTATTTTTTTCTTCAAAAGATAGTCTAAGCAACATGTATATTTTTTTACATAAAAAATTAGCTACATATGTAAAACAAAATAAACATTTTATATTAAGAAAATATTTAAATTAATATTTAAATGAAACAAACCATCATTATAAAAATAATACTCTTTCCATTCTAAAATATAGGATAAGGTTTTATTTTTTTAAAATTAATTTAAAATATTTATAATTCAAAATTGAAGTGAGTAAAGTAAATTAGTAATATATGACATTCATTCTTGAATGGAAGAAATATGATTTCTTTATTATTTGAGGAAATCTTTTAAATACGATATCTCTTCATTTTGAATTTAAATTGAGATTAGAGTTCTATTCCAAAATTAGGGTTTGTAACCATTACCAGAAAAATAAGACTTTTACCTTTCCAAAATTGAAATTATAGGATCAAATTTTATTTTTCAAAGTTAATTTGAGATACATTATAATTCAAAATTTGTTTAATTTATTAAATTTTTAAAAATAACAAATTTTGTAATTAATAAAACTATTCAAATAATTTACAGTTTTCTTAATTGTATGATTTAAAATTTAAAATAATTTATATCATTTTTTAAATTCAAAACATTTTATGTTAACTCTAAAAAATTAATATTGATCTTTTATTTTGAATCTTAAAGATTAAATAATGTAATTAGTAATAATACATAATTTATAATTTTATAATTGTATACTAATTAATTGAGTATATTCGATATTATAAACGAGTACGGATCATTGAATCGGTATCGAGTAGAAATTAGTAAGGTAATGAAGATTCGATACTCTAAATGAGCGAACACTAGAATGCTGGGATTCAACTCGTTTAAATGTCCGAGTATTAAAGTGCATTTGAATTCAACTCGTTTAGGTATCAAATCCAAATCTCACTCGAATTTTTCGAGTCGATTCCGAACCGGGCGTTTCGAACCACTTGAGATCATTTTCACTCCTGCTGGCAATTTGATAGGAGCCAAAATTAAGGAGATTTTGGTCAATATAATTCATTCAGGCTTACCGAAAAAGTAAGATAATATCCACTTACCGAAAAAGTTAAATTTGCTTCAATTAAGTTGTTTGATAACAAATTTTTATACACCATGCATTTGAATGAATAATATCTCTTCCCATTAAGGGTTGTCAAACAACCCCTTATGTAAGACCCTAACTTTTTATAAATAAGATTTAAATTTTTAATATTATTTTAAATAGTAAGGTGTTGATTTAATAAATGTATAGTTATAGGTGATATGTGCTAATTATAAGAAATAAACAGTATGTCGGGAAATATTCTTTTTGTCAGGGAATATTCTTTCTGTCGGGGAATATTAATATTCGATAAAGCGCCGAAATAACCAATAAATCGCGGGTCCCATAAGGACTAATTGTCGGATACGAAAATCGACAGAAATAATATTTTTATTTGTCAACGGTACTATCACATGTAACTGTTGAAATACCCGATAATAAAAGAACAGTAGCACGCGGTACTCCACAGTAGCACGCAGTACTCCACAGTAACACACGATATTGCATAGTATTTTTGATTATTGATTCAATAATTGCTACAGTGACAATTGCATAGTATTTTATATTATTGACTCAATAATTATCACAGTAACAACTGCACAGTATTCACATTGTTAGATCAATAATTATCACAACACAGTAACTCATATTATTGATATAATTAGATTAATTAGCATTATTGGCAATATCTAGAAGTTCTGTCGAGAAAATGGGTTATTTAATTGCACACCGTTTCTACGCAAGACCCCCTCTTTCCTAGGAACAATCTGGTTGTCAATATTGTGAGTCTGTAATATTAATTGTGAATAATTATTGAAAGATTAAAAATGTGTGAATAAGTGATGAATAAAAGGTGTTAATTAGAGATAAGTATACTAAATGATGTGTGGTAGATATTGTTCAATTTAATTTATAAATAGAGGAATTTAGCATGAGACGTTTGTTGCACATTTGACTTACTTTTTCGGTGGGACCCACCACTCATACTTTGTCAAATTTGATTTGTTTGAGAGTTAGTTTTTCTTCTGTGGGACCCACTTATTTTATCAAACTAGCTAAAAATTTTCAGCTTAATTTCTTTTTTTTCTTCTGAAGAACCGACTTGTCTTAATCAATAAAGTTTTATTATTATTATAATATTATAATAATAGTAATAAAACAAAAAAGCTTTTTTTTATATAAAATAGGAAACTTTTTATAATATATATAAAGTTATTTGTTTTATTAGAATATAATTAGAATATATTATATTATATATAAAGTTACTTGTTTTATTAGAATATTTTATTAAAAAATAAAAATTAGACGAACAATTTTCGTCATCGGTGTGCTTAGCCTGCGCAATTGTCAAACTTGGTGTGCTAAGTATTTTCCTATAAATAAGTTGCTTAGTTTAGTAACGAAGAACACACCAAAATCATAAAATTCTTCTTCTATAATATTGTGCATATTTTTTTTAAGTATAAGGATACTTTGAGTGTGGCTAATAGTGCAAGAATTTCTCAAGTTAATCTCCTTTATAACAATCAGATCTAATCTCCTAAGGTAAGGGATATCACTTTCTTTCATACTCTTAAATATAAACTTACTATGGTAAGTATTGCTTCTATATTTCTTGAAATGATTAGAAATTTCTTTGAGGTTTGCGCTTCATCTAGTATCATTTCACTTGAACTTTTTATTTACCTGAACCTTTTTATTGAATTTTAATCGTTATCTTTGAAATATTAATCTTGAATATCATTCTTGAATTTGACTTCACATTTTGGTCATCATGTTGACAATTTGGATATTATTGGACTCTTAACAAATTAAATATTAAACCTCGAATGTTTATTCTTTTATCTTATTATTCTTACAACTTTCGTTCATTTTTTATATTATTGTTACTTGTACTAATCATCAAAGAATCAAGTTATGGTGAACGTCTTTGGCCTGGGTGCAAAGACAACATAATTGTTTGGTGTCTTTGGTCGGTATGACAAGGACACGTGATGAAAGTTCTCTTTGGCCCGTATAGTGCAAAGATTGACTGTTGATTGATATGATCATGATAATTGGTGCTACAATTGAATATCTTTGGCCCATAGTGAAAAGATAAATTGTTGATTTGCATGATTATAAACAGGAACTGTGTATTGGTAAAATCATGATCTTTGGTGTTACAGAAAAATGCAGGTGATGAAAGTTCTCTTTGGCCTCAGTGCAAAAAGGAACTGTTAATTGGTGTTACAGAAATAAAATATTGATGATGAATTTTTCAAATATGAGAAGATATTAGACATTATCTTCTGTTTGACTCTTCTAATGGATTGTTTGTTCTGCTGCAGTTATCGTTGAAAATTTATTATCGTTAAATCTCTGATTTATTATTGTTGAAGGCTAAATATAATTTATTCTTTGTTATCTTAGTCATGATATTTTTTACCGGGTTATTTAAGCTCACCATTTTTCTTTTTGTTCTATTGTTTTTCTCAGAAAATGAGAGTGCAGCTGAGACTAGCCGGGGAATAAAGTGATGGTCCGAAACTGTAGAAGTATCTCAATACATTATAAAATAGTGTGACAATAATTGTATTGAAAATTTAAGTTGGGTGTGAATATTGTTGTACTAGATGCAGTATAATATTTATATTGAAAACTCATAGTATGTGTGTTGTCGTATTTTGCACGACAGTTTAATAGTTGTAAATAGAAAAATTTATATTTAAATTTTATAGTATGTATTTTGACGACTCAAAATGAGTTGTGTAGACCTATTTTAGGGGCGTCACACTCTACATCTATTTAGAATCCTTTTTCAGCTCTTTTTCTATTTCTTTTCTTATATATATATATATATAATATATATATATATATATATAATTTTGGATAAGATCACAAACATAGACTGATTTTGTATGTTTTGATTTCTCATTTGTCACTTTGGAATCCTTTTTTGCTTCTACGTGGTCGTTCTATCGATAAGATCACATGCATAGTTTAACCTCATTATTATTATTATTATTATTAAGATCACATGCATAGTTTAACCTCATTATTATTATTATTATTATTATTATTATTATTTAATCTTCTACAAATCATAATCCTGATACATAATGGTAAACTGTAATTATGTAGAAATAGGGCCCATGTTCTCGAAGAGGAGTCACGTGCTTGCTGTGGCGATTCATTTTTGGGCAGATGATTCATTCTAGAAGAATTGCTTAACAATTTTTAGTAATGGAATGGAACAGATGTATACACAAGGGACGACATCTCTTTTAATAATATACACACAAGGAACGATATCTCTTTTAATAATATACACGCAAGGAACGATATCTCTTTTAATATCTCTTTTAATAATATACACACAAGGAACGCTATCTCTTTTAATAATATTCTAAAAATATATCTATTTTAAAATATAAGATTATTATTAATTTTTTAAAATTAATTTAAAATATTTTTAAACTCAAAATTAAGACAAATTTATTTAATCTAAATGAATACAATAATAAATATTATAAATTATCTAATTAATTACAATCAAAATAAAGTGAATTTTATTTTGATTTGCTTGATTATTGTAAATATATTAATATTTATGGATAATTGTTTTGTTGATTTTAAAAAAGTTGTGTATACACTTTGGATTTCGTCCGAACTGTTCCACATATTCCTGCACCAATTAGCCACTTTGAGTCTCTCTCAAAAGAGAAAATATTATAAAGGGCACAGTTGTTCACTTCTTATTATTCATTAACTTATAATATTGACACCTCCATAACTTGGCATGATATGATTCACGTAACAAATATAATAAAGGTGAACAGCTATTCACAACTCACTGATCATTAGATTATAAATAGGTGTTAGTGTGGGCAGCGTAAGGGGACAGAGAGAAGAGCCAAGCGCAGTAGGAGGACAAGAAGTTACGGTATGGCAAAGCTGAACTTGTTAACTTTCTTCCATGTTGTTTGAAAAATCTATTTTTAATTTTCTTTTTCCAAAATCATAAAAATGATTATTTATTTATTTTACTTTTTTGAAATATGCTATCCTAAATTTAGGCTACTGTTAATACCAGAGCAATAATTTTGCTGGCAGATCAATATGTGTCGCTAAAAGTTTAAAGTGTTGTTAAAACAAATGTAATAGTGTCGCTAAATTCATATTTACTATGACAGCAAAATTAGTGCTATAACATTATCAACAACCTTTATATATATAAATATATATATATATATATATATATATATATATATATATATATTATATCGGTAATATTTAGTATCATGTGATGTTATTTTCAATTTTTTTTTCTTCTAAAATCAGTTATATCATTCATTATATTAACCCTTCAAAATTATATTACATGTTTTCAGATAAAGAAATTGAGCATGTTTCGCCACTTGATATTATCAAATAAACGATCTGAGCTATCACAGGTAGTATTTAAGAGGAAATGCCTGTTTCTTTAAATAAAATTGTAATTTTTTGTACATAAATTATAGGACTCACATAACAAGTGAGAGCTCATGCGTAACAAACGGTGACTATAAAACTTTATATGCATGGTCATCATGTACATTTTATATATATCATTCATTATAAGATTTGGTGGTCATAATTTAAAAATACAAGTCTTTTACTACAACAATGTGCTGCGGTAGAGAATATTTTTTAAAAATCGCTGTCGTATGATCTATAAATGAATAACGTGGATATGGTGGCCGGAAAACTACTTGTAGCCTTTTGCCTACAATTAGTAGGGATATACATCATATGTAAAAATAAGAACATGTCGTAGGGCAATCTATAGGTAATTGAGTATACTTGGTTCATAAGTTAATCTTGTTCATCATGCAGTGGCACTCTTTGGGAATTGTTGGGAGTGAACAAGATGGATGTCCAAATTGTTTCGAAAATGAACATTGCACCAGCTTCTCCAACGCCTAGCCATTTGAGAATCTTCAAGCTTTCAATTTTAGACCAAACCGCTCCCGCCCATTATGTCCCCTTGGTTTTGTTTCACCTCAACAATATTACAACTAATCTTGATGCTGTCATTTCTGATCAATCGAAAAAACTGAAGCGGTCTTTGTCCGAGACCTTAACCCGCTTTTACCCTTTTGCCGGAAAGGTGCAAGATGATTTTCACATTAATTGTAATGATGAAGGGTTGTACTATGTGGAGACCCGAGTAAATTATCGCCTCTCAGATTTTCTCAGTCAACCTCCGGAGGACAAGTTGATCAGACGATTACTTCCCCCAAATGCCACGGAGTCATCCATTGGAAATTACGTGGTTATGATTCAAGTGAACATCTTCAGTTGCGGTGGAACCGCCATCACCACGTGCTTTTTCACACAAGATCAATCGAACGGCAACACATACACCATCTTCTTACAGGATTGGACAGCAACAGCACGCGGATCATCAAATGTGGTATATCCTAGTTTCATCGCACCATCTCTCTTTCCACAGATTCCCTCTCTGTCGTTTATTAACCCTATTCGCGAAAGCCAAATCAAGTATATCACACGAAGATTTGTCTTAAATGCTGCAAACTTAGCCGCCCTCAAGGCCAAAACTAGAGTTTCATCATCAGGAAAAGAATCAACTCGATTTGAGGCTGTAGCGGCCCTCCTTTGGAAATGTGTTGCCAAAGCTACTTCTGAAGTAAGTGGTGACTATTCAGGAAGGCCTTTCAATCTTGGTTTTGTGGTGAATCTTCGTCAAAAGAACTGCTTGCCAAAATATTTAGTAGGAAACCTTGTTTGGATTGCCATTGTGGAATGCAGGCTTAATAATTCCGACTTAGAACTTCGTAACATGGTTGATCAAATAAAGAAAATCGAAGACATTAATCAACAGCGATTTTGTCGAAGCCATAAAAGGAGATGCAGGAAGTTCTACGCTTAACAAATTGCAGAACTGATGATGAACTCCCATGAAGAACTTATGTCTTTAGTGGTCACAAGCATGTGTAATACTGGAGTGTATGAGTTTGATTTCGGATGGGGAAAACCTGCATGGTTCTATTATTGCAATCCAGGTACGGTGAATTTCATCTCTTTATGTGACACAAGATCAGGTGATGGGATCGAAGCACTGGTATCCTTAACAGAACAAGACATGGCCATTTTCGAGCATGATCAAGAGCTCCTTTCCTTCACTTCATTAAACCCTGCTCCTCTATCGAGCAACTAGTAAGATGCAAGATTGCTGTTATATGTGAATCCAAGAAATAATAATACTTCGTTATCTCAGCAAACTGTTATATTCCTGCACTGGATACTCCGATTCGCTTAGCTTCTTGAGAACTCTCTACTCATTATAAATTCTGTATTTCGAATTATTTATGACTAACATGAAACTAGTATTGTTTGTTTGATTTTTGTTAGTTTTCTCTTGTATTAAATGTATAATCTAATAAGTTGTGTGTAACAAACAGTCTATCTATATCGTTTGATAAACGATGATCTCAACAAGGCGATGTATCAGCTTCTAATTTTATCTTCTCAATTCCCTAATTAAAATAGAACCCTATATAAAACCGTCATCTCCTATCCAAAATACTTTATGTATAAAGCAATTATTCATGAAAACTCATTCTTAATCCAGATACTTTAAATTATTCATCAATTAATCCTAACCACTATACACTTACAAAAATTTGAACAATGGATGGTCTCCGGTAGGAATGCATCCCACAGTAAAAGATACAGAAGCAGTAATAAAGAAAATCCAAAAATAAAATAAAATTTGAAGATCGAATTTCAAGAAATGCTATGCGTCGAGAAAAATATAAATAGTGCAAGATGGGTATTAAAGGTCAGTTTGATAGTTGATATTTTACTATTGATTACTCATTACTGAATTATATATATTGCGTATAAAACTATATAGTATATGTGTATTTCGGAATTAAATTATTCACGGTTCGTGTTTATAGCTTTGTGTGATAATAACATAAGTAACGTTTTATTATAAGTAACGTTTTATTATATGAGTTAACTTGGATATTTTGGTAAGTTCTGATTTTAGTTGACTTATAAAATTATGCTTTTAATTGGTTAATATTTTTGTTTTTATTTTTATTATTTGTATTATATCATAAGATATATATAAAAATTAGTACATCCCCTCTCCCTATAGGCAACTTACTCATATGAAATCTATCAGTAATATGATTTATATCAGGATTGGATTTCTTTTTTTTTAGCCAACTTTAAGGTTCGTTTGATAAAACTAAATAAAAAGTTCTGAATTAATAAGTAAATTGAAAGAGCTGAATAACGAAGCGCATCTGAATAAAAATGAGCTCTAAATGAAATAAGTTGTCTGATAACCGGTCTGTATGGAATATCTAACTACAAGAAAAATGTTTAAGCTCGACGGAATTATCCTTTACGGAATTTAGTCCATCGAGATTCACTTACTTTCGACAGAATAATCCGTCGACGATAAGTCTCTCAAAAATAATTCAATTCTGACGGAATTCCGTCGAAAATAGAAGGCCCTCGTTGGAGCCAAGTTTTTCTTTAGTGAAACCTAATTTCGACGGAACTATAGTTATTTTTTCGAGAGAATTTTCTTCGAGATTTATATAATTCTGAGTGAATTATTTCCGACGAAAATTCCGTCTAAAATAACTTATAAAACCTAATTAGACTTCGTCTTCTTCAGCCACCTTATTTCATTTCATTTCTCTCTCTCTCTCTCCTCACATCTCTTAGTCTCTCACTCTATCTCTGACTCACACTCTCATCTCTCCACTCCCCCCGCACAATCCTCAGCTGCCGCCTTCGGTGCTGATAGACACATAATTTATATGTTTTATTATCCCTAATTTTGTCTTTTTTATTTCATTAGTTTATTTAATTAATATGTTTTATTTTATTTTGTAGGATTTAATATTTTGTTGCAATAAAGTCAAAATCTTGGTGATCAAGCAGTATTTAATGCTCATATTCATGTAAAAAAATATATAAGAAGAATTCTACAACGAGAAGGAAGGAGGTGGAACAATCTTAGTGTGAAAGTCAAATCCAACAAGAGAAAGGAAAGTCCATCTAGAAGATATCTTTGAGAAGTTAATTGCCATTGGGAAGTTGAAACCTACATGTAAAAGAATTAATGCCTTATGCCTATAAATAGGGGAGACATTAGGTTTTCTTTCATGCATTAGTTTAGGTTAGGAGTAGGAGTAGATTAAATTACTTTTTCATTGTACGCTCATTGGATGTTTGTTAATAAAGGGAGTTTTCTTATTTATTTTTAATTTTTTTTCTTGTTTTTGTTAGTTTATTTATTTTCATGTCTAGTTAATTTCTTTAATTCAGGATGAAGATGAAATTAAATAATTATTCATGATAATATTCTTCATCTCTTCTATTATTTATGCTTTTAGTTTAACTGATTTCGTCTTCATTTTTCGTTATTGAAATACCTTCGTTTTATAGTTCTTATGTAATTTTAAATTAATTAAGGAGTTTTGATAGATTATTGTTAAGATATGAGTTTTTCATAATCTATGCTTACTCGAAGAAGTTTTGATGGGTTATAGTTAATCCTTAAATTTTCATAGTCTATACTTGCCCACGTTAATTGTAAAATTACTAAATTAAAAGGAAGGGAGATCAAAACCATAGTTAAGTTATTAAAATAGAAGAGATTGAATTTCTTGTTATTGTTTAATAGATTTGGATTCCTAGATTGCTTCCTTATTATTAGTTTTCATATTCAAATTAGTTTAATTGTAGTTAATCAATTCTCAATCTTTATTTCTAATTTACCTAAAATAGATATTAAGGATACATTAAAATTAATCTAGTCTCTGTTGGTTCGACCTGTACTTGTCAGTTTTTTAATTTGATATTGTGCACTTGCAGTTACATATTTTTATCACATCAGGTGCCGCCGTTGTCGCTGTTGGGTTGTTTGGTTAGCTAGGTAGATTTAAACCTAATATTCAAGGTCAGTTCAAATTACATTTAAGTTTTAAATTTGATTTTGTATTTGGGTCTGAATTTTGTATGTGTATTTGGGTCTGAAATTTGATTTTGTATGTGCAAATTGGTCTGAATTTGATAGTTGATATTAGTAGAAGTACTTAAATGATTGCTCTGAAATTGGTATGAAATATGTTGAAATTGGTGAATTTGGGTTTGAAATTGGTTAATTTGGGTCTGAAATTGGGATTATTGGATCATCTCTACATGCCCCGAATTGTTGATATGTGCAATTTATTTTTGATATCATTCTGAAATTGGGATAAATTTGATGTGTTGCTAAAATTGAGAATATTCTAGTTGCTGAAATTATTTTGATATGTTTATGAGATTAAATTGTTCTTGATCATAGAATTGCTGCAATTTGGGTATAATTTGTGGTTGTGCAGCTTCTGTAATAAATGGAATATGATAATTACTTCAATTTGCTTTCTTTTGCTATGTTTATTTATTTTCGACAAAATTTTCATCGAAAATTTCCGTGAAAATTATAGAAGGAAATAAATAAATTTGAGAAAAATATTTTTTTGGTCACTGTACTTTAGGTCAATTTACAAATGAGTAACTGAATTTTTTTTCTTACAGCCAACTCACTGAACTTTATTTTTCTTATAAAATGTTAGAAAATTCGTTAAGTCTTTTGACTTTAAACGAAAATGAACATATCAGGTGCAGACGTGTAAAAATTTCCTTATGTGGCACGGATCATCCATTGTGGCCTTCATTATGTGGATATAAAGGGAAAAACTCCCACCCAAATACCATCTGATGGACCCCAAACGTCATTTGTTCCACATTTAATCGTTTAAGCAATCTGAACCCTAAGTCACCCCTTCCAAAGTTGATCGATCAATTGAAAATCTAAGCAAAGAACGATGAATGTGAACAAACTAATTGTATGCTGCATCCGTAAACAAAATCGATTCTTTGGTGTGATTCACGTTGGTTAAACTCGATTAAGAGTAACGGTCGACAGGTATGTCCCATTTTGGTCCCATTTTGTCCCCTTATCTGACCTTGCGGATTTTATTTTTTTACTTGTTGTCGTATTGTCCTTTCGTTTATAAACCCTAGATTGATCATGTATTCAGATGGCTCTTCTTTGTCTTTATCTTTACTGATTCTTCTTTTAAGATTTATAAAATCATTCTTTACTGAATCTTGTTATTGATCTGAAATCTTTTATTCTTTTTTGTGTTTGTTTCTTTACTGATTTTTTTAATATTTATAAAATCATTCTTTACTAAATTTTGGTCCCCTTTTGTCCCCACATGTATGCTCTGTATTATTTTCATTCATTCAGATGTTTACTGCTTATGCTTTGTTTTGCATGTGGTTTATTTATTTATTTGTTACAGATGGATACTATTGTGTAATTTAATGTACACTATGGTGGGAAGTTCATCTATGCTCCTTTATGTGACTATGTGGGAGGTAATGCTTATCATCTGCCACGTTTGGATGCTGATTATATTTGTATGAGTGCTATGAATGAGTTAGCTACTGAATCAAGTGTTTATTTTAAAAGTGATGGAGTAGATATTAAAAATGGGGTTAGACTTATTTATGATGATACTAGTATAAGAGATATGGTTAATATTTATTTGCCACATGGTGTAATTGATGCCTATGTAGACCATGTATTACCATATAATACTGATCAAACCTCCATATTGGATGAACATAATAGTACTAATGTGGCTCATAATGTGGTTTCCTTTGTGGATGAAACTGTGGCTGAAAATATGGCTGAGGGGTGGGGGTGAGGGTGAGGGTGAAAGGGGTAATCAGGTGGATAATGAAGGTGATAATGAGGACAATATGGCAATTGAGAATGTTAGAGATCGAAAAATAACAAAAAAAATGAGAATGTGAAAAGTAGGGGTAAGAGGACGTCTAAGAGGGTAGTTGAGGATGATAGTTCTAAATTGGCATATATCTTGCCTTAATTATCCATGCATTAAAGCACTCTGACATGTTGTTCTCTACACTATCAGTTTTTGAGTGAGTCTGAAAGAAGGCTTTGGACCACACCTTTGGTTCTTGCTCAACCAACTTGTCATGTATAGGAGTAGATAACCTTTTGACCTCCCTCATTGCCCTTTTTATAAGTTACATGGTGTGTAGCCATGGATGCCTCCCAAAATACTCCTTTTAGTACTTATGAGGGATATTTCTTTCTCCAATTTGCATAGATGTGCCTTGCAGAGTTTCTATGCTATGTGTGAGGAAGAAAGTCCTTAATAGCTCCTTTCAGTCCCTGCAACACACATGAGTTAGTTAACAATATGCCAACAACAACACACATAAGTAAGAATATATTAATATTTACAGAGTTCTGACCTTTTGTTGATCAGATATTAGAGTTATCCCATAGTCATCTCCCAAAGCCAGGTCAATAAGTAACAATTAGAGTAACTAAGTCCAATTATTAAAATTTTCACTTTTCACCACCCCTATAGCTATTGGAAACATCTGATTGTTTCCATCCCTACCAACTGCAGATAAAAGCTGACCACCACAAACTGTTTTTAGAAAGCAACCATCCAACCCAAGAACATGTCTGCATCCTTCTTTCCAAGCCTTTTTCAAAGCATCATAACATACATAACACCTCTTAAATCTTGGCACATCGACCTTTTGGATTCAATCGAGTTGTCTTGATATCAATAGTATTATTTTTGTTACTCTTTACTATCTCACCACTAAAGTCCCACACCCTTGCATAATGGTCCTTCATCACTTGTTGAATCCCATGCAATGCTAACTATCTAACCCTCATACACTTAACCTCTGTAACATCCAACTTTAGTTTAACTTTTACTTTTTTATGCATCTCCCTTAGTTTCCAGGTAGGATTCCTCTTAATCCTATTGCCATAATACTCAACCAAGTACTTTACTGTAGCTAGCTTATTTTTGAAGTTCCTACAACAATTGTGAGTGTCCAAAATAGACTTCACTTGCCATGTATCACACCCTTGCATGTAACTAGCCCACAGTTTCCAAGGACATCCTTTGTCACACCTCACTTAACATCTTTTAGAGTCATTAATTGAATACCACAACTTCCTCCCATTAGCAACAACGTAGTCCTTTATGGCATCTTTAAAATCCCTAATGCTGCAAAATGTCATGTACTACTTGAACTTAATCAACTTCATTTTTATCTTAGGGTTGTAAGTCTCAACTATATTCTCTTTTTTCTTACTAGGGAGAGGCCCTACATAGCACACATCCTCTTCCTCTTCACTGCTCTCAGAAAGTGACCTGAGAACATCACTATTGTTATACTCACTATGCTATTCTGCATCATTTGAACCACCGCCTGCACTTGTTCGTTCACTAGAAGTTTCATTCCTAATTTATTCTCCCTGCCTTTCATTGCCTTTAACAGTTTCTTCTCCCACAGTTTTAGTTTCCTTTCCCTCATTTTTAGTTTCCTCTCCCTCATTTTTAGTTTCTTGTCTCACATCCTCATCATCTGCCTCATTTCCTCCCTCCTCTCCCTTAGTTCCACCTTTCTGCCTCATTGATTTGAAATCTTTTGTTCTTCTTTGTCTTTTTCTTTATTGATTCTTTTTTTTAATATTTATAAAATCCTTCTTTATTAAATTTTGGTCCCCTTTTGTCCCTACATGTATGCTCTGTATTTATTTTCATTCCTTCAAATGTTTACTGTTTATGCTCTGTTCTGCATGTGGTTTATTTATTTATTTGTTACAGATGGATACTATTGTGAAATTTAATGTAAACTATGGTGGAAAGTTCATCTCTGCTCCTTTTTGTGACTATGTGAGAGGTACTGTTTATCATCTGCCACGTTTGGATGCTGATTATATTTGTATGGGTGCTATGAATGAGTTAGCTACTGAATCAAGTGTTTATTTTAAAAGTAATGGAGTAGATATTAAAAATGGGGTTAAACTTGTTTATGATGATGCTAGTATAAGAGATATGTTTAATACTTGCTTGCCACATGGTGTAATTAATGCCTATGTAGATCATGTATTACCATATAATACTGATCAAACCTCCATATTGGATGAACATAATAGTATTAATGTGGCTCATAAGGTGGTTTCCATTGTGGATGAAACTGTGGCTAAAACTGTGGTTGAGGGGGGGTGAGGGTGAGGGTGAGGGGGGTAATCAGGTGGATATTGAAGGTGATAATGAGGATAATGTGGCTATTGAGAATGTTAGAGATTTTAAAAAAAACTAAAACAATGAGAGTGTGAAAAGCAAAGGTAAGAGGAGGTCTAAGAGGGTAGTTGAGGATGATAGTTCTGAACATGAAAATAATACTGATGATGACATCAATGATAAAGAGTGTAGTGATGAAGAATTGGTAGAGGCTAAGAGGAAATATTGGGAATTTGAGAAGGAGATAAGAAAGAATATGGATGAGGAGGAGAAATGTGGAACTGAGGGAGAGGAAGGAGAAAATGAGGCAGATGCAGAAGATGTGAGACATGAACCTAAAAATGAGGGAAAGGTAATTGAAACTGTGGGAGAAAAAACTGCTAGGGAAAATGAAAAGTAGGGAGAAGAAATTGGGAATGAAAGTTCTAGTGAACGAACAAGTGTAGGCAGTGATTCAGATGATGTAGAATAGTATAGTGAGTATGACAATAATGATGTTCTCAGGTCACTTTCTGAGAGCAGTGAAGAAGAGGATGTATACTATGTAGAGCCTCTCCCTAGTAAGAAAAAAGAGAATACAATTAAGACTTACAACCCTAATATAAAAAAGAAGTTGATTAAATTCAAGCAGTACATGATATTTTGCAGCATTAGGGAGTTTAAAGATACCATAAGGGACTACTTTGTTGCTAATGGGAGGAAGTTGTGGTATTCAGTTAATGACTCTAAAAGATGTCAAGTGAGGTGTGATAAAAGATGTCCTTGGAAACTGTGGGCTAGTTACATGCAATGGTGTGATCCATAACAAGTGAAGTCTATTTTGGACACTCATAATTACTTCAGGAACTTCAAAAATAAGCCGGCTATAGTAAAGTACTTGGCTGATTACTATGGCAATAGGATTAGGAGGAATCCTACCTGGAAACTAAGGGAGATGCAAGAAAAAATAAATTTAAACTAAAGTTGGATGTTATAGAGGTTAGGTGTATGAGGGCTAGACAGTTAGCATTGCAAGGGATTTAACAAGTGATGAAGGACCATTATGCAAGTGTGTGGGACTTTGGTGATGAGATAGTAAAAAGTAACAGAAAGAATACTGTTGATATCAAGACAACTCGATTGAATCCAGAAGATCGATGTGCCTAGATTTAAGAGGTTTTATGTATGTTATGATGCTTTGAAAAAGGCTTGGAAAGAAGGATGTAGACATGTTCTTGGGTTGGATGGTTGCTTTTTGAAAACAGTTTGTGGTGGTCAGCTTTTATCTGCAGTTGGTAGGGATGGAAACAATCAAATATTTCCAATAGCTATGGGGGAGGTGAAAAGTGAACATTTTTCTAACTGGAATAGGTTCTTCCAATTGTTACTGACCAACTTTGGGAGATGGCTATGGGATAACTCTAATATCTGATCAATAAAAGGTCAGGACTTTGTTAATATTTAATATATGCTTACTTATGTGTGTTGCTGTTGGCATATTGTTAACTAACTTATATGTGTTGTAGGGACTGAAAGGAGCTATTAAGGACCTTCTTCCTCACGCATAATATAGAAACTGTGCAAGGCACATCTATGCAAATTGGAGAAAGAAATATCCCTCACAAGCTCTAAAAGGAGCACTTTGGGAGGCATCCATGGCTACACACCCTGTAGCTTATAAAAGGGCAATGAGGGAGGTCAAAAGGTTATCTACTCCTGCATATGATAAGTTAGCTGAGCAAGATCCAAAGATGTGGTCCAAAGCTTTCTTTGAGACTCACTCAAAAACTGATAGTGTAGAGAACAACATGTCAGAGTGCTTTAATGCATGGATAATTAAGGCAAGATATATGTTAGTTTTTCAAATGTTAGTTGAAATTCATGATCAAATAATGGTGAGGTTGTACCAGAAAAGAGATACAATGTTGAAGACTAAAGAGTTAATATGCCCAAGGATTAAAAAGAAATTAGATGCAACTATTTTAGACTCTACACACTGTGAAGCTCTATGGGATGGATAATCAAAGTTCCAAATGAAGAAGAGAGGAAAAGGAAGGTATACTGTAAACCTAGAGCAAAGAAGTTGTGCATGTAGGGTGTGGGATTTAACAGGAATCCCTTGTGCTCATGCAGTTAGAGCCATTCATTCCATCAATGGAAACCCTGTACAATATGTATCTCATTAGTACACTAGGGATACTTATATTAAGACTTATTCTTACACATTAGAAGTACTGAATGGGGAAGACTTTTGGGATTTTAGTGAGTGTGATATCATGTTACCACCACCAATGAAGAAAAAGTTAAAGGGAAGACCATAAAGGTTAAGAAGGAAGGAGTACTGGAAAGATGGGGCAACTAGCAACAAGGTGGCTAGGGTGTCAAGGAAAGGGAGAAAGATGCATTGCAACATCTGCAAGGAAGAGGGTCACAATCGAGTCAAATGTCTAAAGCATCTGACTCTGTCTGGACATAGAAAGGGCAAAGAGAAGGTCATTGACACTGGCAAGGGAAACCAGAAAGATAGTGTAGGGGTAAGTTTTTTTAAATATATGCACAAGTACATATAATTTCATGACTTGTTAACTCTGTTTCTAAATTATTTGTTTTATAGGCTAATGACATTGGAAAGGGAAAAAAGAAGGTAATTGCCACTGCCAAGGGCAAAGAGAAAGTGGTTGACTATAGAAAGGAAAAGGAAAAATATATATATTTGTAAGTCTAATTTCACACTTGCTAGTTGTATGAATTTCATTAATGGTAACTACATATATTTGTATTGGAGGTCATTGCAAGTATATATATTTGTTGTTGTGTACTGAAAATTAGATGGCAACTCTAACACTTGTAAGGAAGAAACAGTCTTCACGAACAACTGTCCAAGGATGCACTCCATCTGCTTCTACACTACCTACCCAGGTGAATACAAGGAAAAGGTAAGCAAGTCAACAGACTTCACATAATTCAACCTGCAGACTATTTAAAACACTAAGGAAGAAGGGTGGAAGGACTACCAAACAACAGTAGCATTTGGGATATTATATTTAAGTAGTTGTTCATGGGAAGATTATTTATAATCAATTTGGTATAGCTATATTTTGGTATAGCTTCTTCTAGTATTTTGGATGAAAATTTGTAATCTTTTGGTATTGCTTTTGATTTGGTGTAGCCTTAGCAGTGGTATAGCTTGAATACTTCTGATTAATGTTATGGTAAATGTTGGGATTACTGCAACAAGCAATACAGGGTGTAAATTGTATTAGTACTATGGAAGGTATGTTATAACAAGGATGCTTTGCTTTTTGGGGCTACTAATTTCAGTTTCAAACATTTATTTATTGTTGCTTAACATTTATTGTTGCTTGTGCATGTGATGGTTGCTAGCAATTCATTATTCTTTCTACAAATGCAGGTTTTGGGTTTGTAAATAATAACTCATTGTAGAGTGTGGGTTGGTTTAAGTTAGTCACTATTGCTCTGTTTTATGCGTTAATACATGGGGTCATTGTATTGGTACTATGCTCTGCTTTTTGACATTTTATTTTCATTCCAAATACACAACTCACACATGACAAAGCAAAAAGACCTAAATGCTCTGTTGCTTCATTTCCTCCATTACAAAAACACAACAACCATTAGTAAATTAAAATCAACTCTTATACCACTTTTAACTAACAAATAGCAACACAAAAAGAGCTAAATGTTCTGCTGCTTCATTTCCTCCAATACATATAGACAACATCCAGACAACAGGGGGTCATTGTATTGGTACTATACTCTATTTTTTGACATTCTATTTGCATTTAAAATACACAACTCACACATGACAAAACAAAAAGACCTAAATGCTATGTTGCCTCATTTCCTTCATTACAAAAATACAACAACCATTAGTCAATTGAAATCAACAACTCTTACACCACTCTTAACTAACAAATAACAACACAAAAAGAGCTAATTGCTCTGCTGCTTCGTTTCCTTCAATACGTGTACACAACATCCATTAGTCAATTACAATCATCAACTCTCTTACACCACTCTTAACTCACAAATAACAAAACAAAAAGAGCTTCCCCAATGTTATTTTATACTACTATTACTAAAACAAACAGAAAAATGAACCATGAACAAATTAAAATGATCCACATCTTCTTGAGTTTTTCAGCTGATTGGACATTTTTCATATTCAACTCTTTTACCACTCTTAATTCACTTCCATCCTTAATCAAGCTACGCCTTTGTATTTCTTCATTAGCAGCTACGAGCTCATCCCTTAATGTTTTGATAACTTCCCTTGATACTGAATGGAGGGTCACACCATTTGAAAAAATCACAATACTTATTTTTATCCTTGTCAACAAAATAATAAAACAAGATTTGTGAGGGGAACTTAGCCTTTTTTCTATCAATCTAAAATAAATAAATATATTACAAATTAGCATACCTTGTATTTGCTATAACCAACAAATCTCTACCTGGATCTTGGGTTCCTTCTTTCCTAGCTTCCCACATGGGTGCAACGATTCCATAGCCGCAAACGATTGGATTTAATGACGAGGACTCGCGCTCAGAATCTATAGATTTGGATATCGATTTCATTTTGTAAGAAATCTCTACTCCACTTGAGGCACTCATCTCCTCTAAACGTAGCTATGTAATGGATTGTTAGTATCGATTGCTTGAAATTAGTCGACTACACCACAATAAACCCTTAATTTCCCCCCTTATAAGTTCTCCTTATTTATCACGAAGAAGATAATTGTTGGTGGATCGGATCTTGTTCGATAGGTTTGTTTTTCATGGGTGGGTTATAGCTGAGCTGTAAAAATCAGTTATAACTTGGATCCAGCTAGGATTAAGTGGGGACAAGGCGCTGACACGTCAATCTCCCGTTAAAATAATTAACGCCCGTTAATAAAATTTAATTTTTTGTAAGAAAAATAAAGTTCAGTGAGTTGAGTGTAAGAAAAAAAAGTTCAGTTAGTCATTTATAAGTTGACCTAAATACAGTGACCAAAAAAATATTTTTCCCAAATAAATCAATACTCTTAGTTAGATGACAATTAGGACTTAGTTTACTACTTAAATAAACTAAAGTACACAACTAAGTAGCAATTACTTAGTTGACTACACTAAAATAAAAAACAATAATAATTTAATATAATATATATAAATATTATAATAAATATAATGTAAGAAAAAAGGATAAAAATAATATAATATAAAAGCTAAGTAGCATTTATTTAGTTTGGTATTCCTAAAACGAAATAAAATAAAATGGCTATGAATGTATAAATGAAAAAATAGTCTCATTTAATAAAGACGTAAAATATAATATAATATAATATAAATAATATAAAATATTTAAATAAAATAAAATAAAATAAATTGAAATAAATAAATTAAAGTAAATTAAATTAACTTAAATTGAATAAATAATAAAATAAAATAAAAATAAATAATTTAAAATAAAATAAAATAAAAATAAAATAAAATAAAGGAACATAAAGTATATAATATAATATAATATAATATAATACAAAATGAATAAACAAAATAACCTGACTACGCGGACTACCGAATGCTTGGTGAATACCCCTTCATATTCATTATTTATTAGCATTTTGTGGAAACAATCTGTCTACGCGGACTACCGCATGCCGGGTGAATATCCATTTGCAGTTTTGTACATGTATTTTTTTATTATGTGTAAAGTAATACTTGTATATACATTAGTGATTGTATATCTTCTAACTAAAAGGATATGCTAATACTATAAATGTTTATATTGTTGTATTTTATCATCGCTTGAGGTGGTGGCTTAGCGGTGGAAAGCCGGACATAAATCCCCACAAACGTGGGTTTGAGTCCCGGTAAACCCTTTATGCTCAAATGGTCTCACGCCCTGGATTTATTTGGGGGTAAGCTGAGTTGTGCCGATGAAGACACCACTGAGGCCTCCAAATTTTTTTTTGTTCTCATGCATTTATTTTCTCCCTATCATGTATGCAATTATTTATTACATGTGTTAATAAATAATGGAAATTATTATGTTTTAACCCAGAATAGATGGCAAACCTAGCAAAAATAGATTTTTCAATTTTGAAAATCTTTGGAGACAACTAATTGGCTTGGGCACTTAATACAGAATTACACCTTAGGGCAAATGGGTTAGAAAAGACCATTGAATTAAGAAACACAGAAACTACGACACAAAATGCACAAGTCATAATTTTTTCTTCGTGATGACGTTGATGAAGGATTAAAAACTGAGTATTTAACAGTCAAAGATCCTTTGACCTTATGGACATAACTAAAGGAAAGATTTGACCACCAAAAATTGGTTGTTCTCCCTAATGTTTTGAGTGGCTTAATTTAAGGCTACAAGATTTTAAATCAATTACAGAGTATAGTTCTAATGTCTATAGAATAACCTCTATTTTGGCCTTATGTGGAGATTCAGTTTCTGAAACCCAAATGTTAGAAAAAACGCTTTCAACTTTTCATCCCATCAACATGATTCTGTCACAACAATATAGACAAAGTAAGTTCACAAAATTTAGTGACTTATTGTCTATCCTCCATGTTGCGGAAAAGAATAATGAATTGTTGTTGAAAAACCATTAATTACAGCCAATGGGTTCTACCCCATTGCCAGACATTAACAGCACGTCATTCTAACAGAATAAACGTGATAATGTATGGCAAAATAATAAGACATTTTGGGGACGGAAAAATAAACGAGGCCATCATAACAACAAATTCCACAATCGCAATAATTAAGGGTACCAGAAGTGGTAAGAGTCTGGGCCGGATAAAAATAAAGAAAATGCAGCACAGACAAAGAATAAACCAGATATTTGTTTCAGGAGTGGAATGAAAATGGGTTGTGTACCTATCGTACGCCAAGGCATCTGGTTAATTTATACCAGGAGTCTCAAAAGAGCAAAGAAATGGTTGCAAAAACAAACTTTGCTAACCATCAATTGAATATTGTTGTTGTTATATAATGACCAGCAATGAGGAAAAGTTTGATAACATTATAGGACCTTCTGAAAGCATCTTTTGGGATATTGATTAATTTCTTGTTTTAATTAAGCACCATGCATGTATAATATTATTAGTTTACCATTTGTACCCTACATGTATAATATTATGTGTTCCTTATGAATAATATTAGAATAAAATATATGTTTTTTAAATATATTTTTATATGTGTCAGACCAACTTTAATGGATATGGAAGATATATGTTTAGCAGACAGTGCAACAACTCATAGAATCCTTCAAAGTGAGAAATATTTTTCACAACTAACTAAAGCTAAGGGAAGCGTGGGAACTATCTCTGGCATATCAAATTTAATCGAGGGATTTGGAAAAGCTAGTTTCATGTTACCAAATGAGACACAGTTCTTTATCAAAAATGCTCTATATTCTAGGAAATCAAGAAGAAATTTGATTAGCTTTAAAGATATTTGACTAAATGGTTTTCACATTAAAACAACAAATAAAAATGATAATGAATATCTCCTCATCACTTCTACTATTTCTGGAAAGATCAAGAAAATCTTAGAAAAACTTCATTCAATTTTCTCTGGGTTATATATGTTAGAGTTTATGCCCTAGAGGCCAATTCTTTGATGTAATTGCTTAACATTTCTTTTGATATTTGATTGAATAAATGAATTATTTTATTATGGTTTCATTTACTGTGTTATATAAATGTTAGCATAATAAAAGTCCTTAGAATAATGATACAAATTATATAGCTTCAAATATGTGACTTGAACATGAGATTATATAATTACAATTAGTATCATTACTCTTAAATGTCCCTAGTCGAGTATCATTGAGAATAGGACAACAATGATACATTGAGACTAGTATGTGGATTAACTGATGGCCAAATCTCATTGGTCATTAATATATGAGATATTAAGTTAATGCATAGGTACATGTTAGAGAACAATGTACTGGATATACCCATCATGAGAATTCTACGTGGAGCATTATGCAAAGTGTCATAAGCAATTCTCATAGTGACAATGATGTAATGGTCCTCTAACCTAAAATCACTATATTACTACACGAGAATTTATGTATTTTGGTATCATCAAAGGTCACCTTTAATAGGGTGGATAATAAAGGTGATTATTGGGTACATCATGAATTGTGTGAGCAATATGAGTGATCTAGATATAATTTAACCCTCCTATATATTAGGGGTGATATCCATAGGCCTCTTGATTGAGTGGGACTATGAAATGCATGGCCATGCTCAAATAGTGATTTGTTTGATATAGTCTACTCATTGATCAAGAAAACTCAGATTAAATTATGAAGAGTATGACACATTCCATGGCTCGAGTTTAATCTAGGATGTCAAAGTTAAAAGAATTAAATTACATTGAAACATTGGTCACGAAAAGGTTACATCGAATCACCGATCTTATTATTAATTGGGTAGCAGTGATGCATTACTAGATGTCGCTCACTGTTTATAATTTTATAATATGATTTTAAAATTATTGCCAACATAATAATAACCTATTGGGTCACACACTTAGAACGTAATTAAAACAGAATTAATTTAAATTGTAAGGATTTAAATATGTCAATATGATTGATAATATTTAAATTACGAATTTAAATTAACAGGATAATTTGTATATATATGTATATTAATTAAGTAAGACTTAATTAAAATATAATATATATAAATTCGGATTTTACTTTTCTAATAGGATTAGGGTTTTGTTTAATTACTTTTTGGTTGCTATATATATTTGATATATCAGCAGTCTTGTTTACGTGAAACCAAAAAGAAAACAAAACCCTAGCCGTTTAGAAAAGAGAGTTGAGAGCAAAACTTGAGAAAATCCAGATCTTGGCGGCTAGTACCGGAGTTCTCTTTGCTGCAGATCGTGTGACGATTTGTGGGACGTTCGTGTGGATATCGTAGAGACGCAGTTCTGTTAGATTGTGTTGGAGATTCGAAGCCGTTCCAGAATTTCATCGTTCCATTCAAGCTCGAATAATCGGTAAAATAAATCTAAACCTCTGAATTAATTTGTTTTTCGCATGGATCCTGTTTTAGGGTTTCGAAATAGTTTTAAAAATTTTAAATTTCGCTGCCTATATGTGTTGGAAACCCTACAATATACTACGAATATTAGAGAAATTAAGCCTCATACTGTTGTAACTCTAAAATTCATAGATCTCAAATCCTTTATGCTTTAACATGAAAGACTCTATCATCCAGGCACGTCTATGATGTATCGCATTATTGAAAATTCTACTAGTCATCCTCTTAAGAATCAGAAGGTTTTTCTTAGTAGTGATTTTCCTTGCACTGCATGTTCTGAAGGAAAATTAATTCTTTGACCATCACCTGCAAAAGTTTATAATGAAACCCCAAAATTCCTATAGAGAATCTAAGGAGACATTTATGGACTCATTCATCCATTGTCTGGCCTATTTCGATATTTTATGGTTTTAATAGATGTTTTAACTAGATGGTCCTATGTTTGTCTCCTCTCCTCTCAAAATTTTGCCTTCTCTAAACTTCTTACTCAAATAATCAAGTTACAGGCTCAGTTCTCAAATCATCAAATCAAGTCAATTCGACCTGATAATGCAACTGAATTTTCATCAAAGACATTAAATAACTTTTGTATAACTATTAGAATCTCTATTGAGCATTTTGTTCCTCATGTACATACACAAAATGATTTAGCTGAATCTTTAATAAAAAGACTTCAACTAATTGCATGTCCACTAATATTAAAGGCTAACCTACTTATTTCAGTTGGGGGTCATGTAATTCTTCATGCTGCCACCATTATTCGAGTGAGGCCAACAACTCTTCATAAATATTATCCTCTATAGTTAGTTCTTGGTCAGATACCTAACATCTCACATCTTCGAGTTTTTAGAAGTGCAGTATATGTTCTAATTTCACCTCCACAAAGGACTAAAATGGGAGCCCAACAAAGAATTGGAATTTATGTTGGTTTTGATTCTTCTTCTATTATTAGATATCTTGAGCCTTTAACTGAAGATGTCTTTAATGAACGTTATGTAGATTGTCATTTTGATGAATTTGTATTTCCACTGTTAGGAGGAGGGGAACTTTTAAATAAGAAACCCTCTGAAATATCATGGAATGCATCATAATTAAATTCATTTGATCCTCGCACAGGCCAATATGAAATTGAAGTTCAAAGAATTATTTATTTATAAAATATTGCAAATCAAATACCAGATGCATTTAATGATGCTAGAAAAGTGATAAAGTCACATACACCTACAGTGAATACTCTAGCAAAGATAGAAATACCTATCGAAAAATCAATTCCTAAAGAATTGACAAATAAGGCAACAAAAGAATCTAAACCACGCCAAAAGCGTGGAAGACTAGTTGGTGCAAAAGACACTGCACCACGAAAACATAAAAGCAAATAAGAGAATCCTAGAAGTAATGCCCGCTCTAGAAGTAACACTTATTTTAGAAGTGGGAATACCCCTAGAAGAGGTACAAAATCTCACTGAAGAGATAAGAGATGAATACTAATAGATCACAATAAATTATGTACATGATGAGAAAATATGGAATCGAAGCAAAGTCATGATTGATAATATATTTACTTTCTCTACAACATCATATATTAATAAGATTCCTGACATGGATCCTGAACCTCAAAACATGAAAGAATGTCGAAAAAGAAAAGATTGGCCAAAATGGAAAGATGTTATTCAAACTGAGCTACAATCATTACTGAAAAGGGAAGTATTTGGACCAATAGTCCAAACATTGCTGGGCGTAATCCTGGTTAGAAACAAATGGGTATTTGTATGGAAGCGAAATGAGAAAAATAAAATTGTGAGATATAAAGCCCGACTTGTAGCTCAAGGTTTTTCACAAAGACCTGGTATTGATTATCAAGATACATAATCTCCAGTAATGGATGGAATCACTTTTCGCTTTCTATTAGGTATGACAACCATTCAAGGTTTGGAAACACGTCTGATGGATATTGTAATACCATACATATATAGCTCACTTGAGAGTGAGATCTACATGAAATTTTTTGAAGGATTAAAAATGGCTGAATCATAAAAACCTCGTTACATATTTTCAATCAAGTTACAACGCTCATTATATAGGTTGAAACAGTCTGGTCATATGTGGTATAATTGACTAAGTGATTATTTAATAAAAGACGGGTATACAAATAATCAAGTATGTCCATGTGTTTTTATTAAGAAAACACAAAGTGGATTTACCATCATTGCTGTATATATAGATGATTTAAATCTTGTAGGTACTCCTGAAGAACTCACAAGAACTGCTACTTATTTAAAAGTTGAATTTGAAATGAAAGATCTTGGGAAGACAAAATTCTGTTTGGGAATACAAGTGGAGCATTTAGCATCTGGAATTTTTGTTCATCAATCCACATGTACTAATAAGATTTTTAGTCGTTTTCATATGGATAAAGCTCACCCTTTGACTACCCCGATGGTTGTTCGATCTCTAGAAGTTGATAAAGATCCATTTCGGCCTCTAGAAAGTGGGGAAGAAGTTCTTGAACCTAAAGTTCCATACCTAAGTGTAATAGGTGCTCTTATGTATCTTGCAAACTGTACACAACTCGATATTACTTTGCTGTCAACTTGTTGGCAAGATACAGTTATTCTCCAACTAAGAGGCATTGGGATAAGATCAAACACATTTTGAAATACCTTTGTGGAAGTATAGATCTTGGGTTATTTTATCTAAGAGATTCAACGTCGCGATTGCTTGGATATGCTGATATAGGATATTTATCAAATCTACACAATGGGAGATCACAAATAGGTTATGTATTTATATATTATGACACGACTATATCCTGCAAATCCATAAAGCAAACCATGACAACTACATCTATAAATCACTTAGAGATTCTCGCAATACATGAAGCAAGTAGAGAGTATGTTTGGTTGAGGTCAATTATTCAGCATATCCAAAAGTCATGCGGATTACCATCAATTAAAGATATTCCTACAATTATGTATGAGGATAACGCTACATGTATTGCTCAACTTAGAAGAGGATACATCAAGGGAGATAGAACAAAACACATTTTACCTAAATTCTTCTACACACATGAGCTGCAAAAGAAAGGTGATATAGATGTGCATCAAATTCGATCATGTGAAAATTTAGCCGACTTATTCACAGAGTCACTACCAAATGCAACATTTGCAAAACTTCGGAACAAGATTGGAATGCGTCGACTGAAAGACTTATCACAATATTTTATCAAGGAGTAATGAATTCTTTTTGAGGGGGAGATATGTACTCTTTTTCCCTTCGCTAAGTTTTTCCCCACTAGGTTTTCTTAACAAGGTTTTTAATGAGGAATAATCTTCTATCTTAGGAAATCAGGGGGAGTGTTATAATATTATATGATTTCCTAAGCATCTCAAGTCACTAGCTATAAACTAGACCATTGGTCTAGTCCATAATTTGGTGATCTTTGTTATATTTATGTTCCACTTCTTTTCCTATAAAAGGCCACTTATCAAATGAAATAAAAACACACAAAGAAGAAATTCTTAAAACTTCTATCTTACATCTCTTTCTATTTCTTAAGTTCTATAACAAGTAGCATTATTTACTTAGTTTATCATTGAAAAAATAATTTGCTTAATTTTTCACAATTACAATAAACTACATATATACCTATTTGAATAGTCCTTAGTTTGAGACTGTTACTAGATGTTATGTCTCTCACTTAGACCGGTGCCAATAGGTTGAGTACGTTTTTTTTGTTTTGAGAATTTTTCGGCTATTATCTCTACATATTCTTCGAGTGCATACTTAAATTAAGTTATCTTAGTCTATTTCGCGTACTTGGAGACCATGGGGTGGTGCTGTCGAAATGTTTTTGAAACAGAAGAAACGTGCTCAACGTGTTGGCACTAGTGAGGAGACGCATCTAGGAACGGGAAAAATATAATTCATGCATGAACCATATACATGAATATCCGTATTCTGAATGTGTCTTTTGTTCAGTTAAAGATGTCAACCGACCGGAGTTGGATGTACCGTAGGATACCGATTGATGGGAGGGGATTAGTTGATGCTTACTATAAAGGGGTGTCCAATTTTTTGAACAAAGCAATAGAATATGCTGATAATCCAAACGGAAAGATGAGATACCCATGTGTTAAGTGTAAAAACTTGATCTGGAAGAAAGACGATGAGATTAAATTCGACTTATTTTCACGTGGCTTTGTGGATGGGTATTTCGTATGGATTCATCACGGGGAATCAGTTGAGTTGAAGGAACTGACTGATCGTGTAGACCAACCAGTTCACGAGAATTCATATGCCAATAACTATGATGTCGTAGAGATGTTGGTCAATGCTTATGGCCCTATAAATATTGACTAGGCTGAAAAAGCGTATTCGTCAAGCAATGCTTAGCAAGAGCAAAATGATACAGCTGCTGCCTTTTACAAAATGCTATCTGAATCTGGGATCCCATTATATCCTGGAAATGATAAACACATCAGGTTGTCCACAGTGACGAAGCTCTTACACTTCAAGAATAAGTATGACTATAGTGAGAGAGGTTTTAATGATTTGCTTGCTCTTTTCAGCGAGTTCTTACCTAAGAATCATATTGTGCCCGTGAATTATTACGAAGTGAAGAAGATGGTAAGGGGTTGAATATGGAGTATCAGAAGATCGATACTTGTGAGTAAGATTGCATGTTATACTATGGGGAGGACAAAGAAAAGGTGCAGTATGATATATACAACTTGCCTCGGCACAAGGTGGCAAAATGTGGGAAGAAGGAGAAACATGTGTCCAAGAAGATCTTACGATACTTTCCTTTTGCGCTAAGGCTTCAACGGCTATTCATGTCATCCTACACTGCTGAGCATATGAGTTGGCATAGAACAAGGGACGTCGTGCTTAGTCAGCTGACTCACCCTGTAGATAGAGATGAATGGAAGAAGTTTGATGAAAATTTTCTAATTAAGTCAGGAATGTGAGGCTCGGCATGGATACCGATGGCTTTTGTCCATTTAATAATTTTAGCCAGCCTTACTCTGTTTGGCTAGTGATCATGGTAGCTTATAATCTTCCACCATCAATGGGCATGAGGGATCCGTATTTGTTCTTGACTTTAATTACTCACACCGGGGATAAGAGTCCTATAAAAGACATAATTGTGTACCTCAGGCCATTAGTCGATGAACTTAAGATGTTGTGAGAGACAAGGTCCAAACGTATGACAAATCAGTCAAACCAAATTTTGTGATGAAGGCAGCCTTATTGTGGACTATCACTGACTTTTCGGCACTTGGGATGATCAGTGGTTGGTCGACTCACGGGAAGCTGTCATGTCCATTGTGTATGGGGGATGTGCAAGGCATATAACTACAGCATGGGCGTAAATATAGTTTCTTTGGAATAGCTCGTAGATTCTTGCTAACTGATCACAATTACAGAAAGATGTCTGCAGAGTTCAATAGAAAGACAAAGAAGAAATGGGTTGTTGGTCGACTGTCGGGCAGCGAGGTCTTGGGTTGGCTTAATGATCTGACATTTCCACCGCCAAGGAAGGAGCATAATAAGTTGAGAGCATTAGGGTACTAGAAGACTCATAACTGGACATATTTGCCCATGTGGTTTGAGTTGTCATACTGGGTTACGCTTTCAGTTCGCCATTGTATTGATGTCATGCATACAGAAAAGAATGTATTCGAGAACTTGTTTTACACCGTGTTAGATGTGAGTGGTAAAACAAAAGATAATAACAATGCATGAAAAGATTTGGAGGCACTAAACATAAGGCAGGAATTGTGGCTCTGCTCTAACAATTCAAAACCTAAACCTTCATTTTTTCTTACTAAACAACAGGTTGAAGACATTTGCAAGTGGGTAAGTGCATTGCAGCTCCCGGATGGATATGTTTCTAATATATCTCGCTGCAGTAAAGTTGAGTAGTTGAAAATCAATGGGTTAAAGAGTCACGATTGTCATGTATTAATGTAGAAGTTGATGCCAATTGTATTTCATGAGATGTTACCCAAAAAAGTTGTGGATGCATTGACCGAACTTTTAAATTTCTTTCGAGATCTATGCTCAACTATAATAAGGTACAGTGATGTGGAGCAGATGGAGAACAATATTGTGCTTAAGCTTGAAACGGTCTTCCCTCCAGGGTTCATTAATTTGACTCGATGGAATATTTGTCTATTCATCTACCATATGAACTTAAAACTTGGCGGACCGGTGCAACATCAGCAGATGTATTCTTTTGAGAGGTAATATTATCTACAAAGCTAAATTCTGATGACCATATTTAATACTCATATTCTTAATTAATTATGTTTAATCAACGTATTTCAGGTATATGCGTCGATTAAAGCAGAAAGTCAAGAACAAAGCTCGTATAAAGGGTTCTATTGCTAAATGCTATACGGAGGAAGAGCTTGTTAACTTCTGCTCATTATATTTTGACGATGTTGTCTCAACGACACACAACCACTTAAGTAAGAATGAGGTTGTCAGACCCCAATCTCGTGCTGATGAGTTAGCTGTATTCACCTATCCAGCTAAACCATTTGGCCATCAGACGATTACTTACTTAAGCGACAAAAAATTGAAGATTGTATCTACATACGTACTTCTAAATATGCCCGAAGTATCGTCGTACATCAAGTATGTATTATTATTTGTTGCATCTTTAATATTTAGAAGAGTAATTAACTATTAAACCCTTTTATTATAATTTCAGTTCATTCGAAGAGGAAGCGTATGCTTCTAACCCAGGGATAGCTCTAGCATAGTTGGAAGCATTTACTACTGCTAATTTCGAACAGTGTTTTAAGAGAAGGGTTGAAGAAGAGAACTGAGTATTTTAGAGATGTTATTCGAGGTCCTTACAAACTTATAAGTTTTTTCCCGGCTGCTTCGTGAATGGGTACAGATTCATGGTCTATGACTTGAATGAACTCACATTAGTCAATTATGGGGTTGTATGTTGGGAAGTTATTACCATGATTCTGAGTCCAATTACTATGGACGTTTACAAGATGTGGTTGTGCTCAATTATCCCGGAAGAAAAAAGGTAGTTACATTTAAGTGTCACGGGTTTGATACTGGAAAGGGTGTTAAAGTTGATCATAATAGAATTGTCACAGTAGATATAAAGTTAAAGCTAAATTCTGATGACGTATTCGTGTTAGCCAGTTAAGCTACTCAAGTGTACTATGTACCTACGTAAATAGTAGAAGCCCCTGGTATACAGTTGTCACAACGAAAACTCAGGCATTTGATAGTGCTAATATGTTTGGGATGGATGAGCCGTTGCAAGAAGATGTTAGTAATCCCACGTAGGTAGTGCTAAATGATGACGATGTGATGACAAATGATGTCATTGATATACCCGACGATGAGGAAGTCGAGGAAGACGTGGTACTCGTGAATGAGTATGTCGTCGTTGAAGATGATAACGACGAAGAAACTGACGATGAAGAGGAAGAGATAGAATTCGAGGATGATAATGATATTGATTCTGACAGGTTTGATGACATACTAAGTCTTAACTTATTTCTGTTTTGTAAATATCGCACTATTAATATTGTATATTTAACTAACTTAATTGCAAATTCATATGCGTTATTTTGGTTATTGCAGTAGTATATTTATGGCTAGAAATAACGGTGGTGGTCGCCGCTATGGTAGGCGACCAGGATCAGGAGACACTAGTCAGGCCGAAGGCTCGTCTTTAAGAGCTAATAAGTTGTCCTCGAAGCGATTTCAATATATCTTAATTCAGGTGTAGTTTATATTTTTTTGAAAATGTTATATTTGACTCAATTTTTTTAATAATTATAGACACTGGTCGTCGATGGCACCGAGGGACTAAGCGCGGTATCTTTGGCCGTCTGCCGGTAGTTCCACTGACAGTCAGAGTGGATGTCAACTCTGCCTAGTAAGTGTTAGACCATCAACAATAAGTAATTAAATTTATATAATTTATTTCATGACACAATTAACATAACACAATATTATTACATTTTTACTATAGTATACTAGACCCGGTCGCTAAGGCGACCACACACATCATTTGTCTGACGCACCTCCCGATGCCTCGTTTTTGGAGACTGTCTTGCGTGAGTTTAGAGTTGCACAAACAGGCCTCCTGGCCTAGCTTGATTTAGGCCTGTCAAACTTTGACTATTAACTAGGTTGGGCTAGGCCCATGCTCAAATAGAAGAAGGTCAGGCTTGATAATCAAGATAAAAAGAGGGTCTGAGGAAGCCTGCTGGCCAGGCCAGGCTAGGCCAAGCCCACCCTTCAAACTTCCATGCCTTAATTTAAGAAAGTTTACCTCTAACTCTTCTCTATTTATAAAATTAAGGTAGGACTACCATGCCTTGCATTAGACAATGTGGGACTGTGAAAACTTAACCATTTTTTGTTTGGAACATTACCAGAACTTATGCAAATGATGGGGGAAAGCTTGGAGCATGTAGCTGAAATACCACTGGGTGTTGTATGCTTTTGTGAAAGAAAGATAATTAATTAATAGACAGGCCACAACCCATAGTAATGAGGAGATGCCAGAGTATCCAAACTACCTCAAGGGGGAAAAGTGAAAGAAAAGAGATAAGTCACAATATATTATACCATTCCCATTCTTCGGTTTCCTTCCATTATCCTTCTCACCTGCAATTCAGATTCGGTTACAAAAAGAATGTGACTACTATAATCAATACCATATAACCAAAATACACTTTCATATAAAACATTAATGTCAAAGAGAAAAATCCCAATCCTCAAGAGCATGCTTATGCAAATATCCATAATATAAGTTTGACTCATCTTAACCCTTTCTTGTACTTTGCATAAGGCCAAAAGAAGATATACTGTTTTGTGGCATAGGTTTTTTGTTTTTACTTTTATTTTTTGTCTGGATAAGTATGTTTTATCAATTCAATGTATGGCTAAAATTAAATATCAAGTTTGCCATTTTCTAAGGCGAACAACTAATAAGTTTCAATTGACTTAGGGATGTAAAGCAGGTTTACTTCAAAGAAATTTGGTATGATCCAATTTAAATAAGATACATCCTAATATCTCTGCATCTAAAGTTAAATCATGTTACTGAAAGGATTCTATGTCTAAGAAATCTAAAGGAAAGTTTATAAAATCTAAGTCCCACATCGTTTATAAAATCTAAGTCTAAGGAAAGTTTCCCTATAAAAAGACTTACTAATTATGCTAATGAAGGGCACAATACTTGTGGCTTCCTAAGTTATTAACAAGACCTAACATGTTGCACTGGGCTGGGCCTAAGCCAGACCAAGGCCACAGGCCAGTCTAGGCCGGGCTTTTAGCTAGATCAGGTCAGCCCGAATTTGATTTAAAAATTAGTGGCCTATTCATAGCCTTCCAAGCCAGGTCGACCTGGGTCGGACGTTGACCAGGCCGGGTTTAGGCCGGATCAAGGCTAGACTACAGGCCTTGGGCCGTTTGTGCATGTCTATGCGAGTTTCACGTAAGTTAATTTACTTAAATTACTCAATTATACGTAAATAGTCATTACACAACATATTAATTTTTCCTGATAAGATAAACTTTTTTTATAGCTCTATTTTAGATATGAGGAGGGAGACGGCGTCTCTCAGGCATCCGAAAATAGTGTTATTATTGCACATGTCGTGAAGAACTACGCCAGCTAGTTGTACGAGATGAGACAGAGGGTAGCCCGGGCAGTTGCCGACCAGCCCGAGATTACGATCAGAGATCATCAGCCCCAGATAGTCTCTAATGCAGCATAAGAGGCTATGTGTATGCACTGGAATGCTGATGACTTCAAAAAGAAGTCCGAGCAAGCAAAGAAGAATCGTGGGCAACTCTGAATCGTATACACTACTGGCTCACAGTCCTTTGAGGAGGTGAAGTCAGTAAGTATTGTGTATTTAGTTGTTTAGTTAGTCATTTGTCATTAGCATACTCAATAAATGTTTGAATGTATTTACTAGGCCCTGCGGGAGAGCTTGGGCCGACCTCTAACCATGGTAGAGTTTTGGGATAGAGCCCACAGACCTAAGGAGTCTACCATATCTCTCGTAGTAGTAGCTATACGGGTAAGAGTTCTCCCAGTTTTTTGTAATTATTAAATTTAAGTAGTTAATAAAATTATATAATTAACTTACGTATACAAAATAAATTACATGACCGATTTGAGAGGTTTCGGAACCAGCGTGTAGTTGAGTTGTGGGCTGCTAAGTGAGATTCTTAGCCGTTAGATTCCACAATCCCTCCGTCCGATGTTGAATTATCTCGGGATGAGGAGTTGAGACTATGGGTCGCGTCTCAGGATCCCTCTACTAGCAGTACCAGCAAGTATCGAGTGTTGGGCCTGTCGAGGATACCCGCGTATACACTACTTGGAGGTAATAATATTTTTTATGTTTCTCGTTATATCATAATTTATAAAATAATATAAAATATTATTAGTAATGTTATATTTATTTTTGCAGGCCCTAGCCAGCGCCAGTGTCCGAGAGCACATGTTGGACCATCTCATAAGGGCGCTGCTTTAGATGACGAGCTATTCCAAAGGGTCATGGACGCAGTGTTGGAGACATTTCGTACGGATTCGGTTATCCATCGTCAAGAGTTGCCTAACTGTGATTGCCTTCACCAGCTAGCTCAGGATATTTCATCAGGGGCCTCCGTCGAGAGTACAGGTATCCCGCAGGAGCAGTTCGTCGCGATACACGACGAGGTACTCCAGTTGGTGCTTACCCTATTATTGGAGGCTTTTGGCCCGATAAGGAGTCAACCCCCGACTACTTAACTATTCTATTTACTTTAAGTTGATTATTATGCATGGTATTTAATTTTCATTTAGCTGTCTTTTTAATTCTTTCATACGGCCTAATGAGTTATAAAATTAATTGTATCAATAGGGTGGCGATGCTGATATCGCTAGTGATGACGAGCAAGCTGGCGATACAAATCGTGAGCGGGGGGATGATGATGAAGATTTGCAAACACTAGAGCAGCGACGTCGAACCCCGCCCGATGATTCTCCTCCTAGTGGTGGTATTACTAGATTAGGTTGATATTTTGTATAATATTGTAGTTTCAATGTTTTGTAAAACATTTGTAAATTATTATAGTTTAGCTAATTTCTTTGAAAATCAATGTATTTTACTTTAGTTTTTTAAATAATTGAATTTACTATTATTCTTTGTAGGTTATAAGTTATATCATTGTAGTTTAATGTTATATGTTGTTAGAAAAGTAGTTATATACACGTTAAAATGTGTATATATATTGTTCTTCAAAGTAGTTATATCGTATTGATTATGATATAAGTTGTTGCATGTAGTTATTGGTTAATTATTGTATGTATTGTTGGGATAAAACATGTTACATGTACAAAAATACGGTTTAAAAACCTGAAAACTACAAAAATAAAAAAATTATTTTAAAAAAAGATATTTCCGATGGAATAAGGTAGCCCGACAAAAATTCTGTCAGAAATAAGGTTCGCAATTTTTTTAAAACCTTATATTTTTGACAAAATAGTCCTTAATTACGACGGATATTTCGTCGGACTTAGGCCTTACCAAATCAGATAGTACACGTGTCCCCCATTATTCTCGACGGACTAAATTCGTTGGTAATAATCCGTCGACCATAACCAATCTTCCTTGACGGAATTGTCGACAGATTTATTTCTGACGTGGTTTAATTCGATGGAATTTTCGACGGAATATTTCTTCGGAATTAGTATTTTTTCTTGTAGTGTCTAAATGATAATATTTTCCCATTTTAACTGTTAATTTTGATCAAGTTTGTTCGGTAATTATGAATATGTAGTCTTATCATATTGTTACCGAATGGAATTTAGACATTTATTAACATAATAATTTTAATAATTTAAAGTATATTAATTTTGAATATAATAATATAATTATCTAAAATGCATTTATTTCAAACATAATATTATTTTGTTTCAAAATATAAGATTAAAATGAGTTTTATTGATGTATTCTAGATGATAAAAAGACATTTTTAATACTTAAGTTTTTGTAAAATAATATTATATTTTGAACATGTTAATAATTGTGACGCCCCCAAATCCGGGTTACCTTAACCTCGAATCCAGTGCATCACTATGCAACTCATACATTATACTATCAACAACTAATTACGGAATAATAAAATATTTACATTGATATAACATAAATATTATTGTCCCAAGTCTCGAAACCATAACTAAAACATGACATAACTAGTACACAACGACTAATACATAATACTACTAAGTCTGAATACATAACACAACTTAGAACATAATCTTAACAAGTCTTGACACATGACAGGAATAATAACATAGTAGGACAAGCTATTATGTAGCTTTTCCTTTACCTTTATCCTTCCCCGAGCTTTCGCCTCATTCTGTAACCACTATAATGTTTAAGGAAAGCAAGGGTGAGCAACGAATTTGCCCAGCAAGTATAACAAAAATAAAAATGAGCAATCATGTGCAAGGGTTCACAATCGCAAAGGTTATAACGATTAATATTAGCTCAGGAAGCAAGTATGTATATTGCGAATAAGGTACGTCTTAGACGTTTCAATTCAATTCTCCACTAACACTGGTGAGTAACTATAGACTAGGTGATTATCAAATGAATTCAAGGAGTTCAAAATTTTCCAAATGCAGGAATCACTGTGTGGCCACCATGGCACTTACATTCCACTAGAATTAATAGTATTATACTATTAACCTAAAAATAGGTATAATGGGTGATCAACCTAAAATACCCAGCGTTATACATAACCCTCAAACATTCAACTTGCGCGCATGTCGGTCTCTCGACAAAAATATAATTTCCCCTACTATGAGGGTTGTTCATCTCTGCAAAGAGTCCGCACCAAAGCAATTGGTTTGGATCGCTTTCTAAATCATGAATATTGGTCTAGCCGAATCAAATAGCATCGACATTCTTCGTAAATAGTTCATACATAAATTCAAAAGCTTTAACAATTTATGTCAATAACATATCTTGAACACTTGTGCAAGTACTAAGGATTTACATAAGTATGGAATTCACATAATCATAAATGTATTGCGTAAATTTCAGCTTCACATTAAATAACATCCATAAGAATATAATTAAATGAGGTTGAAAGACTTGCCTAACACAGGGTTTGGACAAGGGTTAAGAAGCTTGCAAAATATATAACATTTGTATAAGATAGGATACTTGCTCAATATAAAGGTTGAGTAAGTTTATGAAACTTGCATTCAATATGAAAAATGAATGGAGTTAGGGAACTTGCTCAATATAACTTGAGTGGGGTAAGGAACTTGCCTCTTTCGTTGATTAGGCTTAATGTATATTGTTCTTCAAATATCCTACACAATTTAATATATATTCACGTACCAATTAGTCACATGAAAGACACCAAATATTGGATAACACCACTCTCTATGTTATGCATTTAAAAGTTTTCCTTTTTATTTGAAACTTAACCATAGACTATGTCTTTAAGCCTTACAATTGGGTTATGGTATAAATAACTAACGTGTCTATAATATTTTGGGTGAATTTCCTTATTTCTGGACCCGTGAAAATTCTTCACTAGGTCCTGACCCGACCCGGCGCTGCGGCGCCTGTCTAGTGCTATAAGCAACGCTGCCCCATTTCCTGTTCGGTTTGACCCGGCGCTGCGGTGCTAGGTTTTGAACTAGCATCGGCGCTATGACGCTAGGTTATTAAATTCGTTACTTGCCATGTCAGCGGCACTGCGGCACCCGAAATTAGCACTACATGCGGCGAAGCGCCGTCATTCATCAATAGCAGGTACTGCAGCTCGTTTTATTTTTTTCAACTTGAACCCATTTCACTTCAATCTTCATAACTCCTTCTCTAAACACCCAAATGAGTCCTTTTTGACTCTACGGACTCCTAAGACGCAGAGATACAACATACCAGAACATCTAAGACTTTCACAAACATTAGCCAATTACTAAACTTGACCCAAACTCAAATTCATGCTCCGATTTTTGGTGTTCTTGTCATATTTTGATTCAAATCATCATAACTCCCTCATCCGTGGATGAAATGAGGTGATTTCAAAGCCTATGGCTTCATAACTCAGTGTACTACAACTACACAGAAGAATCAAAATTTAACAAACAATACATTAATACCAGAAATTGACTCAATGAACACGATTCAGCCATTCTATATTTTCTAACATGTTTTACCAAAACTCTTACTATAAATTCATTTTAACAGCTTTTTACTCCATTCTAACTGGGTTATTCTCATAACCCATGGAAATATAACATCATAGTATCAAATAAAATTATCAGACATGAAAAATAACTACAAGGGTCCTCTAAATTCATCCATAACAGTCCATAGTCCTACATAGGTTTGGTTTTTTTTTTCATTCTTGTTCCACTTTTAAGTTCGTAAGAAGGTTTTTAGGGTCTTAACAACATCCTTGACTTTCTGTGAACAACCAACAAGAACCATAACAACAATAAATTCAACCAACGAGCAAACAAGTAAAAAACTTGAAAAGATGAAGGAAAGGAACCTAGAGTTAATGATTTACCTCTTTATCCTCCTTCTAAGTTGCTAAATGATTTAGCTAGATGTTTAACAAGGCTTGATGGCTTCTCTTCTCTTCTTCCCTTGCTTTTTTGTACTTACCTCTTCTTCTCTCTCTAGAAATGAGTTTCTCTCTCTTGCTTCTTCTTCTTTTTTTCTAAAGAAATTTCTCTCTACTCTTACCTTACCTCCCGCTAGCTCTTTCTCTCTATACTTGAAATGAACTGAAGTTTAGAATGGACAAGGAAGAGTGGAACGAATGGAGCTTAGTTTGGGAAGGAGGAGTGGGTTCTTCTTCTCTCTTACTTTTGCTACCGTACTCTTCTTCCTTCTTTCTCTTCTACAACTAGAGCTCTCTCTCCCTCTATGCTTACTAGCAAGGAACTTAACTTGAACTTGGAAGAAATGAAAGTGGAATGGCTTCGGGTGAATATGGCTTGGGAGAGTTAATGGTTGAATAACCGAGCATCTTGGAAATGTTATAGAGAAAGAATGTTTCTCATTTGGAAACTCAATACATGGGTTAATGATAATGGCCAACATGTTGCTGGGCACTTCCTTTCCCCCTTTCTGATTGGTCACTTGTATATGGTTGCTATCCTTTGATTATCCATTGCTTGGTTTGCTCTTATTCAGGTAATACACAAATATAACACACCTATTTTGGTCTCTCCCATACCCGAATACTCTCTCATTTATTAACTAAATTGCTAATACTTTTACCCATAAATCACATGGGTCAAGTAATGGGTCTTGGGTTGGGTAAAAATAATAAATCTTGGGTTGGACAATTTATTAGGGTCGCCCATAATAAACATTTGGGCTACTAATTAAATCTCCATTGGGCTTAACTAAAAATTCTAACGCTTGGAAAATTAATACTTCGCATATACGCTTTGACGAAATTAATAAAAATCGAAAAAGACGTAAAAAATATTTTTGGCATGAATAGTATCACGTGAATAGTAATTTAGCGATATTACGTGAAATCAATTTATTCGCTTATGTGAAACTACAACACATATAAATTCATGCATTCACATAATCTAGGTTGTCACGCAATCTTTAAACACGTATCACATAATAATATCAATAAAAATTTATTATATTCAAAAATATTCATAAGCTCGAATTACAAGGCCATCCAGAATCCTCGATCGTTACAATAATAAAGTATTCAAACTTTATAAATTTTAAACATATTAATAAGTATCAAAAGTGTAATGCCCGTGAATTTTGAACGTCATTATTAATTAAATCTAATTTAATTTAATGAGTTAACGTTGTGTTCCATTTAAACCTTTGGGTGTATTGGTGGATTATATGACTATGTGATTTATTGATATAAATTTGTGTTAAAAGAATCACTAGTAGTGTATTTAAACTACTGAGCAAACTCTAAGACTTTATATCCATAAAGTTGGCAAGATATTTACTAAATTAAATATTCAAGTAAATTGAATATAGTTAGTAATAATGTGTGCGAATTAATTATGATGGTAATTGTTGTCGAGGTATGGTCCAAATTGGATAATAATAATTAATAGTTAATTTAGTAATTTATTTATTAATCGACTAAGTTACTCAATCATTTATATTAATCATGGGATTGGGTATTAATTGCGTGGCTTATTAAATAAGTTATCATGGAGTCATATTAAATGACCCAATATTATACTAAATAAGATTTGGATTTTATTAGTCTAATTATTTAAATTGGGAGCCCAATGGTATTTAATGTGTGGCCCAAAACCTAGCCACTTGATTTATTAAAGGTGTAACATTAATTTATTAATTAAAGCAACTAGTTGGGACAACATTTTTGGGACAAAATCTCCCTTGCCGTGTAACTAGGATAGAGAGGGAAAAATTACTTTTCAAGGTCCTAGTTAACTAAGTAGTTAGCTTGTGTTGGAAGATGAAAGGGTAGACTTGATGGGATAACCCCTATTATGTCAATAGCCCCCTAATATGTCATAGCTTCCTAGGTTGTCATGGCCACCCTACATCACACTTTTCACTAGCTCCATGATGATAAAAGGTAGAGGTTTCTTGCTATTATCCAATTAGTAAGCCTTTTATCCAAGGGACAACAAAGATATGGGGGATATTAGTAACTCTTACACAAAGGACAAGGTGTCAAGCTCCCATTGGTGGAAAATCTAATTAGCACACTTAAAGATAAGATTAAGGCTAAATGGAAGGGATAAGGTGAACTCTTATATCCAAGGGGCAAGAAAGATGTGGGGGATAATAGCATGAATTCTAATTTAGCATTATACTTGCAAGTATTCTATCCTTTCATTTCATTTCAAGTTAATTTCTTCTTTTCATCTCCTTCATTCATTTCTCCCAAGCAAGAACATAGAGTAAGAGCTTAGAGAGAAAAAGAGAGTGAGATTAGCATAGTTCATGCATCTCAAGTTCATCACATACTTTGGTAGATCAAGGAGAGTAGCTACAAGATCAAGGTGAAACCCTAAACCATTTCCTTCTTTCTTACTTTGTTTTATTTTCATAGTTTTTGAGATATTTTGTTCTAAGACTCAAGAATCATTAGATCTTCATGCTTCATGTATAGATCTAATCCTCTTGAGTGTTAGAATGGAGATTCAAAGAAAGAAAAGGAACTTATGTTCTTAAAGGGTAAAAACCCTAGCTTTTCTTCACTTGGATCACCCATAACTTGAGATCTACAACTTCGATTTGTGATCCGTTGAAAGGGGGTGCTAGATACATGAGTTAGCTAGTAAACCCAAGTGGTAGAACACAAATCCAATAATTTTTGAAGCCTTGGGGGCTATTTTTCCAAAACAGTCCAGCTATAAAACTTGAAGCTTTAAAACCCTAAAAGCTTGCTGTCCTCGTTTTTTCAAAGGTTGTTTCGGCCAGTTATGGATCTTTTAAAAATCTGGAAAAAATGATTTTCACAGAGGTACCTTAAGAATTATCTACAAATAGGAAAAAGAACGAACACATTTCGATGTGTAGTTTTTGTGTAATGGCTTTTACCGTGAATGACTCCTAAATATTCATACTCGGATTTCTCACTGTGTGTACCTTAAAATAATATGAAATTTTTACAGTATGTTTATATACATTATGAGAGTGTACCCTGAAAATTTCAGAATTTTCTGAGCGAAACTCGATTTATTAAAAATGTAACAAGATTCGGAGGTTTTGAGTACTTTAAAAATAGTAAATCATTTTCTAAAATTCCAGGAAACTTTGTGGATTATTGTTGGATCATATACTATCCAGATCCAGAGGATAATAATTTTCAGAACCTATTTGCTATTTTTCATAATAATGTTATAGTTATGGTTAAAAGAAAATAAATGGTTAAATGATGTCATAAATAAGGAAAATGTGATTTTTAAGCTTGGATACTCCTAATATTATATATTCTGACTATTGAGGGGTATTTTGGTAATATTTAATGAGAAATAATATTTATGACCTTTTATGGGTAGTAAAGGAGTTGTTTAATAAAGGGTAAAACAAGTAGAATAAATTGTTTATTCGCCTAATAACTTATTAAAATATTACTATGATATTTGTAATATAAGAATTCAATATTTTTAAGTAAACAAAGAAATATTAAGATTAAAACTTTATGGAAATATTATTGAATGGGTAATAATATTTATTTTAGGCATTAATAAATGATTAAGATATTATTAAAATGGCTAATAATATTAGATTAAAATATTATTAATGATATGAGAATTAAAATATTATTAAGAGATTAATAATATTAGATTAAAGTATTATTGGATGATTAAATATTATTAAGATGTTAATAACATTAGTAAACGAATAAAAGTGTTATTAGTGGACTAATAATACCAAGAGGTGAATTAAATATTATCAGGATTGATAATATTAAGTGTCTTATAGGATTTACGATAGTTTATTAACTTATGTGTGCTATGTGATTTGCTTAATTGTTAAATAAATAGCATAAGTAAGCGTATCGATATACAACTACGCAGTACTAATTGGTAGATCGACGTTATCAATGTTAGGTTCTTCAAGACCAATTAGTTAAAGCTAGAATTATTTGTAGCTGAGCAGACAGGCAAGTTCCCTAACTCAAACTCGAGTTATTATTTCCGAAGCATGTTAGTGAATAATTATTGTTGATTATTCACATCTATACTGATTATTGAGATTCGCACCTTGTGCAATTGAATTCCTATTCTATTATTATTGAATTGTGAATTAGATTAAAGTTCTTTCAAGCATGAACTGTTTATGAGATAGATCTATGCTATTTGTATCAGCTAGATCAAACATGTTTAAATTTGTGAAATCAAATGTATTTTAAAAGCTGTTCTTATTAAATTGTTATGGTAAGAACTCTTGGCTGAGAAAAAAGATAAATTTGATTAAGGCATGATATTAATGCTGGTTTATTAAGTGTTTATGCATAAATCACAGGGTATGAAAGGCTGATCCCCTTGATTACCAAAACTTTTTAAGAGGTCCAGTTTAAATGCTGAGAACCTTGACAAATGTCTATGGTTATTTCCAACCACTTAGTAATTGTCATTCAATTATTCGAATATTCAATTGTTGACTATTAATTCATGTTTCTTCACAATTTTATACTGTCGTTGAACATTGAAAGCGAAACTTCCTTCTATTCATGATATATCTCCCTTGTGTATAAACTTGCTAAGCAAACTAGTTGCTTACCCTTGCTATATCATGATTTTTATTTCAGCTAAGGCAGAAACGTCAAAAGGGGACAAAGGAAAAGGGAAGGTGCAAGAATAGTTGCCTGATAAGGCTTATGTATTAGTTATCTAAAAATGTTATTTGGTTATGTGAACTCTTATTGTATTAAGGGTATGTTTTTAAGTTAAGGTTAAAGAACCTTGGGACCATGATTGTAAGACGTTATTACTATTTCGATAGACATTGTATGATTATTATTCCGCATTTAGTTAGAAAGTATGTTTGTTGTTGAGTATCGTGAACACCGAATTCGAGGTTAGGAAACCAGGATTTGGGGGTGTCACAGGTTGGTATCAAAGCTATAGGTTATAACCCTTAGGAGAAAGAGTCCTTAGGCTATAACCTGAGAGAATGTAGAGGAATAAAAAGGGATAGAACTCATATAGAGTTATTTTTGGGTAGAAATTTATTATGATCTTAGAATTGAGGATTTGGATCATACGTTGGTGTTATTAAGCTTGTGGATAATTTGAGGAATGTGTATTGATGAGATAATATGGTAAAGCGAAGACCATTAAGTATGGACGATCCATTATAAACTGGAGTTATAGATATTCGAGGTAATTAGATTAATCATTTGATGCTATTGATCAATTCTATGGCTATTGATCAATTTTTGTGGCTATTCATTAGATAGGATATTGGAGTGATGTTGTTTGGAGTTTCTTTGTGATGAAAAGAGGGTACCTTAGAATTTGCTGGGTTAAGGTTTGCAAGAAAGTAATGATTGATTCGATAAATAATGAATATATCGATATTTTGAAGTGTTAGTTAAGTTATTAAGCTTTATGGTGGAATGCCAGGTGAGACAAAGGTAATGAACTCATATAGAGTTGTTAAGCAAAAGTTGAGAGTATTGAGATGAATGATGTTATATGCAAAAAAAAAATATTTAAGAGATGACTGATGGCAATTTAGATTGTTTTGATGATTAGAAAGGAGAGACAACGGAGAGATTATAAGAAATGAACCAAGGGTAGATTTAGTGTCTGATATGAAAAAAAAGTATCTAGAGATGGAATTGAATGATGAGATAATGGAAATCCCTAAGGAGGATCAATTGGAGCCCGATATAAGGAATAGATAGAGGAAATGAAAGAAAAAAAGGTTAAGTCTGAGAGTTATAAGACCTTTGTGAGTCGTAATGAATGAAGAATAGTGGTCAATGTATATGTACTAGTATATCTATGCATGTAAGAAATGTGAATCTCAGTTTTTGTACAGCTAGCAGTATATCTGTTGTAAGTCCCAACTTTGTGTAAGTTGTGGAGTAGTTATGTGAATCCCATCTTGTTGTTAGTAACAGAGGGATAAGTGGATATCAGAAATGCTATATGATGTAAGTAGTACGAGGTACTAAGATGAGCTTATTAGTATTTACTAAAGGTGCCTTGAGTTGATATGATGATGATACATCCCCACTTTTCAGATCTAGGGGAATGCAGTTCTTATTAATCCCATCTTTTGTGTCTTAATGGGATAGTTAACATTTATAGGAACATGTCGGAATTATAAGTGTTTGACACACTAAGGGGTGTATGAATATAAATGTGGTATTATTATTACATGATTGATTGTGATCAATTTGTGCCTTGACTCTTAAATGATAACATCAGTAGAATTTTGCACGATGTGTAAAACAAGAAGGATTTATGTAAGGTTTTGTTTAGAACAAACAATGCCGTCAAGGAGACAACCCCGATATACGAGGGTGGAAGAGTCAGTGAATAACGAGGAGGGTCAGACTGACCCCAAGAGGACCTTTGCAAACTTGTTAGAGGAAACGATGCAAGGCAGACCAGCCATTGCGGTTGTTCGGCCATGAAGTCACATGGCGAACTTTACGGATTTCAAATTACTAGGACCACCAGAGTTTCGTGGGAATACGGATTCGAGTGAAGCCTAGACATGTGTAGAAGAAATGGAGAAAGTTTTCAAGGTCGCAAGAGTGACCGAAGAATAGAAGACTTCATTTGCCACTTTCATGAGGAAGGGTGAGTCAAATTACTGGTGGAAGGCGAATAGAAGCCGAGCTGGGGAAGGCACAACTGCGTGGACTCGTTTTAAGGAGCTGTTTTTCGAAAAATTACTTTCTAGAAAGCACGCAGGCAAGTATGGAGATAAAGTTCTTGGATCTGAAGCAAGATGATATGTTGGTAGCAGAGTACGCAACGAAGTTTAACAAACTAGTTAGGTTTGCTCCACACCAAGTGGACACCGGAGCTAGGCGAGCGAAGAGATTTGAACAAGGGTTGAAGCCCTGGGCGTATAGTAAGGTTGTGGTTTTGCAGATCAACACATTTCCTACGTTACTTAAGGAAGTAATCGTTGCCGAGGAGGAAATGAAGCGTTGACAAAGCACAACCAAGATCAGAAAAGCCATGATGGTCACAAGGAAGGTAGTCGTGGGGGAAGTAACCCGAATAAAAGGAAAGGGATTGATAGCCAATGTTGCGGAGGCAACAAGTCTGGAGGAGAGGTTAAGAAGGGTATATTCGTCCGAGTGTATCTCCGCGGGAAGCGCCAGTTCTGTTCGTAAAGAAGAAGGATGGATCGTTAAGGCTCAGTATTGATTACAGGGAATTGAACAAGGTTACGATTAAGAACAGGTACCCGTTACCCAGAATAGATGATCTGTTTGATCAACTCAAGGGAGCGAAATACTTTTCAAAGATTGATTTAAGGACAGGCTACCATCAGCTAAGGGTGAGACATGAGAATATCCCGAAGACGGCATTCAGAACTCGTTATGGACATTTCGAGTTTTTGGTAATGTCATTTGGACTAACAAATGCACCAGCGACATTCATAGATATGATGAACAGAGTGTTCAAGCAGTACTTGGACAAGTTCGTGGTAATATTCATCGATGACATCTTGGTGTATTCAGTGATAGAGGAAGAACATGATGAACATCTAAGGATTGCTTTAGAGGCATTAAGAAGGGAGAAGCTGTACGCGAAGTTTTCAAAGTGTGAATTTTGGTTGCAGAGAGTGCAGTTTATTGGACACTTTATTGACAGGAATGGTGTTTCGGTAGACCCAGCAAAGGTGGAAGCCATTATCAACTGGGAGCAGCCGAAGACGCCAACAGAGATCAGGAGTTTCCTAGGGTTAGCAGGATACTATCGGAGGTTCATCCAGGATTTCTCGAAGATAGCATCACCGTTGACCAATCTAACCAGAAAGACGGTAAAGTTCGTTTGGACGGGGAAGTGCGAGGAGAGTTTCATGGAATTGAAGAAGAGACTTAGCCAAGCACCAGTGTTGACTTTACCAGACGACACTGGAGGTTTTGTTGTATACAGTGATGCGTCACACAAAGGTCTTGGTTGTGTACTAATGCAGCATGGCAAGGTCATTACGTACGCTTCACGTCAGCTGAAGGACTATGAGAAGGGATACCCGACTCATGACCTGGAGTTAACAGCAGTAGTATTCGCTTTGAAGATTTTGGAGGCACTACTTATATGGAGAGAGGTGCGAGACATATATAGATCACAAAAGTCTGAAATATATCTTCACTCAGAAAGAGCTGAACATGAGGCAGCGCCGATGGTTAGAATTGATCAAGGATTACGACTGTGAGATTCTGTACAATCCGGGCAAAGCAAATGTAGTGGCAGATGCCCTGAGTAGGAAAGGCAGAGAGAAATTAATGAGGCTCACGACTCAGGCAGAGTTGATAAAGGAGTTCGAACGTGTGGAATTGGAGGTTAAGTATCTGATGGAGACGGACGAGAAATTGTTCACAGTGACAGCGAGCCCAACCCTATTGGATCAAATTAAGGAGGCTCAAGAAAAGGATGAGGATTGTGATTCAATAAAGAAGCGAATTGCCGAAGGCGAGGAGCTTAAGTATAAGATTGATAGCACCGGTTGCTAAGGTTTGAAGGGATAGTCTGGGTACTGTTGGATCTGGAATTGAGGAAAGAAATCCTTCAGGAAGCTCACAGCACGAAGTACTCAGTACATCCCGGGAGCACAAAGATGTACCAGGATTTGCGACGAAATTTTTGGTAGCCGAATATGAAACAAGAAGTGGCAGAGTGCGTCAGCCGATGTCTGACATGCCAGCAGATTAAAGCAGAGCACCAATGACCGAGCGGACTACTTCAACCACTAGAGATTCCGGAGTGGAAGTGGGAGCACATCACAATGGACTTTGTGGTGGGAATGCCACCAACTCATAAGGGTTTAGACGCCATCTGGGTAATTGTGGATCGTCTAACCAAGTCTACTCATTTTCTGCCAATCAAGATACGGTACAATCTGGAGCAATTAGCAAAGCTTTATGTGAAAGAGATAGTGTTACGACATGGAGTGCCGGTATCAATTGTATCTGACCGAGATCCGCGCTTCACGTCAAATTTTTGAAAAAGTCTGCAGGCAAGAATGGGAACGCAGTTGAGGTTGAGTACAGCGTATCATCCTCAAACCGACGGCCAGAGCGAGCGAACGATTCAGACCTTAGAAGATATGCTTCGGGCGGTCGTGATGGATTTAAAGGGCAGCTGGGATGACCATTTGCCACTGGTGGAGTTTGCTTACAATAATAGCTATCATGCCAGTATCGGCATGCCACCGTACGAAGCGCTATATGGAAGGAGATGTCGAACCTCGATGTGTTAGGACAAGGTTGGGGAGCGAAGACTGCTGGGACCAGAAATGGTGCAGCAGACTACAGATATAGTGCGGCTGATCAGAAATCGTCTGATAGCAGCCCAAGATCGCCAGAAGAAATATGCCGACTTACATCGTCAGAAGCAGGACTTTGAAGTTGGTAGCTTTGTATTTTTGAAGGTATCTCCCTTGAAAGGAAAGATCCGGTTTGGGAAGAAGGGCAAATTGAGCCCTAGGTTCATAGGACCGTTCGAGATTTTGAGGCGAATCGGCGAGGTGGCGTACGAGGTAGCGTTACCTCCTGAACTTGAGCACATTCACAACGTGTTTCATGTGTCAGTGTTGCGGCCGTATAAACTAGGTTATAAGCACGTTATCACCTATGAACTAATCCAAGTCGAGAAGGACTTAACGTACGAGGAGGTTCCTGTCCAGATTCTCGATAGAAAGGAACAGAAGCGGAGAGACAAGACCATCCATTCCGTCAAAGTTCTTTGGAGAAATCACGCAGTCGAAGAAGCTACGTGAGAACTCGAGGAGAAAATGAAAGTGAATTATCCTTTTTTATTTGAGTAACCCTATTTTTGCAATTCCGAGGACGGAATTTTTATAAGGGGGGAGGGATGTAATGCCCGTGAATTTTGAACGTCATTATTAATTAAATCTAATTTAATTTAATGAGTTAACGTTGTGTTCCATTTAAACCTTTGGGTGTATTGGTGGATTATATGACTATGTAATTTATTGATATAAATTTGTGTTAAAAGAATCACTAGTAGTGTATTTAAACTAGTGAGCAAACCCTAAGACTTTATATCCATAAAGTTGGCAAGGTATTTACTAAATTAAATATTCAAGTAAATTGAATATAGTTAGTAATAATGTGTGCGAATTAATTATGATGGTAATTGTTGTCGAGGTATGGTCCAAATTGGATAATAATAATTAATAGTTAATTTAGTAATTTATTTATTAATCGACTAAGTTACTCAATCATTTATATTAATCATGGGATTGGGTATTAATTGCGTGGCTTATTAAATGAGTTATCATGGAGTCATATTAAATGACCCAATATTATACTAAATAAGATTTGGATTTTATTAGTCTAATTATTTAAATTGAGAGCCCAATGGTATTTAATGTGTGGCCCAAAACCTAGCCACTTGATTTATTAAAGGTGTAACATTAATTTATTAATTAAAGCAACTAGTTGGGACAATATTTTTGAGACAAAATCTCCCTTGCCGTGTAACTAGGATAGAGAGGGGAAAATTACTTTTCAAGGTCCTAGTTAACTAAGTAGTTAGCTTGTGTTGGAAGATGAAAGGGTAGACTTGATGGGATAACCCCTATTATGTCAATAGCCCCCTAATATGTCATAGCTTCCTAGGTTGTCATGGCCACCCTACATCACACTTTTCACTAGCTCCATGATGATAAAAGGTAGAGGTTTCTTGCTATTATCCAATTAGTAAGCCTTTTATCCAAGGACAACAAAGATATGGGGGATATTAGTAACTCTTACACAAAGGACAAGGTGTCAAACTCCCATTGGTGGAAAATCTAATTAGCACACTTAAAGATAAGATTAAGGCTAAATGGAAGGGATAAGGTGAACTCTTATATCCAAGGGGCAAGAAAGATGTGGGGGATAATAGCATGAATTCTAATTTAGCATTATATTTGCAAGTATTCTATCCTTTCATTTCATTTCAAGTTCATTTCTTCTTTTCATCTCCTTCATTCATTTCTCCCAAGCAAGAATATAGAGTAAGAGCTTAGAGAGAAAAAGAAAGTGAGATTAGCATCGTTCATGCATCTCAAGTTCATCACATACTTTGGTAGATCAAGGAGAGTAGCTACAAGATCAAGGTGAAACCCTAAACCATTTCCTTCTTTCTTACTTTGTTTTATTTTCATAGTTTTTGAGAGATTTTGTTCTAAGACTCAAGAATCATTAGATCTTCATGCTTCATGTATAGATCTAATCCTCTTGAGTGTTAGAATGGAGATTCAAAGGAAGAAAAGGAACTTATGTTCTTAAAGGGTAAAAACCCTAGCTTTTCTTCACTTGGATCACCCATAACTTGAGATCTACAACTTGGATTTGTGATCCGTTGAAAGGGAGTGCTAGATACATGAGTTAGCTAGTAAACCCAAGTGGTAGAACACAAATCCAATAATTTTTGAAGCCTTGGGGGCTATTTTTCCAAAACAGTCCAGCTATAAAACTTGAAGCTTTAAAACCCTAAAAGCTTGCTGTCCTCGTTTTTTCAAAGGTTGTTTCGGCCAGTTATGGATCTTTTAAAAATCTGGAAAAAATGATTTTCACAGAGGTACCTTAAGAATTATCTACAAATAGGAAAAAGAACGAACACATTTCGATGTGTAGTTTTTGTGTAATGGCTTTTACCGTGAATGACTCCTAAATATTCATACTCGGATTTCTCACTGTGTGTACCTTAAAATAATATGAAATTTTTACAATATGTTTATATACATTATGAGAGTGTACCCTGAAAATTTCAGAATTTTCTGAGCGAAACTCGATTTATTAAAAATGTAACAAGATTCGGAGGTTTTGAGTACTTTAAAAATAGTAAATCATTTTCTAAAATTCCAGGAAACTTTGTGGATTATTGTTGGATCATATACTATCCAGATCCAGAGGATAATAATTTTCAGAACCTATTTGCTATTTTTCATAATAATATTATAGTTATGGTTAAAAGAAAATAAATGGTTAAATGATGTCATAAATAAGGAAAATGTGATTTTAAGCTTGGATACTCCTAATATTATATATTCTGACTAGTGAGGGGTATTTTGGTGATATTTAATGAGAAATAATATTTATGACCTTTTATGGGTAGTAAAGGAGTTGTTTAATAAAGGGTAAAACAAGTAGAATAAATTGTTTATTCGCCTAATAACTTATTAAAATATTACTATGATATTTGTAATATAAGAATTTGATATTTTTAAGTAAACAAAGAAATATTAAGATTAAAACTTTATGGAAATATTATTGAATGGGTAACAATATTTATTTTACGCATTAATAAATGATTAAGATATTATTAAAATGGCTAATAATATTAGATTAAAATATTATTAATGATATGAGAATTAAAATATTATTAAGAGATTAATAATATTAGATTAAAGTATTATTGGATGATTAAATATTATTAAGATGTTAATAACATTAGTAAACGAATAAAAGTGTTATTAGTGGACTAATAATACCAAGAGGTGAATTAAATATTATCAGGATTGATAATATTAAGTGTCTTATAGGATTTACGATAGTTTATTAACTTATGTGTGCTATGTGATTTGCTTAATTGTTAAATAAATAGCATAAGTAAGCGTTTCGATATACAACTACGCAGTACTAATTGGTAGATCGACGTTATCAATGTTAGGTTCTTCAAGGCCAATTAGTTAAAGCTAGAATTATTTGTAACTGAGCAGACAGGCAAGTTCCCTAACTCAAACTCGAGTTATTATTTCCGAAACATGTTAGTGAATAATTATTGTTGACTATTCACATCTATACTGATTATTGAGATTCGCACATTGTGCAATTGAATTCCTATTCTATTATTATTGAATTGTGAATTAGATTAAAGTTCTTTCAAGCATGAACTGTTTATGAGATAGATCTATGCTATTTGTATCAGCTAGATCAAACATGTCTAAATTTGTGAAATCAAATGTATTTTAAAAGTTGTTCTTATTAAATTGTTATGGTAAGAACTCTTGGCTGAGAAAAAAGATAAATTTGATTAAGGCATGATATCAATGCTGGTTTATTAAGTGTTTATGCATAAATCACGGGGTATGAAAGACTGATCCCCTTGATTACCAAAACTTTTTAAGAGGTCCAGTTTAAATGCTGAGAACCTTGGCAAATGTCTATGGTTATTTCCAACCACTCAGTAATTGTCATTCAATTATTCGAATATTCAATTGTTGACTATTAATTCATGTTTCTTCATAATTTTATACTGTCGTTGAACATTGAAAGCGAAACTTCCTTCTATTCATGATATATCTCCCTTGTGTATAAACTTGCTAAGCAAACTAGTTGCTTACCCTTGCTATATCATGATTTTTATTTCAACTAAGGCAGAAACGTCAAAAGGGGACAAAGGAAAAGGGAAGGTGCAAGAATAGTTGCCTGATAAGGCTTATGTATTAGTTATCTAAAAATGTTATTTGGTTATGTGAACTCTTATTGTATTAAGGGTATGTTTTTAAGTTAAGGTTAAAGAACCTTGGGACCATGATTGTGAGACGTTATTACTATTTCGATAGACATTGTATGATTATTATTCCGCATTTAGTTAGAAAGTATGTTTGTTGTTGAGTATCGTGAACACCGAATTCGAGGTTAGGAAACCAGGATTTGGGGGTGTCACAAAAAGTATATTTATTGTAATATAAATTTTAAACGTCCTAATAATTATTCAAAGTACATTATTGTTAATATTATAGGAAAATTATCCTGATAATACTAATATGTGCTCTACCTATATAAACTTTAAAATTTGTATACTCTCATTGATTTATGAATTGGTTCCAGTAGTATTACTATATAAAGACAGACAAATGTTTAATGGGCTCTAACATTGTTTTTTATTTCTTCTATAAAGAAAAGAATAGGAAAATTAATAAGGTAGGAAGGAAGTCAACGGAAGGGGTGAAAATGATTCTGAGTTGAGTCGAATAGTATTTTACTCAAATTCTACTTAAAAAAAATTTAAGGTGCTTTAATTTGTACTCGAGTTTAAGTACAATTTTGTAATCTTTATTTATATTCAAATTTGACTCATTTTATTATACTCGATTCGACTCGACTCGACTCGAGTTGTGTTTTAATCGAATTACTCACGAGTATTTAAGACATACACGAATCAGAACTGAATCATTAATATTATGATAATGTAAGAAAAAAAAATTAACTCAATCAACTATGTATTTCATAATTCAAAAAATTACATAGTATTAAAATTATATGTTAATACATTATTACTTTTAAAATTAAATTACAAAACCACTGATTACGTACTACTTAGTACATTACATCAACTAAACTTCATAATCAATTTTTTTCAACGTAATACAATAGTTAATAATAATATTGTTCTATTCTTACCCTTAAATAATACCGATTTGGCAAAACTAATGAATTGCCTATTATAGTTGGCACGTTTTACTGATTACAACATTGAAATTTTTATTTTTCACATTACCCCAGTAAACTAATTATTATTTTGAAATTGGGTCATTCTGTTAAAAAAATTAAACGGACGTTAATTTTTTATCAGCAAAACTAATGAATTACCCACTGTAGTTGACACTTTTTATTGATTATATCATTGAACTTTTAGTTTTTCAAATTACCCAGTAAACTAATAATTATTTTGAAATTGGGTCATTCCGTTAATAAAAAATTAAACAAACGTTAATTTTTTATATATGGTTCTAAAAAAGAAATACAAAAATCAAAAATATTACTTATGTGGCAAAAAAATAAAAATAAACACTTGAAAGTGAAAACAAAAAAATCAAAATATTTTGGGTACTCAGATCTTAGATGTTTATCAATTGAAGAAACTTTCTCGCGAATGGAAAGCAATGCATCAACAGCAAAAATGAAAGCGTGATAATTGGCAACAACTACATCTTGCATCTGCCTCTGAATTCTCTCTTCATCCACCCGTAAAAGATCCAACTTCTATCAAATCATAAATACAATCCAACAAAATCAATTTAACCAAATATTAATTACTACCACATGTGTGTGTGTGTGTGTGTATATATATATATATATATATATATATATATATATATATATATATATACAAACACACACACACACATATAGATATAGAGAGAGATTGGGGAAGGGGTGGACCTTGTGGAGGCTATCGAGAGTGAAGGAGATGAGTTCGGAGACATAAAGCTGCTGAGAGTCGGAGGCGAGAGGGAGGAAACCTAAGGCAACACTATTTACTTCATCTATTGTTGTTGGGGATTCAGACTCCATTATTATATCTATTGCTGAACTTTGAGGCTCAATTCAATGTTTTGGGTACTCGAATCTCAAAATTTTCATAAATTTTAGAGAGAGAAAATACGCAGATCTATTTGATCTGGAAGAAGGGGGAGAAGAGAGAGATGAGAGGAAGGAAGAGAGAGAGAGAATAAATCAGATTTATTTATTTTCTTTTTTCTTTTTCACATTCACGTAGGATAAAAACTAAAATGATTTAACAGTCGTGAGACAGAGATAACAGAATGACCCAATTTCAAAATAATAATTAGTTTACTAGGGTAATTTGAAAAATTAAAAGTTAAATGGTGTAATAAGTAAAAGTGTCAACGACAGTGGGTAATTCATTAATTTTGCTGATAAAAATTAACGTCCGTTTAATTTTTTTAACGGAATGACTCAATTTCAAAATAATAATTAGTTTACTGGGGTAATTTGAAAAATTAAAAGTTCAATGGTATAATCAGTAAAACTTGCCAACTGCAATGAGTAATTTATTAGTTTTTCTATACTGGTTTAGTTTTAAAATGACTATTGGATAATTATTTGGTGATATTGATGAAACTACATATAACATCATTGACTCGAAAAATGGGTTCCTAATTAATTAATTTTTTTCATCAAAAGATAGTCTAAACAACATGTATATTTCTTTTACATAAAAAATTAGCTACATATGTAAAACAAAATGAAAATCTTATATTAAGAAAATATTTAAATTAATATTTAAATGAAACAAATCATCATTATAAAAATAATACTCTCTCCATTCTAAAATATAGGATCAAGTTTAATTTTTTAAAATTAATTTAAAATATTTATACTTCAAAATTGAAGTTAGTAAAGTAAATTAGTAATATATGATATTCATTCTTTCATTCTTGGACGAAATATGATTTCATTAATATTTGAGGAAACCTTTTAAATACGATATATCTTCCTTTTGAGTTCAAATTGAGATTAGAGTTCTATTCCAAATCAAAATCAGGGTTTATAACCATTAATAGAAAAATAACTCTTACCTTTCGAAAATTAAAATTATAGTATCAAATTTTATTTTTCAAATTTAATTTGAGATACTTTATAATTCAAAATTTTATTAATTTATTAAACTTTTAAAAATAACAAATTTTGTAATTAATACCACTATTTAGATAGTTTACAGTTTTCTTAATTGTATGATTTAAAATTTAATATAATTTATATCATTTTTTAACTTAAAAACATTTTATGTTAACTTTCAAAAATTAATATTGATCTTTTATTTTGAACCATAAAGATTAAATAATATAATTAGTAGTAATACATAATTTATAATTTTTATAGTTGTACACTAATTAATCGAGTATACTCGATACTATAAACGAGTACGAATAATTGAATCGATATTGAAGTAGGGATCAGTAAGATAATGAAAATTTGATACTCTAAATGAGCGAATAGTAGGATACTCGGATTCGACTCGTATAAATGTCCGAGTGTCAAAATGGATTTGAATTCGACTCATTTAGGTATCGAATCCGAATCTCGCTCGACATCCCCTTAAGGGTTATCAAACAACCCCTTACATCTATTTAGAATCCTTTTTTAGCTCTTTTTCTTTTTCTTCTCCTATATATATATATATATATATTGGATAAGATCACAAACATAGACTGATTTTGTATGTTTTGATTTCTCATTTGTCACTTTGGAATCCCTTTTTGCTTCGATGTGGTCTTTCTTTTGATAAGATCACATGTATAGTTTGTGGGCCCAAGTGCATATTAGGGTTTACATGACCTAATTGAATTAAATGTACAAATTAGGGTTCATGTGACCTAATTAAATGTACAAATTAGGGTTTATAAAAACCTAACTAAATGCGCTAGACCCGGGGGAAGTCTCCACGTGATCCAAGGCAGAAGACTCGTGGATGCGACCCATTTTGGGAATTGATTGAGGGCAGTTTGGGCATTACTTTGATGATTAAAGGGCATTTCTGGAATTTTCCCTTTAAAACATGACTAAAGGGTATTTCAGGAATTTTCCTTAAAACATGTGCCTGGCATGTGACTATTTCCTAGGAAAGCTCTATAAATAGCCCCTCTATTCTAAGAAAAGGGGATCGCTCTCAAGACATTATACTTAGACTCTTGGAAGCTCATTACACTTGGAACTCTCTCACAACTCGAACACTCAAGAAGGCTCTTGGAATCCCTGCTACCCTAACCCGGTTTCCGGATTCTGAGAGTTCTGCCACGTGTCATTGGAATAATCGTCCACCTGTTCTTCTCCCATCTTCAATCAATCAATCAATTCCGTGCTCTTCGTGGATTTCTCTCCTCCCCAGTCAACACGAAACCCTAACCCTAGTAAGGTGTAATTTCCTTGCCCACATAGTTTAACCTTATTATTATTATTATTATTATTATTATTATTATTATTATTATTATTATTTAATCTTCTACAAATCACAATCCTTATATATAATGGGAAAACTGTAATTATGTAGAAATAGGACCCATGTTCTCGAAGAGGAGTCACGTGCTTGCTGTGGTGATTCATTTTTGGGCAGATGAATCATTCTAGAAGAATTGATTACATTTTTTTAGTAATGGAAGGGAACAGAATCGCTTTTAACAATATACGCACGAAGAACGATGTGTCTTTTAATAATATTTTAAAAATATATTCGTGTTGAAATATAAAATTATTATTAATTTTTTTTTAAAATTAATTTAAAAATATTTTTAAACTTAAAATTAAAATAAATTTATTTAATCTCATATAATAATAAATATTATAAATTATCTAATTAATTACAATCAAAACAATAAAAATTGTATTTTGATTTGTTTAATTATTGTAAATATATTAATATTTATGAATAATTTTTTTGTCGATTTTAAAAAAAGTTGTGCATGCACTTTGGATTTCGTCCGAACTGTTCCACATATTCCCACGCATTATGCACCAATTAGCCACTTTGCGTCTCTCTCAAAAGAGAAAATATTACAAAATCTTATAAAGGAGGACACAGTTGTCCAGTACTCATTATTTATAAGTTGACATGATACGATTCACATTACAAATATAATAAAGTTGAATAGTTAAATATATATTTACTTTGTCATTAAAATTAGTGTTATAATATTATTAATAGTCTTAATTATATATATATATATAGAATAATTCATAACATATATTTTTTATGAAACTTTATATAGTATACATTATATATACCATTGAAAATCAAATAAAACGGTCAAAATTTGAAACTGAAAATCGACGTCCGCTACTATTAGTAGCGGACGGTAAAAAAACACATATCATCTGATACTTATAATAGCGGACGCTAATCAGAATAATAGTTTGATTTTATTAACTAGAGTTTAGAGTTTATTAACTAGGATTTATAGTTTATTAACTCTCTTTTTTAATTGGGTTTAGGGTTTATTAACCTTATTAACCTTTGGATAATAAATCCTAAATCTTAGTTAATAAACGCTAAACCTTAGTTAACAAACCATAAACCGTGATTAATAAACCCTTAACTCTAGTTAATAAACTCTAAACTCTAGTTAATAAACCTTAAACTCTGATTAATAAATCTTAAACCCTGGTTAATAAAGTCAAACCGTTATTCTGATTAGTGCCTACTACTAGTAGTAGCGGATGATATACGTTTTTTTACCGTCCACTACTATTAGTTGTGGATGTCTATTTTCACTTTCTAATCATGGCTGTTCCTTCTTATTTTCAATGGTATAGATGATGTATGCCATGTAAGAATCCATAACAAATACATGCTATGGATCATTATATATATATATATGTGTGTGTGTGTGTGTATTGATATACACATTATTTTCAAATTTTCTTTTTCTAAAATCAGTTATATCATTCATTATATTAACTCTTTAAAATTATATTACATGTTTTCTAATACAGAAATTGAGCATGCTTCGGCATTTGATATTATCAAATAAACGGTCTGAGCTATCACAGGTAGTATTTAAGAGGAAATGCATGTTTCTTTCGTGTAATAAATAAAATTGTAATTCTTTGTACATAAATTATAGGTTTCGCATAATAAAGTGAGAGCTAATGCATAACAAACGGTGATTATAAGACTTTATATGGTCATCATGTACATTTTGCGCTATTCATTATAAGATTTGATGATCATAATTTAAAAATACAAGTCTTCTACTATAATATTGTGTTGCGGTAGGGAGTATTTTTTTTTAAATCGATGTCGTATGATCTATAAATGAATGACGTGGATATGGTGGTCGGAAAACTACTTGTATGCCTTTTTTTGCCTACAATTAGTAGGGATATATATCATATGTAAAAATAAGAACATATTGTAGGGTAATTGAGTATACTTGGTTCATAAGTTAATCTTGTTCATCATGTAGTGACACTATTTGGAAATTGTTAGGAGTGAATAAGATAGATGTCCAAATTGTTTCAGAAAAGAACATTGCACCACCTTCTCCAACACCTAGCCATTTGAGAATCTTCAAGCTTTTAGTTTTAGACCAAACTGCTCCCGCCCATTATCATGTCCCCTTGGTTTTGTTTCATCTCAACAATATTACAACTAATCTCGATGCTGTCATTTCTGATCAACCGAAAAAACTGAAGCGGTCTTTGTCCAAGACCTTAACCCGCTTTTACCCTTTTGCCGGAAAGGTGCAAGATGATTTTCAAATTGATTGTAATGATGAAGGGTTGTATTACGTGGAGATTCGACACTACAAAAAAAAGGTCTATTTTTGATGGAATTTTTCGTTAGAAATTAGCTTATTCCGTCGACTTTAATTTATTTTCGACGGATTTTTCTGTCAGAAATTCGGTCAGATAAAAGATGGTCGGGGATTAGTCCGTTGAAAATTAGGTCGGAATTAATTATGTCCGACGAAATTATTTCTGACCAACATTTCGTCGAAGATAATATATTTCCAACATAACTATTATCGACTGAATAATTTCATCGGATTTAAGTCTTACACGTGTCACCCTTATTGTGACGCCCCCAAAATAGCTCAACACAACCTATTTTGAGTCGCCAAATACATACTAGAAAATTCAAATACAAATTTTTTTATTTACACCTATTATACTGTTGTGCAAAATACGACAACACACATACTGTGAGTTTCAATACAAATATTGTACCGTATATAGTATGACAGTATCCAGACCCAAATTAAGTCCTCAATACAATCATTGTCGCACTATTTTGCAATGGATTGAGGATTATTATAGCCACCAACTCGGACCACCACTCAATTCATCTGTTTTTCCCGCTAGACCCAGCTACATTCTTATTACCTGAAAGGAATTGTGAAGCAAAATGGTGAGCAAAATTAGCCCAATAAAGAATATCATAATTAAAACAACGAATACAATTTATCGTTAGTCTTCCACAGTGATAAATCATAAATTTAGAACATATGGTAGATGATCTAAGTTTTTAACAATAACTACAGCAGAATGAGAAATCCATTAGAAGAGTCAAATAGAACATAGTGTCTATTATCTTCTCCCATTTAAAAAAAAATCACCATTTATATTTTACTCCTATAACATCAATCAATAATTCCTCAAGCCAAAATAAACTTTCACCACCTGCCTTTGCCTATTACACCAAAAACCATGAGTTTACCAATACACATTTCATGTTCATAATCATGCAAATCACTAGTTTATCTTTGCACTACGAGCCAAATATATTCAATTGTAACACCAATGGTCATGATCATGTCAATCAACCATCCATCTTTGCACTACGGGCCAAAGATATTCAATTGTAACACCAATGGTCATGATCATGTCAATCACCAGTCCATCTTTGCACTACGGGCCAAAGATATTCAATTGTAACACCAATGGTCATGATCATGCCAATCACCAGTCCATCTTTGCAGTATTGGCCAAAGAGAACTTTCACCACATGTCTTTGTCTGTAACACCACAGGTCATCATTATACCAGTCTATAGCCTTCGGTCATAATCATATCAATCAACACTTATTCTTTGCACTCAAGCCAAAGAGAAATTTTACCATAATGATTATAATAATGATATAATGAATGGACAGAATAATTAAAATAATAAGTTAAAGAATAAACATTAGAGATTTATAATTTAATTTTACATAGAGTCCAATAATGTCCAAACTGTCAATACGATGGCCAAATTGTCAACACGATATTCAAAAAATCGAGTTGAGTTCTTGATTGAATATAAAATTCAGAAAATATAAGTTTCACTGATGAGTGCAAAATATTCTACTAATTTAATTCCTTTATGTTTAGTTTATTGCATGTCTTATGGTGTATATGAACTTATTAAGGTACTTGATGATTTTAGGGATAAATGGAGCTAAAGTAGGAAAACGGGAGAAAAAAATTTATTTTTTGGAAAAATTGATGAACTCGCCCCGACGAGTTCATGAAGGCCAACCAATCCGCCCTGGTGAATTTTTCTCTGCCCAACGCGCTTTGAAACCACCCCGGCCCGGTCTCCTCTGCTGAATTCACCCCGACGAATTCCCTTAGTGCAAACCAATCTGCCCTGACGGATTCAGCGTAAAAAAAGGAATTATTTTGCTTCAGGCCAAAAAATCTTGAGGAGTTCTAATTGCAATTAGATTGTTATTTCTTAGAATATTAGGATATTATCTTAGGACTATAAATACATGTTATTAGTTAGGTATTAGGGGGATCTACATTATCATCTACATTAGAATTTAAACCCTAATTTTGCAAGATTAAAGGCATGTCGAGCTAAATTCTCTATTTCAGTTCTAAGGGATGTTGAACCTTCTTTATAATTAATAGTTTGATCAAGTTACTTTATTTATTCCTTCTTGCATAAAATTTATTCTGATAATCTGATTTAATTGATTGCATGCTATTTTATCTGATTGATTTAATATGGTCAGTTAGATTAATCTGATTAATATCATCTGCTAGATTACAGGATAGTATTACCTGTAACTGATATTGATCCTAATCATAAGGAGTAATTAGTAATACATGATTGTGGAAAACTTTTGAGTATTGCTAAGATTATCAGAAGACATGTTAAATAATCCGAGCTTGAGTGATTATTGCTTGGAATAGTCTAATTTCCTAATTCTTAATGTCGCTGTTATATTAAATCTAGAGAGCTTGTTCTAGGTTGTATAATAGTTAGAATATTGTGAAGAGCTTGTTTCATTGAGTGATAATCTAAGGAGAATTTCGGATAGCAGAGCTTATTATTATCTAGGACTATTAGTTTCATTGAAGGATAAATAATTGCTAAACTTGATTAATCTATTGTTGTGAAAAGGTGATACTGAACTGAAGAACTAAATTTTTTAATTCAGATAGTCAGTGGGTGAGTCTAGTGCAGATAGTACCAAAGAAATCTAGAATCACGGTCATCGAGAATGACAACAATGAGTTGATGCCCACACGTATGTAAACAGGATAGAAAGAGTGTGTATTGATTAATGAAAATTAAATGTTGTAACTAGAAAAGACCAACTAGAAAAGACCACTTTCATCTCCCGTTTATTGATCAAATGTTAGAAAGATTAGTTGGGCATGCTTATTATTGATTTCTAGATGGTTTTTCAGGTTATAACCAGATTGTGATCGCTCCCGAGGACCAGGAAAAGACGATATTTACATGTCCATTCGGTACTTTTGTATATCGTAGGATGTCCTTTAGACTTTACAATGCACCAGTTACTTTTCAAAGATGCATGGTAAGTATATTTTCTGATCTTTTAGAAAATTGCATTTAGGTCTTTATGGATGATTTCACAATTCATGGTGAATCTTTGGATAAATGCCTAGATAATCTGACTCGTGTGTTAGATACTTAGAGACTAATCTTGTTCTTAATTGGAAAAAGTGTCATTTTATGGTAGAGCAAGGTATAGTACTTAGATATGTTGTTTCAGCTAGGGGATTATTCACATTTCTAATATCACAATTAAAATTTAATAGTAAGATTCAGGTAAAAATATTAGATGAAGTACAAACTATTAAAGATATTTTAATCATTTTTAGGAATTTTCATCATTTAATGATAAGACTGGAGAAACGAATAATAATTTCTTACCATAACATAGAAGTATGAAAGAAAATGACATACGTTACCTCAATTAGCAAGCGACTAGATATTGCTTTCTATGAAGTGTATCAACTTGAATAGTACTTGTACTTTTACTAATCTTCACTAATACTCAAGATAGCCTAGTACACTTAGAGAGAACTTAAGAAATTTAGAGAGTGAAATGAAGTGTAAGTAAGGAAGTTATGAATTTCCTTATGTTAACTCTTCCTATTTTTAGGAAAAATGTTTAGTACACCAAATTCGACTTTCGTTTGATTTTTAATAAAATATTCTTAGCACACCGAATTTGACTTTCGTCTGATTTTTAATAAAATATTCTAATAAAACAAATAACTTTATATATAATATAAAAGTTTTCTGTTTTATATAAAAAGTTTTTCGTTTTATTAATATTATAATAATAATAAAACCAATAAGGCGGATCTCACTAGAAGAAAATTTCGGTCGACGATTTGACAAATTGGCAAATGTGGGGTCCATAATAAGCCAAACTTATGACAAACGTTTCATGACAAACCCCAAAAATTGAACAAATAACTACCACACATCACTTATCTTTAATCAACAGATTTTCAATCGTTCAATAATTATTCACCATTAATATTATAGACTCACAATATTGACAACCAGATCATTCCCAAGAAAAGGGAGCCCTTTGTAGAAACGACGCACAATTAAATAACTCATTTCCTAGACGTTGTCAATAATGCTAACTGGTCTAATAATATCATATCAAATAATATGAGTTACTGTGACAATTGTTGATTTAACAATATGAAATACTATGCAAAGATTACTAAAACAATTATTGAGTCAATAATATGAAATACTGTGCAATACCGTGTGCTACTGTAGAATACCGTGTGCTATTGTAAAATAATGCGTGCTACTGTAGAATAACACATGCTACGATTCTTTTATTACTGGGTATTTCAATAGTTACAGCTGATAATACCGTTGACAAAAAAAATAATACTGTCATTTTTCGTATCCGACAATTAGTCATTATTGGGCCCACCAATGATTTGTTATTTCGGCACCGTCGTACTTTAACGAATATAATATTTTTCGGCAGAAAGAATATTCCCCGAAAAAAAGAATATTTCTCGACAAAAAGAATATTTGCCGACATACTATTTATCTGATAATTTGCATATATCACCCTTAACTATAACATTTTATCAATTAAACACTTTACTATTTCGAATAATACTCATAAAGAAAAATAAACTTTTATTTCATAAAAGTCGGGGTCTTACACTTATAATAAAGTATGGTCGTTTGTTTCCGGCAAAAATTTCGTCAGATATAACATATTTCCGTCAAAAATAACATTTTCATAATAAATTATACTAGTTTGTTTCTGACGGTATTTTCGTCGGGCATAACATATTCCGTCAGAAATAACGTTTTTTTAATATTTTTTTTGTTTTTGTAGTTTTCAGGTTTTTAAACCACATTTTTGTACATGTAAACCTGTTTTATCCTAACAACACATACACGAATATATATCAAGAACACATACAACATAACTATACCAACAACAATATATATACACGTCCTAAACAATAACAAATATAAATTACTATACCAACAACAACATATATCGTCCCCAACAATAACAAATATAAACTAATTTACGATAAGTTATACAAAAAATTGGTTAAAAGTACAATGATTTACAAAACTAAACTAAAATACAATGATTTGCAAAAAATAAAGCTAAACTACAATGATTTACAAAAAATCAAGCAAAACTATAATGATTTACAAAAAATCAAGCTAAACTAGTACTACCACCGTTGTGACGAAAATCATCGGGTGGGGGTCGACGGTGCTGCTCTGGTGTCTAAAAATCATCGCCATCATCCCCCCTGCTCGGCATCGCCACCCTGCTCGGGTTTATGTAATGTTGCATTTGCTGAGGTTGATGTGGAAAATAGGGTTCTTGGGTTGATATTAATTATCTTTTGTTAAGTATTTGATTATATAGTCTTATCTGAGTTAGGATTAACTTGAATAGTTTGGATACACCCACACACTTTAAGGATTATAATTTGTTGTGGAATTGATGAATAGGTTGAGTTTTTAAACTTTGCATGTCCTTGAATTTTGCTGGGAATTATTAGTTATATGTAATCTTTAAGGTCATATTTTAGATTCATATATATTAATTTGTTGCTTGAGTTAGTTGCTTGTTAGAGTAGTTTCTTAGTTTTTGTTTTGGTTTTGCTTGAGGGCAAACAAATGTTTATGTTTGGGGGTATTTGATGAGTGAGCTTTATACTTATGAATTGGGTAGTATTGACTTGATAATTTTGTGAGTTCTTAAATATTTTTAGTTCATTTTGATGCATTTTAGTGTTTTTGTGTAGAAATTAGAATTTGACTCCAAATGATATGAAAAAGCGATAAATGATGGAGTATTAGTCATGATTGAGAAGCAAAACGCAACATTTGATGTTTGGCCTGCATCGAGTGTCGGCAGCGTGCAGCAAGAGTCGTCTCATGGGCATAGTGAAGCGGACGAAGTAAGTTTGGCACGACGTTGACATGGGCAAGCGAGGTTAGGCGCGCATTGACGCGAGGTTGGCGTAGAAAGTGCCTAGCGCTGCGGCACTAGTATTAAGCGTTGCGGCGCTAGTGTGCTAGAAAGGCAGCGCTGCGGAGCTACTATGTAGGGTTGCGGTGCTGTTTTTGTGTGTGTGGGCTTGGCTGATTAGATATTGTGTAATCCTATTCAAATTGGGACACTGTGCGAAGTTGAGTTTGGCTAGGGTTGTGCATTTTTAAGCTGTGTATAGACTTATAAATATAAGGAAAGCCTGATAATATATATATATACATCAATATATAGATACACCAATATTCAAAAAATACACAGAAGTTAGGGCTTTGTCAGATTTAGAAGAGTAAGGAGGAAGATCAAGGGAGGAATGCTGAGTTGGAGATTGAAGCTGCGGTGACACAGTTTTAATTCCTATTCTCTGTTCTTTTCTTCTTTGTAATTTAAGATGCTTTTTAATTGTTTGATGATGTTCTTAGACTTTATTATGAACTAATTCTTTATTTAAGATTGCAATAGAACCCGATGCGTAATTTAAATTAATTCGCTATCTTTTGGTTAGATTGATTATGTTTGAATCATTTATTATATTTTGTGTTTAATTTATAATTGTTTGATCAACAATTATCTACTAAATTCTAGATGAAATTGAAAACTGAATTCTGGAGTTAGATCTAGATATGATAACGTGTGATCTTGATTATTCTTTAGGTTAAATGTCATGATTTGTGTATAACATAGGGATATACCTATGTGCCACATGTAACTTTATTTGAGAATTGATACTTAATGAATTTGTTCTTAATTACTTCACATAGGAACATAATGATTAATTAGAATAGATATTTCAAGGAGCTAAAGATTGCATTTCTGAGAAGGAAAACTAGAGAGAAAGATATTAACAAGCATCAATTCGAGATTCAATCCAAAAAGGGGTTTTACCATTCTATCTTCTAGCATTTCATTCTTACTTTACAATTTCAAAGCCATGTATTGTACTTTGAATATGATGTTATCCAGAACTATCATGAGCTAATTGTTCAATTCTAAGATTCAATGGAACCCAACTCATAGTTTATGTTGAATTCTCTCTCTTTGAATATTAGTTAGACTCTTGTGAATTAGAATTCATAGCCTATGTTTATGGATTAATTACTTAGCCCGTAATTACCTTGGTAACCTATATGAAATTGAGAAATGGAATATAGTGTTGAGACCTAGTTATGAATTCATGTGAAAATTGGATATTCTTATGGGTAATGTATGAGATTATGTGACATGAGTCTTATGTATTATTCTCAAGAGTTGATAATTTGATTGTATTTAGGATAGACATATACCTAAACACCACATGTATCTATTTGAGAATCCTTGCTTAATGATTTCTATTGTGAAAGTGGGTAATTGATAGAGTAGTTAATGCGATTTTACGTGACATGTGTCTTGTTAATTGTTCTTGATATGAGATTCTCGCTAGTGTGTAGAATAGAGATATATCTATGCACCACAATAGGAAATACGTATTTGACCATCGAGAGAGGCTTGTATATACTTGTTATTTCTCGGGTAACAATTCTTGTGTTCTAACTAGTTGAAAAAGAGAGAGTTGTGATTTACAAATGAAGAGTTGGGGAAAATTATAATCTTAGATCTTTCTATCTTGAATTCTATCCGTGTTTCGTTAATCCTTGCTTTCTTAATTATCTTTATTTAGTTTTAATCAACAACAAAATCAAATCATATTATCATTATTTAAGTAAGATTAATTTATCATGCGATTGGTAATTGGTAGTTATTTGACATAATTCCTCGTGGGTTCGACACTCTACTTATCTTATATTACTTGTGGACCGCGTATACTTGCACGTGTTTTATTGATTGTGAAATCTACCAACAAGTTTTTGGCGCTGTTGCCGGGAAATTGTTTTTCTAATAATTTTACCAATATTGATTAAAGTCGAATTGATCTTAATTTAGACTTGTGTTTAATACTTCATTTTATTTTGTAGGTACTCTTGATTTGCATGCGCCGAGCACAAAGTTTAGAGTTATTTCCTTACGATCCTGAGATCGAGAGAAATATTCGAAGACTAAGAAGAGACCAAGAAACTATGGCGGCAGAGGAACAAAAAGCATTGAGAGACTATGCAACGCCGCAGATTAATGATTTGCAATCTAGTATCACAAGGCCAGCAATAACTGCAACTACCTTCGAAATTAAACCGGGAACAATACAAATGGTGCAAAACTCGGTAATACAAATGGTGCAAAACTCAGTACAATTTGGGGGTATGGCTAATGATGACCCTAATGAGCATTTGTTAAGCTTCATTGAGATATGTGATACTTTCAAATTTAATGGAGTGACGGATGATGCTTTGAGACTTAGACTTTTTCCATTCACATTGAGAGACAAAGCTAAGAGTTGGCTTAACTCATTACCACCAGGTTCCATCACTACATGGGCAGACTTAGCATAGAAATTTTTGGCAAAATTCTTCCCTCCTGTAAAATCTACTAGATTGAGAAATGAAATTGCAACCTTTGAACAACATCATGGAGAATCATTGTATGAGGCATGGGAGAGATACAAAGATTTGCTTTGAAGATGCCCTCATCATGGATTACCTCAATGGATGTAATTAAACACCTTTCACAATGGATTGGGATCTCACACTCGATCTTGATTTGTTAGAGGTCATGACTGCAAATAATTACCAATGGCCAACTTCTAGAATGAATCAGTAGAAAGTGGTCGGGGTTTTAGAAGTGGATGCCATCACGTCCTTAGCAGCTCAGATAGCAGCTATGTCAAAGAAAATTGATTCCATAGTTGATTCAAAAGTGTAGCAGGTAGCCCTTGTTTGTGAGCTTTGTGCAGGGACTCATGCCAATGACCAATGTCCCATTAATCCTGAGGCAGTTCAGTTTGTGAGTAGTTACCAAAAACCACCAAATCCATACCAAAACACCTACAATGCTGGAAATAGGAACCATCCTAACTTTTCATGGAGCAACAACCAAAACCATCAACAAGCTCTAAGACCACACCATCCACAAGGGTTCCAAAATCAGCAACAACATCATGCAGCACAAACTTCACAACCAGAAAGAAAGCCAGACTTAGAAGAGATCGTGATAAAATACATAGCCAATAATGATGTTTTGCTTAAAAGCCAAGCTGTGGCAATCAAAAGTTTAGAAAATCAAGTAGGGCAAATGGCTAGTTTGCTGTCAAATAGACCCCAAGGATCTCTTCCCAGTAGTAAAAACTAACCCGAGGAGAGAAAGGAAAGAGGAATGTCAACCAGTAACACTTAGAAGTGGAAAACAAACCCTACAGGAACCTGAGGTTCAAAAGGAGGCAACCCATTCATGCCCCTCTCCAAACTTGCTTTCTACTAATTGTTCTAAGGAAATGGACAGTAGTGTGCAACTTGAGTCAGAACAGAGAGATACCACTGATAAAGCCTGTAATATTCTGAACCCTAATAAGATTTGTATATGTAAATTATGTGTTTATTAAATGAAATTTCTTATTCCGACTTTGTGTTATGTGATGATATACTCTGATGAACGGTTGTTCAGGTAATCTTTGAAAATCTAATACGATTCGAAAACACTATCGTATACGTTTAGAATTAGAACGTATAACCTAAAATTAGATATCAAGAAGTTTAAAACCTTAACCCTAATGAGATTTGAAGTTTGTAAGATATATGCTTAATAAAGATTGAAATGATATTTTGAAACTGGTGTTTTATGATTATATTATGTAAACGATGAATTAGGTCAAATAAAAAATTTTTGTCAAGCTGCTTAGTCGTGCTTACATTGACAAAATTATTTGTAGTGCTTTCCACGATTTCACCAAGAAGCATCCTGACAAATTATTTTTGACAAGTTGTTGTGTCGTGCTTGAGAATGACAAAGTGATTTGTCGTGCTTACGGTAACAAGCTGCATTGTTGAGCTTGTAAGATATTTTCATTGAGGAGCTTAGAAGATAAGTTCAATTGCAAGCTGGATTGTCGAGCTTGAAAGATATTTTCATTGAGGAGCTTAGATTGCAAGCTGCATTGTCGAGCTTGGAAGATATTTTCATTGAGGAGCTTAGAAAATAGGTTCAATTGCAAGCTGCATTGTCGAGCTTGAAAGATATTTTCATTGAGGAGCTTAGAAGAATATTTTAAGAATATGTTAGGGTCAAAAGTGTAATAAGTTGAGCCCCTAACGTGCACTTAGTGAAACTTGATTTTTCTATAAATAGCAAGCTCAGTTCATTCATTCCTTTCGATTTTTCAACAGCAGTTCAAGAGCAAAAACACTCTATATTTATATTCTGAGAGATATTGTGAGATAAAAATTACTTTCTAAACATCGAAGCGCTGCGCGATTGGAAGTAAAACTAACAACTAAAAGAGGTATTACTCTAGTGGTTATTATTTTTATTCTTCTTTATATATGTAGTAAAAATATACTTTTACAAGCAGTTATAATGCCCAAATTATTTTAAGTATATAGTACAAAAATCCTATTTACAAGTATTTATAATGCCCAAATTATTTTAAGTATATAGTATAAAAGTCCTATTTACAAGTAGTTATAATGCCCAAATTATTTTAAGTATATAGTATAAAAGTCCTATTTACAAGCAGTTATAATGTCCGATTTATTTCTCTTATATATTAGAAAATATACTTTTATAAACAGTTACTATGTCCGACTTTCTTCAACTATTTACTAAAAATATTCATTTTACAAGCAGTTATAATGCTGAAATTTTCTCAAATATAATAGCCGAATATTCATTTTATAATCAGTTATAATGCCCGATTTATTTCAAACATAGTAAACGAATATTCATTTTGCAAGCAGTTATAATGCTCAATTTATTTTAAATATAGTTGAAAAATATTCATTCTATAAGCAGTTATAATGCTGAAATTATTTCATGTATAGTAGAAGCAGTCTTATTTATATGCAGTTATGATACCTGAAATAAAACTTAAAAGATTTAATTGTTAAACGCTTATTTGTCTACATAAACTTATAATCGTGTAGGATTTACAACGAACGTTTAGACCGTTATATTAACTGTAAAAGATATACGAGGCAAGTCTCCAAACCTTGTTACATTTATGCAAGTATTATACATCTTGTTATCAATTATTGTGAAGTTATTGCTTCTTGTTCAGCATAACTTAAGAAATGAATCATTATTCATATTTTTTATTTGAGCATAAATTATTGTGTCAAACCAAATTGTTTTGGCACGACATCTTATACTGAGAAATAAAATGCCTAGGTGGAAGGTTAAAAATCGTCGATTATATATTGACATAAAATTGTAGGATGATATGCATACTCCTAGGATATTAGTAGGTTGATCCCCTACGAGATATCCGAAATCAAGCTGTTCTAAGTCATTGAAGACTGATAGAACTGATTGAAACATATGGTTCATGTACTGAACCCTCAATTATATATTTTTGACATCTTTCAACTCAAACACATTGTGTTTGCGTTTTCAAATAAACTTGTTAAGCATTTGTAGCTCATTCTTGCGTACAACTTTCTTTGTAGTTTTAGATGGTAATCCCGGAACTTCAGAGACAGATAAGGGAAAAAGCCATGTTAATTAGTTTTATCCTACTGTTGTGAATGTTTTCAAGTCTTATAAAACTTTTGTTGTAATAAAAACATAGTACTGAGAATGTTGTAACTAAACTTAAACTTATTAAATATATATCATCTTTTGTTACATCTCTTACATTGTATTTACATTCTTAGTTAAGTGAGAAAGTAGCATTCGATCTAGTACAATATCCCTATGAAATATACATCTGAATGAGGGTATTTAAATGATACTGGAAGTTCTGTAAGCGCCGAGGTTACACTTAATGAGCGTCGGTAAGGTGCCACCTTTACCGAAATGCGCCCCTCAGTTCCAAGAACAATCTTATCATTAATACTGTGAATGTCAGATAGATAGGGAATATCGATATGAAAGAGATATTCATAAGATATGAATCTATACATCCAAGTGAAGGTATCCAAACACAGTTAATGTTTTGGCTGGAGCTATTACATGTTATAGGGTACTGTGAACCTTGGATAGATAAAAGTTATATATTATTGAATGTTTATAGTTGAATAGTTTCACGTAAGTACCAAATCTACTATAGGGAGTGTAGAGAATTTGGGGGCGTCACAGGTTGGTATCAGAGTTGTAGATTATAGCTCTAAGGTAGTTAAGAAATACCTTAGGATATAGTCTTTGAGTCCGTAAAATACTTAATTATATATAAAATAATCTTAAAAGCTTTATATTATGTGTAAATTTGCTTTACTCTAATACTAAACAAGTAAAATTCGTTTGTAGGATGTCAAAGACAAATTGAAATGACCTTCTAGTGATAGATCACCATATAGGACAATGGGAGACTGATAGTGATCCAAAGAAAGAGCCAGAAGAGATATACCCCACACTAGGATCACCAGAGGAAGAGGACCCTGAGGAGGAAGAACTCTTACATGACCAAGAGATACTAGATGCTGAGGAAGCTGAAAATCTTATAGATAAACAGTTAGTAGATCCTGATGAGGAGGTTGAAGCTAGCCAGATGATGAGTGTTGACATACACAAGGAGATAGTTACGGGGATGGTTCAGCAATCGACCGAAAACTTAGAGGCTGCCAACTTTTGGACATACATAGCTGAAGGTTTGTTAGAGTGTGAGAGGGGTACTACTCGTTGTCTTAGGACACTCCTCCAGAGTACCCAAAAGGAAAAGCAAGATGCACAAATGCAGTTATACCGAGCTGATAAGGGATGTCGTGATACATTCGACGACTTAAAGCATCGGGTGCTTAGATATCCAGTAGAGGAGAATAAGGTAGACTATATGATAGATCGATCAGTGGTATGCCACATGGTCCATGATGCCTATAAAGAGGCGTGTGGTCGTTAAGTCTAGTATAGTACTTAGGTTTATTTTTCGCAGTTTATATTATAAAGATTTTGGTTGTAAAATAGGGAATCCCTTGTACTAACTAGTGGTAGTATAAACTACTAGTCGAATATGTAAACTTTCAGTATGTGATATACAAGTTATGTTTATACAAATTAAGTTGTTAATTCTGTGTGTAGTATATACTTGTATTTATACTCGTCTTTCCTTTATTTATAGAATTATGGAAACGAGAAGGAGAAATCAGAATGAGAGAGAAAATGAGGATAGAGAAACAAACCCCACCCAACAACCATTAGACATACTCTAAGGCGTTTGCTGACTAGTAGAAAATAAACGACGACGAATCGGTGCTGACTAGACCTGCAAGGGCGCCCTAGGCTGACCTTGTGGTCCCAATCTCTCCTTTGCTCACGATCTAAGCCGGTCAAGGACCGATCTCCGTAATGGGGTATTGGAGTCAGCTAACCTCTCTTCTTGGTCGAAAGTTGTATTCACCATTTCTCTAACTCCTTTCTCCAATCTTACAAGTGATTGAAAAGTAACACTAAAAGGCCCTCCTTCTAGCGCCAATGTTAACGCCAAGATTCTCCTACGCGCTTCAATCACTAATAACGCGTCAATCCTGCACAGAAACGAGACCGCACTCAGAGTTTCGGGCAGTTTTGCCGTCGGGGGATAGCTCCGGTGTGAGAATTAGTACAAACTGAACAAGGTGTATAACAATGGAGGCTTATAACTTTAGTGTACTGTTTTTGTATTACCTTTGAAATGAGAGAGAAACCTTGTATTTATACCCTCTCCTCCACTTATTATACCCGGGCCCCACATGCAGCATAATATTCTATCACTGTCAGTCACATCATTCAAACCAACTCGGTTCAGACATAAGTCAACCTAATTAGAAAATTACATTTCTTAACTGGATAGCTCCCAACCAGCAAAGACTTCCACGTAGAGTAAAGTCCTCCACGTGGGGTCAGACTTACGGAAGTCATGTCCCAACAAATGGAATTGATTACATACATACTAGTGCTACTGGCTAGTTTCTGAATTGTCTTCTTCAAATTATTCTCAATCTTCATTCATTTTCCTAATTACTTTCCTATTGGTGTCTTAATTTGTATATAAAGAGAGAGATGGAACACTGGAATCACAAATCAGTATGACAACACAGGTTCCAAAACTGTTCCTTCTACACCTCTCTCCTCGACCAGATATACCGTTCTATTGACCAAAGCCATGGCCCATGGCCATAATGAACATGAACCAGGATTAGTCCAAACCATGAAGAAACAAACCAATTGCAAAACTACTGTTTTCGGAGGAGAGGAATTAGATCTCGCAAATTTTCAGCGCTTGATTGAGAAATGGATCGACAAAATCGTGATTCGATGCTCCTGAATTCGAGTTCCAGCTCTTCAGATTCTAGCTGTGGCGGTTTATTTTCGTCAGAGGCCGAATCTAACTATGGAGTTTCATCAAAATCATCCGGTTATACTAATTATAGGCCCAAGTCTATTAGAACAAGCTTCTCAACTCAACCGGAAAGATTCAATGACCAGAAAATCAACCAGAAGTCAAAGCACGATGGCGGTGGTTTTGTCAAGACCAAATCGAAAACATTGAAGATATACTATTTGTTAATGGTTTTTTATTTATTTAAATTTTTGCCCTCCAATAAAATAAAAAATTTGAAATTTTATTTGAAAACTTAATTTTTTAATACACATCGCCACAAATTTATCTTGTCAGCGAACCACGATATATCTTCCTTTTGAGTTCAAAGTTAATTTGAGATACTTTATAATTCAAAATTTGATTAATTTATTAAATTTTAAAAATAACAAATTTTGTAATTAATATCTCTATTTAGATAGTTTACAATTTTCTTAATTGTATGATTTAAAATTTACATAATTTATATCATTTTTTAACTTAAAAACATTTTATGTTAACTTTAAAAAATTATTATTGATCTTTTATTTTGAAGCGTAAAGATTAAATAATATAATTAGTAGTAATATATAATTTATAATTTTTATAATTGTATACTAGTTAATCGAGTATACTCGATACTATAAACGAGTACGGATAATCGAACCGGTATCAAGTAGGGATCAATATGGTAATGAAGATTCGATACTCTAAATGAGCGAACAGTAGAATGCTCTGATTCGACTGGTATAAATGTCCGAGTATCAAAATGGATTTGAATTCGACTCGTTTAGGTATCGAATCTGTGACAGATAGATAAAAGCATATATATCTGCATAGACCAATCAATACTTCAAGTCATACACTCCCATAATCCATTTTCTCTTCAAAAAATTTCTTTCCGCTCGAATTTTTTGAGTCGATTCTAAATCGAATTTCAAATCACTTGGGATCATTTTCACCCCTCTTAGCAATTTGATAGGAGCCAAAATAAAGAAAATTTTGGTCAATATAATTCATTCAGGCTTACCGAAAAAAGTAAGATAATATCCATTTACTCAAAAAGCTAAATTTGCTTCAATTAAGTTATTTGATAACAAATTTTCATGCACCATGCACCATGCACCATGCATCTGAATGAATAATATATCTTCCCATTAAGGTTATCAAACAACCCCTTACATCTATTTAGAATCCTTTTTTAGCTCTTTTTCTTTTTCCTTTCCTATATATATTGGATAATAATATCATACAGAGACTGATTTTGTATGTTTTGATTTCTCAATTTGTCACTTTGGAATCCCTTTTTGCTTCTACGTGGTCTTTCTTTTTGATAAGATCACATGCATCATCATCATCATCATCATATATATATATATAAAATGGTAAAACTGTAATTATGTAGAAATAGGATCCATGTTCTCGAAGAGGAGTCACGTGCTTGCTGTGGTGATTCATTTTCGGGCAGATGAATCATTCTAGAAGAATTGCTTAGCATTTTTTTAGTAATGGAAGGGAACAGAATCTCTTTTAATAATATACGCACAAAGAACGACATCTCTTTTAATAATATTTTAAAAATATATTCGTTTTAAAATATAAGATTATTATTAATTTTTTAAAATTAATTTAAAAATATTTTTAAACTCAAAATTAAGATAAATTCATCTAATCTGAATAAATATTATAAATTATCTAATTAATTACAACCAAAATAAAAGAAATTATATTTTGATTTGTTTGATTATTGTAAATATATTAATATTTATGGATAATTTTTTTGTTGATTTTAAAAAAGTTGTGTATGCACTTTGGATTTCATCCGAACTGTTCCACATATTCCCACGCATTATGCACCAATTAGCCACTTTGCGTCTCTCACAAAAGAGAAAATATTACAAAATCTTATAAAGGAGGACACAGTTGTCCCCTACTCATTATTCGTTGACTTATAATATTGACACCTCCATAACTTATAAAGGAGGACACAGTTGTCCACTAACTTATAATATTGACACCTCCATAACTTATAAAGGAGGACACAGTTGTCCACTACTCATTATTCATTATTTATAAGTTGACATGATATCATTCACGTTACAAATATGATAAAGGTAACCGTCAAAATGTATATTTACTATGATAATAAAATTAGTGCTGCAACATTATCAATAATTTTAATTATATATATATATATATATATATATATATATATATATGGAATGTTTCATAATATGTATTTTTATGGAGTATTATAGGGTATACATTATTTATACCATTAAAAATAAGAAGAAATCAATAGTCAATATTTAAAACTAAAAATCCATATCCGCTACTATTAGTAGCGGATGGTAAAAACACATATCATCCGCTACTAATACTAGCAGACACTAATCAAAATAAGAGTTTAATTTTATTAACTAGAGATTATGGTTTATTAACTAGGGTTTAAGTTTATAAACCAATATTAATGGGTTTATTAACTAGGGTTTATTAACTCTTTTTTAACTGGATTTAGGGTTTATTAAGCTTATTAATCTCTGGATAACTCTAAACTCTGGTTAATAAACCCTAAATCCTAGTTAATAAACTATAAACTCTAGTTAATAAACCCTAAATCATGGTTAATAAACCCTAAACCCTAGGTAATAAACCCTAAATCCTAGTTAATAAATCATAAACCCTGGTTAATAAAGTTAACCTTTTATTTTGATTAGCGTCCGCTACTAGATGATCTGCGTTTTTAATTTTACTGTCCGCTACTATTAATAGTTGACATCGATTTTTACTTTTTAATCCTGATCGTTCCTTCTTGTTTTCAATGTTATAGACGATGCATGCCCTATACGGATTCATAACAAATACATGTTATGGATCATTACCCTATATATATGTATATATGTATATCGATATATTTAGTATTATGACGTTATTTTCAATTTTTCTTTTTCTAAAAGCAGTTATATCATTCATTATATTAACTCTTCAAAATTATATTACATGTTTTCAGATACAGAAATTGAGCATGCTTCGCCATTTGACATTAACAAATAAATGATCTGAGCTATCACAGGCAATGGTGAAGCCAGAAATTTTGTTCAGTGGGGTCAAAATTATTACTAACTTATAAATAATTTGGCAGGGGTTCGGGGGCAGCGCCCCCGAGCCAATTTTTTTAATACTTTTGTACTTTTGGGTCTCTCTCACACACACACACACACACACATATATATATATATATACTATATTACAATGACAATATAATAAGTAATAATATATGGTATATATACATTATATTGACTCATAATAGACTTTTTTAATCACAACTGTTCATAAGTAATTAATTCATTAATTATTTTTAAAAATAATATAAATTAGATTATTATTTAGTTTAACATATTGTAAAGAGATATACATATATTGAGGCGATATGAGTCATACGTGGTTAAAATTTGATTGACAAAGTTATAAAATTTTAATTTGACCCCGTATAGTAGAAAATTTATAAAATTTTAGTGGGGTCAGTTTATATATAATACTTAAATTTTTAAAAATTTACCTTACATTATAAAGCAATTATTTTTTTTGAGTGGGGTCAATTGACCCCATAACCTAACATGTAGCTTCGCCACTGATCACAGGTAGTATTTAAGAGGAAATGCCTGTTTCTTTTGTGTAATAAATAAAATTGTAATTCTTTGTGCGTAAATTATAGGACTCACATAATAAAGTGAGAGTTAATGCCTAGACTATAAAACTTTATACGGTATTCATGTACATTTTGCACCATTCGTTATAAGATTTGATAGTCATGATTTAAAAATACAAGTTTTCTACTACAATACTATGTTGTGGTAAGGAGTATTGTTTTAAAATCGTTGTCGTATGATCTATAAATGAATGAAGTGGATATGGTGGCCGAAAAACTATTTGTATGCCTTTTTTGCCTACAATTAGTAGGGATATATATCATATCTAAAAATAAGAACATGTTGTAGGGCAATCTTTAGGTAGGTAATTGAGTATAATTGGTTCATAAGTTAATGTTGTTCATCATGCAATGGCACTCTTTGGGAATTGTTGGGAGTGAACATGATGGATGTCCAAATTGTTTCGAAAAAGAACATCGCACCAGCGTTTCCAACGCCTAGCCATTTGAGAATCTTCAAGCTTTCGATTTTAGACCAAACTGTTCCCGTCCATTATGTCCCCTTGGTTTTGTTTCATCTCAACAATATTACAACTAATCCCGATGTTGTCATTTCTGATCAACCGAAAAAACGAAGCGGTCTTTGTCCGAGACGCTAACCCGCTTTTACCCTTTTGCCAGAAATGTGCAAAATGATTTTCACATTGATTGTAATGATGAAGGGGGTGTACTATGTGGAGACCCGACACTACAAGAAAAAGACATATTTCTAACGGAATTTTCCGTCGAAAATAAGTTTATTCTATCTACTTTAGTTTATTTTCGACGGATTTTTTGGTCGAAAATTCGGTCAGATAAAAGCTGGTCGGGGATTAGTCCATCGGGAATTTGATCGGAATTAATTATGTCCGCCAGAATTATTTTCGACCAACATTTCATCGAAGATAATATATTTCCGACGGAACTATTGTCGACTGAATAATTCCGTCAGATTTAAGTCTTACACATGTCACCCTTATAATAAAGTATGGACGTTTGGTTCCAACGTAAATTCTGTCGGATATAACATATTTCCATCGGAAATAATATTTTCATAATAAATTATACTAGTTTGTTTCCGACGGAATTTTCATCGGGCATAACATATTCCGTCGGAAATAACGTTTTTTAAAAATATTTTTTTTGTTTTTACAGTTTTCAGGTTTTTAAACCACATTTTTACATATAAACCTGCTTTATCTCAACAATAGATACAGTAATATATATCAAGAACACATACAACGTAACTATACCAACAACAACATATATACACGTCCCGAACAATAACAAATATACACTACTATATCAACAACAACATATATTGTTCCCAACAATAACAAATATAAACTAATTTACGATAAGTTATACAAAAAATTGGTTAAAAGTACAATGATTTTTATATAAACTAAAATATAATGATTTATAAAAAAATAAAGCTAAACTACAATGATTTACAAAAAACCAAGCTAAACTAGTACTACCACCGATGTGAGGAGAATCATCGGGCGGAGGTCGACAGTGCTACTCTGGTGTCTGAAAATCAACGCCATCATCTGCCCGCTCGGCATCGCCACCCTACTCGGAATCATCACTCTACTCTGCATTGCCACCCTGTTGATACAATTAAAAATATAACTTATTAGTCCGTAATTGAGAATTAATGTAATACTCCAAATTTTCTTAAAGAGAATTTAATTTTCTTATAATTATTATTATAAACAGTAAGGTGTTAAATTGATAAAATGATAAAGTTAGGGGTGAGATGTACAAATTTTTTTATAAAATTTATAAAAAAAGTATGTCGAAAAATATTCGTTCTGTCAGGGAATATTCGTTCTGTCGGGTATATTCATTATGTCAGAAAATGTTATATTCGGTAAAGAACGACGACGATTGCGTACCTTCTAGCCAAAGGGATATGCTAATAATATAGATGTTTATGTTGTTGTATTTTATCATCGCTTGAGGTGGTGGCTTAGTGGTGGGAAGCCGGACATAAGTCCCCGTAAATGTGGGTTCGAGTCCTGTTAAGCTCCTCTATGCTCAAGTGGTCTCACGCCCTAGATTTATTCGGGGGTAAGCTGAGTTGTGCCGATGAAGACACCATTGAGGCCTCCAATTTTTTTTTTGTTGGTTCTCATACATTTATAACATGCACAATATTTTACCAAAAAATATTACAATAGCATATGAACAGTATTTCATCAATAATTGTCACGACACAATAACTCACATTATTTGATATGATATTAGCATTATTGGCAATGTCTAGAAGTTTTGTCAAGGAAAGAGGTTATTTAATTGCGCCTAATTTATACGGAAGACCCTCTTTTTCTTGAGAAGGATCTGGTTGTCGGTATTGTGAGTTTATAATATTTATACTCAAAACGATTTATTGTTGGATAGTGAGCACCAGTCCACTGTAGCAAATACATAGATTTGGGGTTGTCACAATAATTGTCACAACATTAATACTATTGTCATTATAATTGTGAATAGTAAAGAAAAATGTAATCTTAAAATATGAAAAATGTGAATATGTGAGGTAATTACTATGTGGTAGATTAAAGATAATTTTTTTATGAATGGTAAAAATTATTAATAATGATAATGAATTAATCTTTTTATTAATAATGATAATGGATTAATCATTTTGAATAAGTATTGATAATGGGTAATCATTATTTTTAAAAATAATGATAATGGTTGGTAATGGATAATCATTATTTTTAAAGATAATGTTAATGGAGGAATAATATATTTATTAAATGTGGTGGATTTGGGCTATACATAGGAAGACTTAGTATAAGGAAATTCACAACTTCCTTGCTTATATTTTCTTCCACTCTCTAAAAATTTCTTAGTATAAGTTTCTCTCTTAGTATGCTAAGTTACCTTAAGTGTTAGCAAATATCAGTAGAAGTACTACATTTATATTCCAAGCCATTTTAATTTTTGAAATCTTTTGTTGCGTTCTTATTTGAATTCCCGAGTGGAATTTTCTTATGTTCAGTAACATTTTAGAAAAATCGTAGTAAATTTATTCTTTGTCAGAATTGAGTGAATCAAAGCCTATTTTTTTTAGTTTTTCGTCTTCTACAACTTTATAAAAGGAAGAAAAGTCATCTGATGTCATCTTCATGCCTTAAAATGCTAACAACTGTAACCTGTCCTGAATTTCGTCACTATTTTTAGCCTTAATTGAGAAAATTCATAACTTAGTCATACTAACTTCGAATGGAGTGATTCTTGAGTTTATTTCAAGTATCTTTTCGAGAGCTAAAAATTTTGTGAAAACATAAAGAGATTTTGAAAACTCTAGAAGACTTCAAAGTCAAATTCTTTACTGCTGCAAAAACGAACAAGGAAGGATTTGTTCGGTTATTAATTTTGTGTTTCATAATATCGAGGTAAGGGATTATCATTCTTTGATACTCGTAAGTGATATTATTTTCTTTCATACTCGTATAGAATATCATTTCTTTCGTACTCATAAGGGGTTATCATTATTTGATACTCGTAAGTGATATTATTTTCGCTTCATCTAGTATCATTTCACTTGAACTTTTTATTTACCTAAACCTCCTTATTAGATTTTACTCGTTATCTTTGAAATATGAATCTTGAATATCATTCTTGAATTTGACTCTATAATTTGGTCATCGTGTTGATAGTTTGGACATTATTGGACTCTGGGTAAAAATTAAATTACAAATCTTTAATGTTTATTCTTTATTTTATTATTCTGATTATTCTATCCATTCATTATATCATTGTTATAATCATTGTAGTGTAATTTCTCTTTAGCCAGAGTGTAAAGAAGAACTGTTGACTGGTATGATTATGACCAAAGGCTGTATACTGGTATGATCATGACCATTGATGTTACAGTTGAATGTCTTTTGCTTTGGTACAAAGATGAATTGATCAACATGATTATAACTATGAACTGTTGATTTGCATGATTATGAACAAGAAATATGAATTTGTATGCTCATGACCATTGGTGTTATATTTGAATATCTTTGGTCTGTAGTTCAAAGATGAATTCATTAGTATAATTATAACCAAAAGCTATAGATTGGTAAATTATGAACGTGAACTATTGATCGGGGTGGAAGTTCTATTTAGTCTTTGTGGCAAGGATGAACTGTTGATTTGCATGATTATGAACAAGAACTATTGATTGGTGTTACAGGGATAAAATATTGATGGTGAATTTTTAAATTGGAGAAGATAGACATTATGGTCTGCTTGACTCTTCTAATGGATTGTTTGTTCCACTGTAGTTGTTGATCTCAAACTTGTTGTCTATGATATTCTATCAGATTTATCACTATTGAAAACTAAAGATAATTTATTATTTATTATCTTAGTCATAATACTCTTTAATGGGCTAATTGAGCTCACCCTTTTGTTTCACAATTCCTTTCAGGTAATAAGAGTATAACTGGGTCTAGCGAAGAGAACAGGGGAATGGAGTGATGGTCCGAGTTAGTAACTATAGTGGTCCGAGTTAGTGGTTGTCCTCATCAAGTTATCAAAATAGTGATGCGTCAAAAATGATACCACTAGAATGAGGAGGACAAAAATCTTCTCGTCTTTCTTTGAGGTTTAATGGATCAACCAAGGCTAATTTTTCGTTCCTATGATATTTCCTAGAAGCACGGCCTTTAATGTACAAAGGTTTTCTCGATCATTTTTTAAAGATTTTAATTTCCAAAACAGTTATTGATTGTACTTATATGTAGAATATTATTAAATTTGGGTGTGAATACTGTCGTTGTAATAAGGATAATTTGTGTTTGTAGTGGTGTTGTATTCCGACGACCCAGGTTTGGGCGGCGCGGCTTAGACTCGGATCTGGGGGCGTCACATTTGTTATCAAAGCTTAGGAGTTTGTTCGTGGTATGTATCTTGACAACCTAAGTTTTGGGGGACGGTTTGGGCCCCGAAATTTGGGGGCGTCACAATTAAAGAGACAACTAAATGATAATTAAAATGAATAAAATGCCTGAATAGTCGAGGGCTGACTCAGCATTGGACCAAAAGCCTCCGACAAACTGCTCTAGAGGGATACCCGTACGCTCGACGGTGGCCCCTGCTATAATGTCCTGAGCAAGCTGGTGAAGGTGAGAACGACTAGGCAAGTCTTGACTACGAAATATCGGGTTCATACCAAACCTCTCCGACACCGCTGTTATAACCCTCTGAAATAGCTCCTCGTCAAAGCCTGGGCACGTATAAGATAGTCCAATAGGTGCTCTCAAACGCTGGTGCTGACTAGATCCTGTAGAAATAAATATAACATTACTAATAATTGATGAAGAGATATAAATTATGAAATAACGAGAAACCTCCTAAAATGAATACCTCCAGGTAGTGTATAGACTGGTTCCATCGGCAGACCCAACACTCAATTTCTACTGGTAGTGCTGCTGGGGGATCCTAAGACGCGACCCAAAAAGTCATCTCCTCATCCTGAGATAAGCTAATCTCGGGTGGAGGAATGGTGAAATCTAACATCTTAGAATCTCCGCTAGTAGCCCGTAATTCAGCTACATGCTAGTCCCAAAGCTTCTGAAATCGGTCCTGTAATATATTATGTATATGTGAGTTAATTAAATCATTTTATTAAGTACTTAATATTAATAATTACTAAAAATTATAACTGTTACCCATATAGCTAATGTTGCGGGAGACATAGTAGACTCCTTCGGCATGCGAGCTTAACCCCAGAACTCAACCATGGTGGGAGGTCAGCCCAAGCTTGCCTGCATGGTCTAATAAATATATTAATATAACATTTATTTAGTATGTTTATGACAATATTAAACTAAACAACTAAATACACATACATACCGACTTTAGTTCCTCAAAATGACTATGAGCCAGTAGTATGTACTACTCAGAGCTAGCCACGATTTTTCTTCATCTACTCGGACTTCTTCTTGAAGTCATCAGCATCTCAGTACGTACACATGGCCTCTCATGCTGCATCTGAAACAATCTGGGGCTGATGATATCGTATCATAGTCCCGGGCTGGTCTACAATAGCCCAGATGACCCTCTGTCTCATCTCGTACAACCAGTCAACATAGTTCTTTGCGACATATGCAATAATAACAGAGTCGCCGGCTGACCGAGATATGCCTTCCTCATATCTAAAATAAATCTATACAAAAATGATAACTTATCAGAAAAAGTAGAACATTATGTAACTAATATTTACGTATTTAGTTTAATTTATATAAATTAACTTATTTGAAACTCGCGCAACACAATCTCTATAAAGGGGGCATCATACTGCGCGTACTTGCTAAATTACATGCAGCCAGTCAGGAGGTGTGTCAAACATATGACGTGTAAAGTCGACTTAGACACAAGTTCTAATATACTACAATAAAAATAAAATAATACTGCGTTATTTTAATTATGTCATCAATAAAATTATTTTAATTTAATATTATATAGATTCTCTGACACTTACTGCGCAGAGTCGACATCTACACGGACTGTGTGTAGAACTACCAGCAGATGGCCAAATAAACCGAGGTTAGTCCCTCAGTGACGTCAAAGACCAGTATCTGTAAGTATAATTGATGACATTGTGTAAATATAATAATTTCATAAACTATAAAAAAGTAAACAAAACGAAATCGAATTCATGACAATGGAAACTTACAAGTTGATGAAGATGACTTGCCCTGACTACCATCGACGGATCTTGTACTGCCACCACCACGGTGACCACGACCGCTATATTTAGCCATAAATATACTACTAAAATAACCGAAATAACGTAATTAATTTGCAGTTAGTTTAATTAAATAACCGTTATTAATAGTGAATTATTTACAAAACATAAATACGTTTAGACTTAGTACGTCATCAAACCCGTCCGAATCAACATCATTGTCATCCTCGATCGGATTATGTCTCTTCCTTTTCATTATTAGTTGCTTCGTCGTTATCATCTTCAACGATAATATAGTTATTGGCAACCACATCTTCCTCGACTTCCTCATCATCAAGTACGTCAACGACGTCATTTAGCAGCACATCGTCGTCATTTAGCACTACCGGCTGAGATTGCTAACATTTTCTTGCAACGGGTCATCCGTTCCAGACAGATTAGCACCATCAAATGCCCGAGTTCTCCTTATGATAATTGTATACCAAGGGCTTCTACAATTGATGATAGTAGGCACATTGTACACTTTAGTTGCTTGACTGGCTAACACAAATACATCATCAGATTGTAGCTTTAACTTTATATCTATTGTGACAATTCTATTACGATTAACTTTAACACCCTTTTTAGTATCAAACCAGCGACACTTAAATGTAATTACCTTATTACCCCCGGGATAATTGAGCACAACCACTTACTCTAAACGTCTATAGTAATTAAACTTGGAATCTTGGTAATAGCTTCCCAACACGATAGAACCAGAATTGACTGATGTCAGTTCATTCATGTCATTGACCTTGAATATGTACCTATTCACGATGCAGCCAGGAAATGAACTAATAAATTTGTAAGGTCCTTGGATGACATCTCTAAAATGCTAAGAAATGTTATCTTCTTCAACCCTTCTCCTAAACCACTGTTGAAATTTTTTAGTAGTGCATGCTTCCAACTTTGTTGCATTTAACCCTGGGTTAGAAGCATACACTTTGTCTTTAAATGAACTGAAATATTAATAACACGATTTAATTATTGGTTACGCTTTTAAATATTAAATTTTCACAAATAATAATACATACTTTATGTATGACGATACTTCGACCATATTTAGAATCACGTATGTAGATACAATCTTTAATTTTTTGTCGCTTAAGTAAGTCATCGTCTCATGGCCAAATAGTTTAGCCAGATAGGTTAATACAACTAACTCATCACCATGAGATTAGAGTCCAACGATCTTATTCCGACTTAAATGGTTGTGCTTCGTTCAGATAACATCCTCAAAGTATACAGAGTAAAAGTTGACAAGCTCTTCCTTCATATAGCGTTCAATAATAGAACCCTCTACACGAGCTTGTTTTTTACTTTCTACTGTAATCGACGCATATACCTAAAATACGATGATTGAACGAAATTAATTAAGAATATGAGTTATAAATATCATCAAAATGAATATATAGATGATATTACCTCTTAAAAGGATACATCCACCGATATTGCACCAGTCCTCCAAACTTAAGTTCATATGTTAGATGAATAGGCAAATGCTCCATCGAGTTAAAGAACCCTAAAGGGAATATTATTTCGAGCTTGCACATTGTAAGCACTATGTTTTTCTCTATCTGCTCCACATTACTGTACTTTATAACCGTTGAACATATATCCCAATAGAAATATGAAAGTTTGATCAAGACATCTACAACTTTTCTGGGTAATATCTCACGAAATGTAATTCGCATGAACTTCTGCATGAATACATGACAATCGTGACTTTTGAACCCATTAATTTTTTACTGCTCAACCTTACTGTAATGAGATATGTTAGAAGCATATCCATCTGAGAGATTCAACGCACTTACCCACTTACAAATGTCTTCATCCTGTTGCTTGGTAAGACAAAATGAAGCTTTAGGTTTTAAATTATTTGGTCGTAGCCACAATTCCCGCCTTATATTCAGTGCCTCCAAATCTTTTCGTGCATTGTCATTGTCTTTTGTTTTACTACTCGCATCTAGCACATTGTAAAATAAGTTCTCAAATATATTCTTTTCTGTATGCATGACATCTATACAATAACGGACTAAAAGTGTGACCTAGTATTGCTCTCAACTTATGTGCTCCTTTCTTGACGGTGGAAATTTCAGATCGTTCAGCCAGCCTAAGACCTCGCTGCCCGACAATCAAACAACAACCCCCTTCTTCTATGTCTTTCTATTGAACTGCGCAGACATCTTTCTGTAACAGTGATCAACAGGCAAGAATCTATGAGCAGTTCTAAAGAAATTAGTTTTTTGCCCATGCTTCAACTGTGTGCCTTGAACATCCCCTATATGGACTGACAAGATAGTTTCCTGTAAGTCGACCATCCACTGATCATCCCAAGTGCCGAAAAGTCCGGGATAGTCCACAATAAGGCTGCCTTCATCAAAAAATATTTCTCGACCGATTTATCATAAGTCTGAACCCTGGCCTCCCACAACATCTTAAGTTCATTGACTAAGGGACTGAGGTACACGTTTATGTTTTTCGTAGGACTCTTATCCCTCGATATGAGTAAAGTTAAGAACAAATACGGATCCCTCAGACAGTGGAAGGTTGTAAACTACCATGATCACTAGCTAAACAAAGTATGTTTGGCTAAAGCTATTAAATGGGTAAATGTAAGACCCCGAACTTTTAATAAAGATAATTTAATTTTTTTTATAATTATTGTGTTAAACAGGGGGTTAAATTGATAAAATGACATAGTTAAGGGTAATATATGCAAATTGTATTATAAAAAGTATGTCGGGGAATATTCGTTTTGTCGGGGATTATTTTTTCTGTCGAAAAATATTCGTTCTGTCAGGAAATATTATCTTCGGTAAAGTACGACGACACCAAAATAACCAATCATTGGTAGTCCCCACAATTGTCAGAAATAGAAAACGATAGAAATAACTTTTTAATAAAAATTGTCAACGATACTATCATATTTTACTGTTTAAATACCTAGAGATAAAAGTACTGTAGCACGTGATGCTACACAGAGCACACGGTATTCCACAGTAGCACACAGTATTGCACAATATTTCATATCATTGAATCAATAATTATTACAGTATCAATTGCATAATATTTTAACTCAATAATTATTATAGTAGCAACTGCATAGTATTTTATATTATTGAATCAATAATTGTCATGACATAGTAACTCATATTATATAATATGATATTATTTAGCATTATTGACAATGTTTAGAAAGTTTTGTCGAGGAAAGGGGTTATTTAATTGTGCGCCATTTATACGGAAAACCCCTCTTTCCTGGGAATGATTTGGTTGTCGGTATTGTGAGTTTATAATATTTATACTCAGAAAGATTTATTGTTGGATAGTGAGCACTAGTCAACTGTAGCAAATACATGGATTTGGGGTTGTCACAATAATTGTCACAATATTTCATACTATTGTCACTATAATTGTGAATAGTAAAAAAAATGTAATCTTGAAATGTGAATATGTGAGATAATTAATGTGGTAGATTAAAGATAGTTATTTTTTATGAATGGTAGAAAGTATTAATAATGATAATGGATTACTCTTTTAGATTAATAATGATAATGGATTAATCTTTTTTTTATTAATAATGATAATGGGTAATCATTATTTTTAAAAATAATGATAATGGATGAAAATAGGTAATCATTATTTTTAAAGATATGGTTACTGGAGAAATAATATATTTATTAAATGTGGTGGATTTTGGCTATAAATAGGATGGTTTAGCATAAGAAAATTGACAACTTCCTCACTTACATTTTCTTCCACTCTCTAAAATTTTCTTAGTGTAAGTTTCTCTCTAAGTATGCTAAGCTACCTTAAGTGTTAGTAAATATTAGTAGAGTGTTACATTTATATTCCAAACAATTTCTAGTTTTGAAATCTTTTATTACATTCTTCTTTAAATTCCCAAGTGAAATTTTCTTATGTTCAGCAACACTTTAGAAAAATCATAGTAAATTCATCCTTTGTCGGAATTGAGTGAATCAAAAGCCTATTTTCTTTAGTTTTTCGTCCTCTACAACTTTGTAGAAGGAAGCAAAGTCATCTGAAGCAATCTTCATGCCTTAAAATAATAAAAACCATAACCTGTCCTGATTTTCGTCACTTTTTTCGGTCCTAATTGAGAAAATTCATAACTTAGTCATATTAACTCTAAATAGAGTGATTGAGTCTATTTCGGGTATCTCTTCGAGATCTACAACTTTTATGAATACATAAAGAGATTTTGAAAATTCTAGAAGACCCGAAAGTCAGATTCTTTACTGCTGCAAAGACGAACAAGGAAGAATTTGTTTGGCTATTAATTTTGTTTCACAATATTGAGGTAAGAGGTTATCATTCCTTGATACTCGTAAGTAATATCATTTTCTTTCATACTGATAAGTGATATTATTTTCTTTCATACTCGTATGAGTTATCATTTCTTTCATACTCGTAAAGGATGTCATTTTTATTTCATACCCGTAAGGGTTATCATTCTTTGACACTTGTAAGTAATATTATTTTCTTTCATACTCGTATGGAATATTATTTCTTTCATACTCGTAAAGGATGTCATTTTTATGTCATACTCATAAGGGGTTATTAGTCTTTGATACTCGTAAGTGATATTATTTTCTTTCATACTCGTATGGAATATCATTTGTTTAATTCATACTAGTAAATGAGTTATCATTCTTTCATACTCGTAAGGAATATCACTTTCTTTCATACTCCTAAATCTAAACTTACTATGGTAAATATTGCTTCTATAATTCTTGAAATGATTAGAAATTCTTTTGAGGTTTGCGCTTCATCTAGTATCATTTCACTTGAACTTTTTATTTATCTAAACCTTCGTATTAGATTTTAATCGTTATCTTTGAAATATGAATCTTGAAGATCATTCTTGAATTTCACTCCACAATTTAGTCATCGTGTTGACAGTTTGGACATTATTGGACTCTGGGTAAAAATTAAATTATAAATCTCTAATATTTATTCTTTATCTTATTATTCTGATTATTCTATCCATTCATTATATCATTGTTATAATCATTGTGGTGTAATTTCTCTTTAGCTTGAGTGCAAAGAAGAACTGTTGATTGGTATGATTATGACCAAAGACTGTAGACTAGTATGATCATGACCATTGGTATTATAGTTGAAAGTCCTTTGCTTTGGTGCAAAGATAAATTGATCGACATGATTATAACTATGAACTGTTGATTTACATGATTATGAACAGGAACTATGAATTTGTATGCTCATGACCATTGGTGTTATATTTGAATATCTTTGGTCTGTAGTTCAAAGATGAATTACTTAGTATAATTATGACCAAAAGCTATAGATTGGTATAATTATGAACGTGAACTATTGATCGGGTTGAAAGTTCTATTTAGCCTTTGTGGCAAGGATGAACTGTTGATTTACATAATTATGACCAGGAACTGCAGATTTACATGATTATGAATAGGAACTATTGATTGGTGTTACAAGGATAAAATATTGATGGTGAACTTTTAAATTGGAGAAGATAGTAGACACTATGGTCTACTTGACTCTTCTAATGGATTACTTGTTCCGCTGCAGTTATCGTTGAAAACTTATATTATCTTTAAATCTCTAATTTGTCACTGTTGAAGGCTAAAGATAATTTATTCTTCATTATCTTAGTTATGACTCTTTACTGGGCTAGTTGAGCTCACCCTTTTATTTCACAATTCATTTCAAGTAATAATAATATAGTTGGGCCTAGCGGGGAGAATATTGAAATGAAATGATGGTCCGAGTTGGTGGTTATCCTCATCAAGTTATAAAATAGTGTGGTGTCAAAAATGATACCATTAGAATGAGGAGGACATAAATCTTCTCGTGTTCCTTTGAGGTTTAATGGGTTAACCAAGGCTAATTCTTTGTTCCTATGACATTTATTATAACCTAAAAGCATGGCCTCCGATGTACGAGGGGTTTCTTGATCATTTTCTAAAGATTCTGATTTCCAAAACAGTTATTGATTGTACTTATATGTAGAGTATTATTAAATTTGGGTTTGAATACTGTCGTTGTAATAAAGAGAATTTATGTTTGTAATGGTGTGGTTTCCTGGCGACCCAGGTTCGGGTGGCGCGGTTTAGACCCGGATCTTGGGGGCGTCACATTTGGTATCAAAACTTATGAGTTTATTCATGGTATGTGTCTTGGCGACCCAAGTTTAGAGTAGTGGTTGAGACCCCGAAAATTGGGGGCGTCACAATAAAGGCCATTTGTAGCCATGTCAAACCTGACATTCATAACTTTCTCAGCAAATTATGAAAAAATTTCATCAAAGTTCTTCCATTCATCTCCATTTATGGGGTGAGTTAGTTGACCAGGCACGACGTCCCTTGTTCTATGCCAGCTCATATGCTTAGCAGTGTGCGACAACATGAATAGACGCTAAAGCCTTAACGCGAGTGAAAAGTACCGTAAGATCTTCTTAGGCACATGTTTCTCCTTCCCCCCATGTATTATTGTCTTGTACCGATGCAAGTTGTAGATATCACACTGCACCTTATCTCTGTCCTCCCCATAGTATAACATGCAATCCTGCTCACAAGCATCGATGTTCTCATACCCCAAATTCAACCCATTTACCATCTTCTTCACTTTGTAGTAATTCGAGGGCAGAGTATGATCCTTAGGTAAGAACTCACTGATAAGAGCAAGCAAATCATTGAAACCTCTCTCACTGTAGTTATGCTCATTCTTGAAATGTAAGAGTTTCGTCACTGCAGATACCCTGGTGTGCTTATAATTTCCATCATACAATGGTATTCCCGATTCAGATAGCATCTTGTAAAAGGCAGCTGTTGTGTCATTTGACTCTTGCTGAGCACTACTTGACGAATGCTCGTTTGCAGCCCAATCAATATTATTAGGGCCATAAATATCGACTAACATTTCCACGACATCATAGTTATCGTCGTATGAATCCCCGTGAACTGGTTGGTCTACACTGCCGGTCATTTTCCTCAACTTAGCTGACTCCCCGTGATGAATCCATACGAAATAGCCATCCACAAACCCATGTGAAAGCAAGTCAAATTTATTGTCGTCGGCTTTCTTCCAAATTGGGTTTTTTACACTTGACACGCGGGCATCTCATCTTTCCATTCAGATCATTAGCTTGTTCATTTGCAAAATTCAAAAATTTGCACACTCTATCACAGTACTCAACAACTAATTCCCTCCCATTAAACGGTATCCTACGGTACATCTAACTCTGGTCGTCTGACATTTTTATTGAACAAAAGGCATAATCATATCAGGGATATTAACGTATATGCTCTATGCATGAATTTTACATATCTTCATCTCTAGTGTATAAGGTTAGGTTTCTATCACGTTCCTAGATGCGTCTCCTCGCTAGTGCCAACACCTTCACGGCTAAGACAACTGAATCTAAGTATGCACTCAGAGAATATATAGAGACACCAGTCAAAAAATCCTCAAAACAAAACAACAAACGTACTCAAGCCATTGATACCGGCCTAAATGAGGGACATAACATCCAGTAACAATCCCAAACTGGGGACTATTCGACATTCACTCTTAATGAGTGAATGTCAAATAGGTTTCTATGCTCCAAAGTATAATACATGCATATGTATTCAGTTTATTTTAACTTTGAAAAACTAAACAAATAGTACTTAGTTTATTTTACCAATGGAAAACTAAGTAAATGATACTTAGTTTATTTAATATTATTTTAATATATTGTATTATTTTTATTTTATCTAGTAGTAGAACTAAGTAAATAAGACTTAGTTTATTATATTATATTGTTTATATTATATTAAATTTCTTATATGTTATTTTAATTTAATGTACTTTAGTTTATTTTATTTTATTTATTTTAATTTATTTATTTTAATTAATTAAATTTATTTTTATTAAATTAAATTAAATTTATTTTATTTATTTTGCATTATATTATATTATTTAATTTAATTTAATTATTTAATTTATTTTTTTTATCTTAATTATCGTATTTATTTTATGTTATTTTTTATTATTTTATATTATATTATTTACTTTTAGTTTATGTTATTATATTATTTTATTTTATTTAGTAGTGCAAAATTTTGTAAATGCTATTTAGTTCATTTCCTTTTATTTTATTAATAGGAAACTAAGTAAATAGTACTTGGTTTATTTTATTATTGGGAAACTAAATAAATACATAAAGAGTAACAAAATTCTTTGGAGCAAGACATTGGATATCAATTATTTTCAACCCACCAAGTCAAATATCACACTTTTAAGTATATGACAAATATTTGGAAAACTTCTAAATCCCTTTAATATTAGCAGAGTCCACATATGTTGCCAATTTTAATTATGACAGAAATTCAGTCGGGAATTCCGTCGGAAATAGTCACACCCAATTTGCATGCTTAGCTAAATTACCAAAGCACAATACATTCACAACACAAATTTTCACCTCTAATATCAATATATCACATTCACAATATCAATATACCCAATAATAACTATGAAACACTGTAAAACTCAAACAAATTATGCATTCATCAAGCTCAATTCAGGTGCAAAATTATACAAATTAGGGCTAATTGCAGATTAATTATGAGATGAATAGAGATTTTGCCCACAGCTACAGATAACCTACCCTCAAATTAATTTATGCACATTCAGAATTTTCATAATTAAGTGTAAGTGTAATACACTTCAATTAATTAATTTATGGTTTTTAGAAAAATAAAAAACAAAACAAACCAAAATTACAATAATTATAGAACATGTACTGCAGTTGCTCCAAGTCACCGTGTGAAGATATGTGCCGCCGAAGGTGTGCCACTCCAACTCTGGTCACCGCAAAGCTAGCCCAAACTCTCGTGGTCGCCACCAAGCTAGCGATGCCAGAGAGTTCTGATGGCAGATAATAGGTGGATCTAGGTAGTGGATGGGAGAAGAGGGGGTAGATCAAGAGAAGGAGAGTATGGATTTCGTCAGAGGTAAGGGACGCCGGAGGTGGCGAGCGAAGGTGGGGAGGTGGAGGGAACGGAGAGCTACGCGAACAGGGAGAGAGAGAAGAGAGAGAGAAGAATGAAATGAAAATGGAAAATAGATCTGCGGCGCTGCTAAGTGAAATAGGGTTTTAATTTATTATCGGCGGAATTCCGTCGGAAATAATTCCTTCGGTCATAAGTTATTTCCGACGGACTTTTCGTCAGAACTGGCGTCATTCACTCGAGAATAGATTTCGTGCTAGCGGGAATTTTTGCCACCTAGAAATGAAATCTATTAGTAATATGATTTATATCAATATTAGATTTCTCTTTTTTTAGGTCGACAACTTTAAGGGCCATTTCATAAAACTAAATAAAAAGTTTTGAATTAATAAATAAAGTGAAAGAACTGAATAAAGAAGTGCATCTGAATAAAAATGAGCTCCAAATGAAAGAAGTTGTATGATAAATGGTTTGTATGGAATATCTAAAAAATGGTATTTTTCCATTTTAACCATTTCAACTGTTAATTTTGATCAAGTTTGTTCGGTAATTATGAATATGTAGTCTTATCAAATTGCTACCGAATGGACTATAGACATTTATTAACATAATAATTTTAATAATTTAAAGTATATTAATTTTGAATGTAATAATATAATTATCTAAAATGCATTTATTTCAAACATAATATTATTTTGTTTCTAAATATAAGATTACAATGAGTTTTATTGATGTATTCTAGATGATAAAAAGACATTCTTAATACTTACGTTTTTCGTAAAATAATATTATATTTTGAACAGGATAATAATAAAGTATTCAAACTTTATAAATTTTAAACATAATAATAAATATCAAAAATATATTTATTGTAATATAAATTTTAAATCTACTAATAATTATTCGAAGTACATTATTGTAAATATAATAGGAAAATTATACTAATAATACTAATATATGCTCTATCTATATAAACTTTAAAATTTGTATACTCTCATTGATTTATGAATTGGTTCTAGCAGTATTACTATATAAAGACAGACAAATGTTTAATTGGCTCAAACATTGTTTTTTTATTTCTTCTACAAAGAAAAGAATAGGATCAAATTAATAAGGTAGGAAGGAAGTGAGCAAGAAAGGGTGAAAATGATTCTAAGTTGAGTCGAACAGTACTTTACTCTGATTCTACTTAAATTTTTTTAAGGAGCTCTAATTTGTACTCGAGTTCAAGTACAATTATTTAATCTTTATTCAGATTCAAATTCGTTTTATTATACTCAAATTCGACTCGACTCAAGTCATTTTTTGATCGAATTACTCGCGAGTATTTGAAACATATACACAAATCAGAACTGGATCATTAATATTATGATAATGTAAAAAAAAATATTAACTCAATCAGCTATGTATTTCATAATTCAAAAAATTACATAATATTCATAAAATTTTATGTTAATACATTATTACTTTTAAATTAAATTTCAAGACCACTGATTACATACTACTTAGTACATTACATCGACTAAACTTCAAAATCAATTTTTTTTCAATCCAATACAACAATTAATAATAATATTGTTCTATTTTTACCCTTAAATAATATTGGTTTAGTTTAAAAATGGCTATTGAATAATTATTTGGTGATATTGATGAAACTACATATAATATCATTGACTCAAACATGGGTTCCTAATTAATTTATTTTTTTCTTCAGAAGATAGTCTAAACAACATGTATATTTTTTTTACATAAGAAATTAGCTACATATGTAAAACAAAATGAAAATTTTATATTAAGAAAATATTTAAATGAAACAAACCATCATTATAAAAATAATACTCTCTCTATTCTAAAATATAGGATCAAGTTTTATATTTTTAAATCAATTTAAAATATTTATAATTTAAAATTGAAGTGAGTAAAGTAAATTAGTAATATATGACATTCATTCTTGAATGAAAGAAATATGATTTCATTAATATTTGAGGAAATATTTTAAATACGATATAATCTTCCTTTTGAATTCAAATTGAGAGTAGAGTTCTATTCCAAAATCAGGGTTTATAACCATTACTAAAAAATAAGACTCTTACCTTTCGAAAATTGAAAATATAGGATCAAATTCGATTTTTAAAGTTAATTTGAGATACTTTATAATTCAAAATTTGATTAATTTATTAAACTTTTTAAAATAACAAATTTTGTAATTAATACCACTATTCATATAGTTTACAATTTTCTTAATTGTATGATTAAAATTTAAAATAATTTATATCATTTTTAACTTAAAAACATTTTATGTTAACTTTAAAAAATTAATATTGATTTTTTATTTCGAAGTGTAAAGATTAAATAATATAATTAGTAGTAATACATAATTTATAATTTTTATAATTGTATACTAATTAATCAAGTATACTCGATACTATAAACAAGTACGGATCATCGAACTGTTATCGAGCAGGGACTCGGATTCGATTCGTATAAATATCTGAGTATCAAAATGCATTTGAATTCAACTCGTTTAGGTATCGTATCTGAATTTCGCTCTAATTTTTTGATTCCAAATTGGGTTTCGAATCACCTGGAATTATTTTCGCCCCTGCTGGCAATTTGATAGGAGCCAAAATAAAAGAGATTTTGGTCATGTCGGCAAGAAAATTGTGCCTTGCTAGGGTTAGGGTTTCGTGTTGGCTGGAGAGGAGAGAAGAACAGGTGGGCGATTACTCCAATGACACGTGTCAGAAATCTCAAAATCCGAAAACCGGGTTAGGGTAGCAGGGATTCCAAGAGCCTTATTGAGTCTTCGAGTTGGGAGAGAGTTCCAAGTGTAATGAGCTTCCAAGTGTAATGAGCTTCCAAGAGTCTAAATGTAATGTCTTGAAAGCGATCCCCTTTTCTTAGAATAGAGGGGCTATTTATAGAGCTTTCCTGGGGAATAGTCACATGCCAGATACATGTTTTAAGGAAAATTCCTGAAATATCCTTTAATCATGTTTTAAAGGAGAAATTCCAGAAATACCCTTTAATCATCAAAGTAATGCCCAAATTGCCCTGTTCTTCTAGCCACCAATCTAATCCCTCAATCAATTCTCAAAATGGGTCGCATCCGCGAGTCTTCTGCCTTGGAACACGTGGAGACTTCCCCGGGTCTAGCACATTTATTTTCGTCTAATCTGTACATTTAATTAGGTCACATGAACCCTAATTTGTACATTTAATTATGTTTTTTGTAAACCTTAATTTGTACATTTATTTCAACTAGGTCATGTGAACCCTAATATGCACTTGGGCCCACATTTTCCCCCTGCGCGAGAGTCACGATTCTTGAGAGACGCTCGTGCAAAATACTCCAAGCTTTTGAATGATTTTGTGTGACTCCACTTGTTCAAGTCTTGAACATAAGAGTTCTAGAAGAGGGAACCCCTAGGGGCCAAACCATTAGGGTTAAACCCCTAGGGAGGCAAGACCTAGAAGGGCTCTTCCTTGGACCTCTTGGTAGATCATCTGAAAGCTTTCACATCTTGTTCAATATTTATTTCCTTATTTTCTGAGAATTAAAACAAGGAAGATCATCAGATATCATTAAATAAAATCCAATAATCAAATCTTATTTTATTATTTGGAAACAAAATCTTCCTTTATTAGAGTTTTATAAAGCAAGATCTTTTTCCTTAATATATATATATATATATATGTATTAATTTCGAAATTTTTCTATTGTTAAGAATCAGATATCAAATATAGATATATTTTTTCGAAATTCCTATTAAAATATCAAATCTAAACAAATTTCGAAAATATATATTTTTATTCAGAAGTATGCTCAAATAAACTTATCTTTATATTTCAAAATCTCCCTTAAGAGAAAAATAAAGGTTGCTTCCTTTGCTATTGCAAGCGTGCAGTTTGAATATATACATCTCCCAAGTCACATAGGCTTTTTCTTTTCATCGTGCAATTCTTTGTCTTGGCATTTTCTCTCCTCCTTCAAATCTGAAGATTACCAAGAAGTCGTCAAGCAAACGTTCTTCATCTTGGGAAAGAGGTAAGAAAGCAATTCCACACCTATAGGGCCGAATCCTAAGGGTTGAACCCCATAGGGTCATCTTTCCTTCTTCTTTTTCTTTCAATTTTTTAATTTATTTGAGTACTTTCTTCTCCTACGTTTCTTTTCAGGTCATTGTAGCTTTTCTTTTGTCTTCCGAGCCCCGTTACTTGGATTATATCTCGGTAGGGTTCCCTCGGATAATAAAGAAAAACACAATATTTATTGCGACAAAGAAGCATCCGTTCCGAAAAATTGATTGGTGAAGCATCAGAATTTTCAAGGTACACAAAAGAAATCCCCCTAGGGGGCCGAACCCTATAGGTGGCCGAACCCTAGGGGCCGAACTCTAGAGGGGAAATTAAGCCAAGCAATTTTTTTTTTGCAGGAGGTCGAACCCTAGGGGGCCGAACCTTAGAGGGGCCGACCCTTAGGGGCCAAACCTTAGGAAAAAATGTCACCAAGATTTGAACATTGGGAATCGTGATCGCTGTTTTGACCATAACTTTGGTTCCGCTTGGAGTCTCGGGGCCCATAATATATCAAAACGACCGTATCGACGAGTACTTCAAAACTCATCGCCAATGGCCATGATGTATACCAAAATAACCCAAAAAATGGCTCCAAAGGATGCATTTTGGCTATCCGAAGTTTTTTGGAAAAATTTCAAATCTTATTTTTCTTTCATAATTGTGATTTTGATCCTTCTCTGACTTCATTTCTTCTTCTTTTCAGGTATTCTCAAGTGCAAATCTCAGATTCTCCCCTTGCCATGGTAACTATACTCAAGTTCATATGCTTTACTTGATATCCCTAGTACCCTTATGTGGAGTCTGCCTTACTTGCAGGCCTCGTCTACCAGATACTCTGAAGACTTGAAGACTTCTAGGGTAACTCCCCCTCTTCAATGATTGGGGAAAGGCTCCCCCCTTTTTTTGGGCCTTTTGACACTTTTTGGGAGCAAATCCGGACTTACGATCGCACAACTTTTCCTTCACCAGATAAAGAAGGCTTATTTCTTTATGTCGCGGCTTGCGGAGGTTGGGACGACTTCCCCCATTCCGGTCGTATTCCCCGCATATGCATAGAGAAATAAGAATACCCTTTCAGTCCCTTTCGCTTCCTGTCTGACTCATCTAGATGTCTTCAAGGATGGCAACATTGGACTGACGAGATCCTCGGGAATGTTGAGTATAAGGCTATACTAAAGAGCGCGGGCATATATCGCTGCATTCAGCTATGTAGGGATCTACGTATTCAGTAGGATCTTGACGCCCTTACTGTGTTGATTTCCCACTGGTGCTCTTCTTCATGCACATTTGTTACTGCTTGGGGGGAATTCACCCCTACCCTAGAGGATGTCTATGCTCTCTACCAGTAAGCCTTTTCTTCTGTTTCTTTCATTCGTTCTTATTTCCCCCTCTTTTTTTTAAACTATGTGCTTATGTTGAGCTATATCTTGTAGCCTCCCTGTTATCGCTTCGGCTTCTTGTAGCCCATCTAATCTGTCTCCTAGGGATACTGAGTACATTGTATACTTGATAGAGGCTTTCAGGCAGGCTGGCAATTATACTTCATGATGTCACGGTGACACAATCCTTTCAGACTTCATCTCGGCTACCTCCTCGAGTTCCTCCCCCGGGATGAGAGTTACTTGCTCTAGAGTAAAGCCGAGGATCCTTGTTTTTAGATTGCCGAGAATGATGATAATGATGATGTTCCCATTGGATTTTTTATGGGTACGACAAGTGAGGCGGCGACCTCCACTACTTGTGAGCCTCTTTGACATAACATGATTGTTGTCGAGCCTTCCTCACCTCATGATCATCGTGTCAGTCTTAATGTTGATGATTCCATGTTTGATGTGGGCTTAGGTCCTGCTGTGGTTAGTACAGTTCCATCTTCACGCCCACATATAACATCTTCTCATGACAGCTTAGAGGGTACCGGTGACACCCATGTTGATGCTGATGCTATTATGGTAGTTAATCCTCCTCCCCTGATGGGGTATCCTTCAGAACCTATTGTTGATTTCCATCCTCCCTAGAAGGATTCTCCCGAGGCTTCACCTGACAGGGAGGGTACAATTGCTAGTTCTTTAGGTAGGGGCATCGATGTTTTACTTTCTTTGCCTGTTGAGGGGCTCGCCTTATTTGACTCTCTTCATCTTGATTCTGCCACCTCGCCTTTTAGTGACCTCGACTATCCACCAAACAACAAAGATGTCATGGAGCTACAGGCATTCTCTAAGCCCGTGATTTGTGCAGCCCCTCTCCCGATGAATATCATGATTGCTTCCTAAGTGGCTCCTACTATAGCTTCCTTCAATCCAACTGGAGAGCTTGTTCCTTTGAGGGATTTCCAGGTTTCTTCCTCTAGTCAGGAAAGTCTCACGCGTCTCCTAGTTTGGTTCCCACAGATAATTGATCGGCTACATATTCGTGAGGCCTCCTTCTACACCCTCTTATTAGCTCAACTTGTAAGTTTTGTTCTTGAGATGTACAGTCTTTCTCTCCATTCTCTATGAACAAAGGACTTAGATATCTGAGTTATAATGTTGATAACTTGTTGGCCTTGACATTTCTCCTTTTTGTGTTGGGCTGGATCTCCTTACTTCGAGGTATTGTGTTGTTGCACTGCGCATTCAGAGGTCACTTCACGTCATCATGAGAATTACTTACTTTCGGTAGAGCTTTTGGGGCTTCAAGATATCATGGCTAAATTGAAGATCAAGCTTTAGAAATTTGAGTTGGCTGCTCAAGACCTTGGGGGAATGATAACATCAAAAACGAAGGCTTGAGATACCGCTATTATTGACTTTGAGGCTTTAGTTATGCCCCCTCTTCAGTTTGATATGTCTTAGCCTTTAGATTATGGCTTTTTGTAGCTTTTTGTTATTCCCTGTATCAAAGAACTCATTTATATGTCATTTATCATAATAGAGTTTCTTTAGCATTATTGATTGCCTTTAACTTGAATTTTTCCTTAAGACCCAATGTTTAGCATTGAATCATAAGTTATTCAAATTAATACTCCAAGACAACAATATTCATAATAGTGAAAGTAAACATATAATTTTTTAAGTAACGTGCTTTTTTTTCGATTTCTCGCAAACCAACACTTGAATCCATACTTTTAAAATCACAGAATATTCAAGTATAAGTGAAAGTTTGACATTTTTATTAATAATCGTATTGCTTTCAACGAAAAGCACAACGTTTCAAAAAATTTCATAAAGATAATAATAATAGATTTTACTTTTGTCGAATAAAGCATAATGTTCGCCACTTTTAGAGATAAAGTGCAACTTTCTCGGGTTTGAGGGCTTATAGTCAGGTGCCTCGATTACTTTTAGAGTTGAAAGTATAACTTTGAGGACTTATAGTCAGGTGCCTCGATTACTTTTAAAGTTGAAAGTATAACTTGTCAGTTCCGAGGGCTGTAAAGTCAGGTTCCTCGGTTACTTTTGAAGTTGAAAGTATAACTTGTGCCTTATCCCTTGGTACGTCATGCCAATTGTTTGGCGTATAGGGTTTCATAAGGGCTTAAGTTGCATGCCTCGTCACTTGGTCATCCAATTTCTTGGCAAGTGCAATCTACGAGGACTTGGCCACCATTTAGAGTGGACTGTTGGCTTGTTTTGGTGTTAACAAAACAGACACATACATGCAAGCATACACGGTCAACAAGTAATATAGAGTAAGTCTAGTATCGTTCCCACGGAGAAAAGAAATTATCTCTAATCTATCATGCAACAACTTTATAGCTAGTTCTGTCTGCTTAAACAAACAAATAAGCTGTGAGTTGAAAATCGAAATGATTATAAACCAAAGATAACTAATTATCAAGTGACTTAATTCAAGTTGGAAAGCTATGGGATCCTAATGTCACTTAATGTATCATTCAAATTGCAACACCTCTAGTTAAACTTACTGATTATTTCGAGCTACTAGTTGAGAGCTTTACAGTGAAACATAGCAATCGTTCAATATACTATGTCCATATCACATAATTTCCACACCATCGATAGAAGTCATGCAAACATCAACATCACCTAATTTACTATATTTCTATGTAAATTACAAGTGATATAAATTTAAGCGTGAGCTCTCTCAATTAACTACACATGGTAAACTGGTATATGTCTATCCAATTTACGAATCACAAAACCTATCACATGCAGATTTCCTGAACATATGCTAACATAGCCAATTCTAAACTCGCACTTCATCTGTCAATTCCATACAAGTTTTAAGGTAGATGGTGATCAATCATCTAAGCAATAAATACAACCATGCTAGGCAACCCATCCATAACCACTCAAGTAAAACAAAGAGGTATTTTAATTAGAACTTTACAGTAAGCTTCATTAGAATCCCATAATGGTGATTAGTTCATCTCTGAAACAATAACCATTATGGGAATTAATACAAGCATTGAGAAACTAATATGAAACCAACGAGATTAAGGAGAAAGGGAAGTGCAAATCTGATTAATCGTTGTTCCAAAAGCAAGTCTCAAAACTCAATTCAATTCCACAATCGTACCAAGATAAACGTCTATCAGTTATTCAAAAACTAATGCTAAAAATTCCACACCATAATACCAAGTCAAGCTATATCCTAATTAGTCATGCTCTCCTCTCATAAAACCCTACACAAGTTGCTTCCATCAGACTCTCCTCGGCCCATCAGCCTAGCACCACAAACTGCATCTGTAACAAAGCCCAATAGCAATCCACGAACGAGCGCCGGCGGCTCTGAGAATGAACTTCCCCAGCGCCGGCGGCGCTGGGCTTCACAGTGCTCCCAAACTTGCCATTTTGTGCTGAAATTCCATGTTTTGCCCTTCCGTTGCTGCCACATGCAAAATAACATAAAATGAATATAAATGAACTAGAAATACTCTAAAACAACCAAGAATTAAGGTAAAAGATAACTGATTCGCAAGTATAAAACTCACTCATCAAGATACCCCCAAACTTAAACTCTTGCTTGTCCTCAAGCAAAAACAAAATTGAAACTAAACATGCAGCCTAAATCAACCTAACTATATGCATCAAGTAACGAACTAACCATTGTCCATTCTCAAGCCTCAGAAATATATCAAAACACTCAAATAGAAATCAACACAAAATCATGGTTGTATTTCCACGCAAACGTTAGAATCATACATGCTCTCAACCCTTGTGTGTGTGTGCACCACTCTCTCATAGTCACTCACAATCTGGACAAATTCATATAGCCAACCGCTTATCGATAACTTTCAATTCAACTTTTCCACATTATCAAACATACCCAATTCAATTATCCACAGACCACACTTAAACTAAGGAACTCAAGAATACTCAAACTATACACTATAATTTTCTAACCATAGCACTTTCATCCGAACGAGTGCGTTTTACGCTCCATCTCGCCCGTAGTATGTGTCCATGAGTGAGTGCATTTTACGCTCCATCTCGACTCACCACATACATCTACTTTGCATTACTATGCCTATTTTTTTTTTCATTGTGCTTTTCATTAATTTCTTTTTCTCTTTTTTTTATGTGTTGTGTGTTTAAGATACAAGAGTCCCTCAACTTAAGTGATCGTCTAATGTTCTTTTCACAGATATGCTTAACAATGTGACAAAGTTTCCAAGAATTTTAACGAAGCGAGCACCCATATAGATGTTGTCCAAGATCATAACCAACCATAAGAAGTGGATAAGTGCATATAATCTCAAATCAAGTTTTAAGCATGACAAAATCAACTTTTGCGTCAAAATGATTCCCACTCATTATTATTTCTATCCGAGTATCACATAAGCTCACCATTCTCCTCATTGGCCAAAATCAACAATAGCAAAGTCATTACTCAATTATTATACAAATGCTATGCAAATGATCAAATGATATGCGACCTAAACATACTTACATCTATATGCAAAAATGAATTACTATGCAAAATTATACTACTATGCAACTATATGCACTAATGAATTACTATGCAATTAGCAAGTCCACCCCCAAACTTAGTAAGTCAATGTCCTCATTGAAAAAGATTTAAACAATTAGAAACAAAGGACTCCCCTATCGGATGACAATCATTCGTCATCGCTTTCCTCGTCGTCGGACTCCTCGACTGACTCCTCGGGTGGAAACACTGGCAGTGGAAGAGGCTCAGGAAAGTGAAATGGTCCTGCACTGGGGTTGAGCTGGTTGAACGCGGCTGCCAACGCCGCTTGAAATTGGTTGTTGTTCTGACTGATGGTATCTTGACGCTCAGCTAGGTGAGAGTTATCTTGCAAAAGCTCAGAGTGGTTCGCCTTAATCTGTTTCTGCAACCTTCGAATTTGCTTATCGAACTGACTGGAAGATGTGGATAGGCCTGCCTCGCTTTGCTGTGGCACAAGGTATCCGAGGCCTCTGGGATGTTCAGCTGCGCCTGTCCAACCCTTGTAACGAACTATAAGCGCATGATCAATGACTGGCCAAGGTTGGATCACTGCCGAATTTTCAGCCCATCTCACCCCGGCATTGTAACAAAGAGTCGTAATTAACATAGGGTGTGGGAATCCGCCAGTTGTAGCACCACCTCGGATATATCTCTTAATAGACCCCTCGATCACTACCCCCACATCAATTTTCATTCCGGAGACTATACTGTAGAGGAGTACTGCTCTTTCCTTGGTGACATGGCTGAAGTGGCTAGTGGGCATCAAGCGTGCACAAAGAAAAGCATGCCATGCTTTGCCATACCAACTCAGCTCGGATTTGGGGAATGTCATAGCACCTCAATCTTTTATATCCCACTTTGTTCCTGGCTTGCACAATTTAGCAATGATCCGCTCATAATCGGGTCCATTCCGCACATATTCGGCATATTGATGAGTGGCCCCACTGAAATTAGGCAAGTGTAAATAAGCATTGATGTCCTTGCTCAGAACAGAAATCTTTTGGCCTCTCACTTGCACTGCGCCGAGTTGTCCCTCTTGCAAATTAACGTAGAACTCTTTTACAATTGGCGCAATTGCCAACCCCGGCTGCGCCGTGAAATTCAGCCAACTCCTTTCATCAATCATTAGTGCCAATTCTCCGTCATTGTCTGAGTCCGGCACGAGTCCCCTTTCTGGAATGAATGTGCGATTATCCCATGTTTTAAACTTATCCACCGCTTCCACACTGATAAAGCGCTTCCTATCAAAGGTGTGAGATGATTTGGAACTTGACTCGACACCTCGGTGACGCTTAGCAGCCATGTTAAAAGTATATAGGAACACACCCAATCACTGATGTAACAAAAGTAACCCCAAATATTGAACAAGTTCACTAAGACAATTTGTCAAACAGTTGGTATGCACCCATGAAAGACAAACTTGATAAACCTTCCACCAAACTTGATTTCCTCCAAATTTGTTGTCTAATCAGTCCACAATGTTTCTCCAATTCAAAATAACAGAAAAATTCCACAACCCAAACCCAATTTAGCCAACAAAAGCTAAAATTGGTTATATATAGCAAGAAAATTCAATTCTCTACACTAATCTCATGGCCCATACCATACCAAGCAATTCCAAGTAATCTAATGGATAATCTTTGCGCACTTACTTGAAATAGAGAAGCCCTAACTGACTGTGGTAGAGAAATTCGCCCAATTTCGCTTATTGATGCCAATGGTGTGATGTAGGAGTGTGTTTGTTCTTCAATCGGAGTACAAGGAGATGAAGGATTGTTGCCTTTGTGCTTGAATCGGATGGGGTGTGGTTGATGTTGTGTTTGGATGTTAATGGTGGCTTAGGAGAGGAGAGGAACTTTTGAGTGTGGAGAGGGAACGGTTGGAATGTGAAAGGAATAAGCCCTCGTTTCGGTTTTTAAAACTGCACAAACTGTTGACTTTTTGTTCCCAGCGCCGACGGCGCTCGATTTGGGCTTGTTCAGAGCCGGCGGCACTCGCATGCAGGGGGTTGAGAGCCGGCGGCGCTCGTTTAAGCCTTCCCCAGCGCCGGCGGCGCTCGGCCTAAATATTATGCAACTTTTTATCTTCAGCGCCGGTGGCACTCATTTCCTCTTGGTTCAGCGGCGACGACTCTGATATCCAGGGACTTCAGCGCTGACAGCTCTGAGTGCAGGGTTTTTGAGCGCCGACTGCGCTGGTGTCCTGAGCCCAACAAGTCATTTTTTTTCTCTACAACATCTAAGGACAAGCAACACATGAAATGCACTTACTTCCTGCACAAATGGCATTAACAAATTAGATAAAAGAATTCAAATGTCAAAGTTGAACTATAGACAATATGTGCATGATGGTGTCCTCAAAAATGAATGCCATAACTCCTAACTCAACATTGTCCGTTATTGCATGACTATAGAATTAAATAGGGGGAAAAAGAAAATAGAAACGTGTGACCAGAATTAAATAAGAGGGAGAAATAGAGATGATGGGGTGCCTCCCATCAAGCGCTTGTTTACAGTCAATTTAGCTTGACTATCTCTGCTCTGATCATGTCGTGGAGAGGATCAAGGCGGTCTTCTGTCGATCGACGTCGCCTCCAAAGTAATGCTTCAGCCGCTGTCCATTCACTTTAAACGGCTTGTCCGGGAACTTATCGAACACTTCTATGGCACCATGCGGGAAGACCGTCTTCACTGCAAATGGCCCTGACCATCTTGATTTTAGCTTCCCGGGAAAAAGTTTAAGTCGGGAATTGAAGAGCAAAACTCTCTGTCCTGGCTCGAACGTTCTCTCAATAATCTTGCGATCATGCCATTTCTTCACCTTCTCCTTGTACAGCTTAGAATTTTCATACGCCTGAAGTCGGAATTCATCCAACTCGTTGAGTTGGAGTAGGCGTTTCTCCCCTGCTGCTTTCAAATCAAATTTGAGCTTCCGAATCGCCCAATATGCCTTATGCTCTAGCTCCATAGGAAGGTGACATGCTTTTCCGTAGACGAGCTGAAAAGGTGACATGCCCAACGGAGTCTTGTACGCAGTCCGATATGCCCAAACAGCATCATCAAGCTTCAAAAACCAATCCTTTCGAGTGGGATTCACCACTTTTTCCAGAATTCTTTTGATTTCTCGATTTGATACTTCTGCCTGGCCATTCGTTTACGGGTGATATGCTGTAGCAATGCGATGGTTCACCCCATACTTAGCCAACAACGCTGTAAACTGTCGGTTGCAGAAATGACTGCCTTCATCACTAATGATGGCCCTCGGAGTCCCAAACCTCGTAAAAATACTCTTCTGTAAAAACCGGAGGACTACTTTGGCGTCATTTGTTGGAAGAGCTGCCACTTCTACCCACTTCGACACATAATCCACTGCGAGCAAGATGTATAGATTCCCGCAAGAAGAAACAAAAGGGCCCATGAAATCAATCCCCCACACATCGAAAAGCTCTACTTCGAGGATTGTATTCAATGGCATTTCATTTCTTTTCGATATATTTCCAACTCTCTGACATCTATCACATCTCTGAACGAAACCATGCGCATCCTTGAAGATTGACGGCCAGTAGAATCCTGCTTGTAGCACTCTGGCCGCTGTTCGTTCTCCACCATAGTGGCCCCCATATAAAGAAGAGTGACAATCCTGCAGAATTCCTTCGGTCTCGCTATACGGGATGCACCTTTTTATCATTTGATCGACACACTGTTTAAACAGATAAGGCTCATCCCATATATACCATTTGACATCATGCAAAATTTTTTTCTTTTGATGACCCACCAAGTCAGAAGGTATCAACTTACTTACCAAATAGTTCGCGTAGTCTGCAAACCATGGCACTTCCCCTTTCACCACAAACAACTGCTCATCTGGAAAGGATTCATTAATTAAGACTTTGTCGTTTGCTTTCCTTTCCGGATCCTCGAGTCGAGATAAGTGGTCCGCCACTTGGTTTTCTGTGCCCTTTCTGTCCTTGATCTCCAAATCAAATTCCTGCAATAGTAAGATCCATCTGATTAACCGCGGTTTGGCATCCTTCTTTGCCACTAAGTGTCGAATTGCCGCATGATCCGTGTAAACTATCACCTTTGTACCAATCAGATATGCTCGAAATTTGTCAAAGGCATACACCACTGCCAATAACTCTTTCTCCGTGGTGGTGTAATTTAATTGCGTATCATAATAGATCACATGAAAAACCTTCTCCTTTCGTTGTCCCAGAACAGCCCCCACAACATAATCACTGGCGTCGCACATTATCTCAAATGGCAAATCCCAAACCGGTGCAGTAATAATTGGTGCTGAAGTTAACCGGTCCTTCAAATGCTCAAAAGCCGACACACAAGCCTCATCAAAATTAAATGGGCATCCTTCTCCAATAAACTGCATAGTGGTTTAGTTATCTTGGAGAAGTCCTTGATGAATCTGCGGTAGAAGCCTGCATGTCCAAGAAAACTACGAACACCCTTTACTGAAGTAGGTGGTGGCAAGTTCTCGATAGTCTCCAGCTTAGCCCTATCCACCTCAAGTCCCTTCTTTGAAACTTTGTGTCCCAAAATAATACCTTCTTATACCATAAAATGGCACTTTTCCCAGTTTAGTACTAAATTAGTTTCGACACATCTTCTCAACACCATTACCAAATTCTCAAGGCATAAATCAAATGAATCCCCAAACACCGAGAAGTCGTCCATGAATACCTCCACATTCTGCTCCACCATATCCGAAAAAATGGCCATCATGCATCTTTAAAAGGTGGCTGGAGCGTTGCATAATCCGAAAGACATCCTTCGGAAAGCAAAAATGTCGTATGGACATGTGAAGGTCGTCTTTTCCTGGTCATACAGAGCTATCATGATCTGATTGTAGCCTGAATAACCATCCAGAAGGCAATAATACTCGTGACCTGCTAGTCTATCCAACATTTGATCGATGAATGGCAGTGGGAAGTGATCTTTCCTCGTAGCTTTGTTAAGCCTGCGGTAATCCATACAGACTCTCCACCCCGTCACTGTTCGTGTTGGAATCAACTCATTGTTCTGATTTGTCACCACAGTCATACCACCCTTTTTCGGTACACATTGCACTGGACTTACCCATGCACTATCTGAAATTGGGTATATTATGCCTGCATCCAGCCATTTCAGAACTTCTTTCTTGACCACTTCTTTCATTATCAGATTAAGTCTTCTTTGTTGCTCCACTGACGGCTT